>VWYH01004034.1:419737-612946 GCA_013399365.1 Pampusana beccarii | reverse complement strand
CGCAGCACGGCGGGCAGGCGGGGCTGCGCTCCCAGGCCGCCGCGGCTGGGGACGGGGGAGCCGAGGGGGTGGCGGCTGTGAGGGCGGAGGCCGCTCCCCTCCGTCCCCGGCCAACAGGGCCCGGCCCTCGCCTCAGCGCTCCGGGAAGCGGCCCCGAGAGCGCACGGCGCGGGGGGGGCAAAACTTTCGGGGCGGGGTGCGCAAAACAGTGCGCTTTTTTTTTTTTTTTTAATTATAGATATTAATTTTTCTGCCGTAAGGCAAGCACACCACTGAAGCGGAGAAATAAACTTAACAGCAGAGTCAATTGTAGTGTTAAGCGGCGTTCTTTATTTTATCAGCGCTGGGGAACACTGGGGATCATCCTTCATAAGTGGTCCAAAGACTGGATGCTCTTGCGTTGCTTATATTCATATAATTTTTACGTATGCATTACAATTTTTGAAAATTTTGACATACATCGATACTAAGAAATGATGATGTTAGTGATAATTGTTTCATTTCTTACTTACATCTATTAATTATTAGTTAAATATAAACTAAGCGCTCTACCTCTAAACAATGTATTACTTAATCTCCTGCCTCCCTCTTGTCGTGCAGAAGGATATAAAACTTGAAAAATATCTCCTCGTTTTGCAGGTGATCAGAAAGCATTTATCTCATGTCAATTGGTTAATGATGGGTACGTCTTTTATAATTTAATCACAGTATACATTAATTTGGCAGCTTCTCTTCACCCCGAAGTGCTGGGTCTGCATCCCAGACTGCCTGATAAAGCCACCCCCATCAGGACCGTACTGTTCTCCCTTGGCTTGCTTGGCAGAATCACAGACATGGCCCCCCAAAAACTGCAGCCCCTTGTCAGTGGCAGGGCACTGCGCAGCGACTCGCACGTGACAGCAAACGGCCCTGGCCAGAACTGCCCTTATCCTTCTGCCAGGAGCGAGGTAAAAGCAGCCCAGAACAGAAGCTCACAGGCAACTGGAGTTAAGCAAAAAAGGAGAAGGAAACACACTTTGAGATTTTAGACTTATTTTCATATTTGACGTTCAAATCGGCAAAGAAGCCACAGAAGTCTGTGGCAGAAGAATTGTCTATAAATACGGAACAGTGCTAGTGTGTGCTAACTTCTGAACGAGTCTGTTCTCCGCCCTGTTTCCTGTGCAATCTGCTCTGGGTGAACCTGCTTTAGCAAGTGGGTTGGATGAGATGATCTCCAGAGGTCCCTTCCAATCCCAACCAGTCTGTGATTCACATGCAATGCCCAGCATCACTGAAAGCGCTGCACTGACCTCAGCATTGTTTCTCTTGGCTGCCTTTGCTAATCGCCATGAAGAACTAACTTAACACAAAAATAATGCTCCTATCTAGTGGGAACTGCACCTCACAAGTGTTACCAAGATCAAGGCTATGGGAAGACAATCCCAATCCAATGCCACCTTTCACAAGCTGTAGGCTGTACCATGTGCTTTTGTAACCTAATAGACCTTTCTTTCAACTACCTGAACAACTGCTTGACTCATGCCAAAATAACAAATACATAGTATGAAAGCAATATAATTATTTTGGGGGAAGAACAAGCGCTTTTTTTTAGAATCATAGAATCATTTCGGTTGGAAAACACCTTCAAGATCATCACATCCAACCACTAACCTAACACTGCCAAGTTCACCTCTAAACCATGTCCCTAAGAACCTCATCTAAATGCCTTTTAAACAACTCCAGGGATAGTGACTCCACCACTTCCCTGGGCAGCCTGTTCCAAGGCCTGACAACCCTTTCTGAGAAATTTTTTTTCCTAATATCCAATCTAAACCTCCCCTGTTGTAACGTGAGGCCATTTCCTCTCGTCCTATCACTTGCTACTTGGGAAAACAGACCAACACCCTCCATGTTACAATCTCCTTTCAGGGAGTTATAGACAGTGATCAGGTCTCCCCTCAGCCCCCTTTTCTCCAGGCTGAACAGCCCCAGTTCCCTCAGCCACTCCTCATCAGACTTGTGCTCCAGACCCTCACCAGCTTCATTGTCCTTCTCTGAACTCTCTCCAGCACCTCAATGTCTTGTAGTGAGGGGCCCAAAACTGAACACAGGATTCAAAGTGCAGCCTCACCAGTGCCGAGTACAGGGGGACGTTCCCTAGTCCTGCTGGCCACACTGTTCCTGATACAAGCCAGGATGCTGTTGGCCTTCTTGGCCACCTGGGCACACTGCTGGCTCATGTTCTCCTGGCTGGCAATCAACACCCCAGGTCCTTTTCCACCAGGAATCTTTCCAGCCACTCTTGCCCGAGCCTGTAGCGTTGTTTGGCGTTGTTATCACCCAAGAGCAGGACCCAACACTTGGCCTTGTTAAACCTCATACAACTGACCTCAGCCCATCAATCCAGCCGGTCCAGATCCCTCTGTAGACCCTTCCTACTCACCAGCAGGTCAACACTCCCACCCAGCTTGGTGTCATCTGCATACTTACTGAGGGTGCCCTCAACCCACTCATCCAGATCATTGATAAAGAGATTAAACAGAACTGGCCCCAAAACTGACCCCTGGGGAACAACTAGGGAACCACCAACTGGATTTGGATCCGTTCACCACAACTCTTTGGGCCCAGCCATCCAGACAGGTTTTTTTCCCAGTTAAAAGTACAGCCATCCAAGCCATGAGCAGCCAGTTTCTCCAGGAGAATGCCATGGGAAACAGTGTCAAAGGGTTTCCTAAAGTCTAGGTACACAACATCCACAGCCTTTTCCTCATCCACTAAGCAGGTCACCTTGTCATAGAAGGAGATCAGGTTAGTCAAGCAGGACACCACTCAGTTTACAAACTTGAGTTCCTAAACTGTAATATGCACACACATGATTAAAGTCACACCCTTGAGTAGCTTCCATGGCTTTTAAGGAAGGACCGGTGGTGCTTAAAGAGAAATACCTTGTTTAAGGATGAAGTGCATGGTTTCCATAGGACTACAGCATAACCAGTGCTTACCATAATGTCATTTGACATAATCCATCAGTCTTGGATGAATTTCAAAATTAGCTCTGTTGGATCAGCACACTTAACTTAATTCATCTCCTTTCCACTTCTGTGTAATGGACTTCTCACTCCTCTCTGAAGTGTCTTCATTCATCATTGTGAAAGTTTGAATTTGCAGAATATCACCACTCCAGAAGAATTTTAATTTACCTTTCAACCAACATAGGTGTCTACCATGTGGAATTTTAGAATTGAAAACATAATTAAAATAAAGATATATTTTAATGTGATAGTTGTTTAAGTAAATTCCTTATTTTGCCTCTAATGTAGATATAATACAAGTCCTCTGTGGTGTCCTGCAGCCGATAACTGAATAAACGTAACTGAAACAGCGTACATTTATACGTATCTACATTAGCATATATAAACCTGATGTTTGTATTACCGTGACCCAAGCAACTTAAGGGCCTTGGCAAACATTTCAAATAGTTTCTTATCAGTTTTGCTTTTCCTTTATGACTTACTCTTTATATTCAACGCTTGACATAAATGGATTATTTGAAACTGTCTGGTATATTAAATATGTAGCTGCAGGTTCCTCAGAAGAGCCTGGCTGGGGCTTAAGGCAAACTGTACCATGAGCAGTGTTTTCCACATGGCTTTTGATGGACCTTGGCTTCCCGGCACCTTGGCAGCCTGATCCAGCTGCTTTTGCTCTCTTCAGGGAGGGTGGGTGCCCTCCCTACAAAGAAGATGTAGGAAGAGGGGAAAGAAGCAATGGTGGCTGGACCAGGGCAATTGTGTCATCCCATAGTATCTCTTCTGCCCTGCTCACATCATATGTCATATGCACCGTGTATCATATCTGCCCTTCTCTCATTCCTGTAATCATCTATGCCTGTTTCTATGCAGGTCTCCACATTCACTGTCATTCCAGTACCCCAACACCCCTAACCCTTAATGCTATTCCAACAGTCCTGTGAAGAACAACCGCCTCAAATAGACTTTCACCCTTTTTTTTTTTTTCTGAGCTTCTTTCAGCTCAGCTCCTCCTACCACCACTATGTAAGCAAAGGCAGGTGGCAGCTGGGGCTCTACCTAACACAGAGCACAGGTAATATTTGTGCTTGCTTTCAGTATTTATTCCCATGGTGTTTATCACTATGTGATAGAGTTAATGGGTGACACCTGAAATGTTCACATTGTCTTACAGCTTTTTCTTTTAACAGAGAAAATATTTTTTACCAGCTTACCAAAAGAGGGAAACCTGGCTAGAAATAAACATTTCCTTAAATAAGTGTAGCTGAAAATTTCAGGAAAAAGGCACCAAGAATGTGAGAATCACAATGAAACATTATTAATTGCCCCAAATCAGCCATTTGGTGTGAAATGAGATGATGGACTAGGTCTCTTACAACACTGAGGTCCAAAAAAAAGCTGACACCCAGGTGGATTAACAAAGGAGACAGGGTGTGATGAACAAGTAAGTCGCCCATCCCTTGGCATGGGTCCATGGCGTAAGGCAGGCAGCAGCTCCCTGTGAAGCAGGATATGCCCCTGCTGCTGCTGCTGGCACCACGGCCCCTTCCAGGGAAGGATCTCAGAGAAGTGAGATATCTCACCTCAGTTTAAGTTTATTTATTTAAAGTAAATGGCAAGTGTTTGCCAGAGACATAACCAGACTCCCTATTTTCATTGTTCTACTCTAGCCATTACAGTATGTAAAATAACCTGCCCTTTGGCATCCCTTCACCCCTAAAAATAAAATAAAATGTCTTTTATTTACAGATGACTGTATGATTTTAAGTATGATGCAGAATGAGAGACCTGAAAAAAAAAGCATATATTTTAAAATCTCTTCTTTCCTTGCACTCCTTACACTCTCAGCCACTTTTATTCTGAAACGCTGCCCCCCCCCGCCAAGAAAAAAAAAAAAAGAAATGAAAAATTTCCAAGTAAAAACGTTACTTAGGCAAGAAATGGCACTAAGGCTGTTGATGAAAGAATGGCTAACACGCCAGTCCGTGCTGCCAGTAGAATCATAGAATCATTTCAGCTGGAAGAGATCCTCAGGGTCATCAAGTCCAACCATAACCTAACCTAACTCTAGCACTGAACCATGTCCCTAAGAACCTCATCTAAATGCCTTTTAAACAACTCCAGGGATGGTGACTCCACTACTTCCCTGGGCAGCCTGTTCCAAAGCCTGACAACCCTTTCTGAGATTTTTTTTTTTCCTAATATCCAATCTAAACCTCCCCTGTTGTAACGCAAAGCCATTTCTTCTTGTCTTATCACTTGCTACTTGGGAGAAGAGACCAACACCCTCCACGCTACAACCTCCTTTCAGGTAGTTGTAGACAGCAATGGGGTCTCCCTTCAGCCTCCTTTTCTCCAGGCTAAACACCTAAGCTTGTGGGTAGAATTCCTGTCCAGCAAACACCCTGTGCTCTGCTGTGGTTTGAACAGGATTACTCAGGTAGCAAAGAGACGCTTACGCAGGCATCGAAGTATGCACATGTCCATTTAGACCAGGATATGCATAATTAATCGCTTTCCATTACAGCCTCAAAAAGCAGATCTCAGTCGGAGAAGGGACGGGCCAGGCTGCGGGAAAAACCCCACCACCGCCACCACCGCGTCCCCGTGAGGAGTTTCACCGGCTGGCCTGTCCTTTGCACCTGATGCTCTGGGCGCGCCTCTGGGGCTGGTGAGCCGCTGGAGGAGCTGGGGCACCACCGCAGCCCCACCGGGCGGGCAAGGGGGCGGGCAAGCAGGAGGGCAGGAGGGCAGGCAGGAGTCCCGGGTCCGCCTCCCCCGCGGCCCCTCCTCCCGGACGTGCGGTCGGGCCGGGCCACCCGCCGTTCGCCGGCGCTGCCGTCCTGCCCGCGGAGCGGAGCTCAGCCCGGCCCGGCCCCGCCGCTGCCTTCCCGCCACCGGGCGGCTCGGGGGGGCGGCCCGAAGGTACCCCCAGAAACGCATTCGCGCCCCGGGGACCAGAGGCGGCGTCTCGGTGGCGGCTTCCCCGGCGGCTTCCCCGGCTACCGGCGCTCCGGGACGCTCGCCGCCAGGTCCGGTTCCCGGCTGAGGAAGGTCCGTGGTAAGGGGCGCCCCCGGCCGCCGTTACCCCGACCCCGCGAAGGGTCCACCCGAGGGACCATGTCTCCCGCCAGCTGGCGGTGGCCGGTTTGCTTGCTGGCGGTCACCTGCGTGGTGGCCGGACCGCCCCCGAGTCAAGAGTGCTCCGCGGAGAAGATGGAAAATACCATCATCGATATCAACTTGTCACTGCCCAAAGGCATCAGGGGCGCAGAGCCGGTGTACGCCCCCAGCCCAGAAGCTTGCATTCGTGCTTGCTGCTCGGGGAAAAAGCTCTCAGGTAACCGGCTCCTCTTCGGTCTTTTCTGTTACTGTGTATGAACACTCGGGAAATTACTTTTGAACTTGCAGCAGCTTGCAGCTGTTGTCCTGTTTTACCAAGCGTGATGTTAGATCTCAATGCAAGACCTCAGAGTGTTCAGGAAAATAGTTGCAGTAAAGAAACAGCGGTAATTTTAGATGTTAAAACCTCTCAGACTCCCGAAGTCCAAGGTACCCCAGCTGTATTTAGTAGGCATGCTACAAAGTAACATTTACTTTTGGCCAAAAATGTGAGTGCTTGTCCTTCTCTGAGATCGCTGGTTTTCATCAAGCTCTCCAGCCGCAGGAGGTACAGCCGCAAGTAGAAATGACAGGGGTAAAAGTCACCCCACCAAGAAGCAATAAGCCAATACATTCCTGGGCTGTGGCAGGAAAAAGTGTATAAATAATTTCCTTTCCCATGAGTATATCGAAGAGGTTCTCAGATTTATCAGGATTTATAAGCAAGAACTCATTATATAAAGTGGTGCTAGTGCAGTGTGGGTGAGGGGAGGATGAGGGATTAGACTCATTTCCCCAAGTTCATCTGTACAGGAAGAGGAAGGTGTGACCTTTCGTATACTGGCCCTCGGCCATTCTTTTGCAGTCCTGGGCTGTTTTTCCTGTAGGAATGTTTTATGTTAGTAGTTTCCCTCTTACTTACGCAAGGAAAAACTAATTTAACAGACCAGAGCTTATTATCAAGATAGTACAAAAGTTCTTATTGCTGAAATTTGTATATATCGTGTTTTGCAGGAGACAAGAAGTGTAATTTGGTGATTTTTGATGCTCGAAGGACAAGCGCACATCCAAACTGCTACCTGTTTTACTGTCCTAGCACAGAGGCTTGTCCAATGAAACCTGCAACAGCCTTTGTGAGCTACAAGATAACTAGAGGTAAATAACAGGAGCCACTGACCCCACACTAGATGACTTGTGCACCTGTGGCTTTTCAGTAGGGACCGGGAAATGTTTGGGGGTTACATTTTTAGTAAAATGTTCTAAGCTGAGTGCTCAAATTTTAAAATGCTGCTCTTTTGCTTCGTGGGGGATGGATGGGCAAGTGTGTGGTGAGTTCCTGCATGACCCCAGCTGCCTGGTTGGAATGGCATCCCGACTTATGAAACGCCTTCACATTAGATTCAGAACTCCTCATATTTTTCCCTTGCTTAAAACAAAACGAAGCTGCTTCCATCTTGCTAAATCCAATAAGGAAAATTTCATGTTTGTGATGTTGAAGAGTATCATTGAAAGCAATGGAAATACAATGCCCTTGTAGTTGTCTGCGTATTCAAAGGATCCATGCTACACTGATGAACACCACACACACAAGCAGAAACATGGAGCAAATGTTGGGCAAGCCTTGGAGCGCAGCTGTGATGTTGCTGAGTAACTGGCAATAGCAAACACTATTTTCTGCTGTCAGTTAGGGAACCTGAAGCACAGATGCAAACTCACGAAAACTCAAAGCTTTATGGCATGTGGGCTGCACGTTCAGAAATTTCTCATGATCTGTCACATGCTGTGGGATTTTTAATAGCAAATCTTACTTGTCGACTGACGATGACTTGCACCAGACCCATTTGAACGCCTCAGATAAGAAACTGATAATTAGACTGTCCTCCTGCCAAGATTTCACAAGGTGGTGTCAGTGTGGCTGCTTGAGAGAGCAGGAATTTCGTATTTCCAGAGACTGAACTTTTGCTGAAAAAGAGAACTCATCTAAGAGAAACTATGCAAGGAGCAACAGCAGGATATATAGAAAGATTGTTCAGTTGCTAAATATTTTTTGTGCAAGCAAAATCACACAGGAATTGGGCAAAAGCAGTGTGCAACAAATGAATTGCATGCCTGTAAAATTGTCATTACAACTACTCCTTTTTTCCAGCTCTTTCTCCCCAGAAGAATGTAGGGGATGCAAACAAAGAAACAGGAAATGTAATCATGCTTCTGCTTTCGTCCTGCATGTAGTGTAATGCTCAGCTAACATATATCATCTGTTTTTCATTTTGCATTTTTTAGCTTCTGTGAACATTGAGTTATGGAAAGATTATGCTAGTTTATTTACCTTATGTTCCTGATAAGCTCTCAGAGGTAGCTCCTGAGCAGCGTTGGTACTGACAAGCAGTTTGAGCTTTGCTTTTTCATATGAGAATCTGCATGTGGTTACACTGAAAATCAAACTAAAAGGGGGAAAGATACTTTTAAAGCAACTTAAAATACTGATGCAAGTTTAGTAGTGAAATTTTGGTGTTTGGTTTGGGTTTTTTAAGCATTCTTGTGGCCACAAACTAAGGGAAATAGCCTATGGCTTGGGAAGTAAAACATTTCCTGGTTGCAGTTGCAAAGAACTACTGCTGAAAAAGAAATAACATTTCTGATTTCTGCCCCTTGGGTACTTTTGTGGCATTTGCCTTTTCCTCCTCACTGAGATACCCAGGCAAGACTGATGGGTTCTAGCAAAGTAATATGTTCAGGAGGTGTTTAGGTTGGTTTTTAAGTGACAACCTGAAGTTTGGTTTCTAATGCAGCTTATTGGATTTGAGATATCAGCAGGGCCACTTGGGTTTTTTTAAATCTCTTTTTAAAGGTTGACTCGTGTAGTGCCCTTGCTCTTTCTTACCAACAAGCACATCTGTCCTTGTACCCCAGCCGTACCTTGCACGTGACAGTTTTGCACAGTTGCATTTGGGAGCCTGTAGACTAAAATGGAGACGAGTACTGTCTAGGCAATGTCTGATGGTGAAAATGTGAAGCACAGTTAGTTAGTGCAGGCAGCTAATTAATCTGAGCGCCGTGGAATAGCAGCGATACCTACTTCCCGCATGGAACTCGTCGCATCGCCTCCTTGTGCTCCCTCCGCCCGTCCTTTGAACGCTGCGTGAATGCTCAGTGCTTTTCTCGCTGTTGCCCAGGCGAGGGAACCGAAGATGTCACAGCGTGCTGCAAGCGCTTTGGAGCTGTCACTCGACATCCGCTGTTTGTTTGAGCGCGTCCATGGGGTGGCATCGGGAACAGGGAAAAGGCGAGTTGGGGACTACTGGCTCCGTGGTGGTGACAGGCCGTTTCCTCGCTGGTGTGGAAATGTGTCCAGGAGCTGCAGGAGCAGCTGAGAGCTCGGGCATCTTTGGCCATACAGTTTCTGATACTGTAATAACTGAACATTTTGCTATTTAAAGCCATTTTCCAAAAAAAAAAAACACCGAAAAACAAAAAAAACAACACCACAGTATGGCTTTAAGTCAGACCTTGTGGTTGGAGTCCTTAATGTCTGTTTAGGATCTTACTTTGCTAACAAGCTGGTGCCTGACTGGAAGGGTAAGATTAAAATTGGTGCTTATGGTTCAGGTGAAGGGGTTATTGTGCTCTTGTCTAAAGCATTACTCTTTTTTTTATTTGTTAGTTTTGGTGGGTTTTTTTGCACTTCAGTTTTTTTTGTAGTCTTAAGGCTTGGAAATACATATTGAGACAGCAGCCAACTAGGTTTCTTTGTATGTATAATAAAACTGGCATAAATCCACCCCTCTAGATAAGAGTTCCTATGTGAGAAAAAAGTGACAATGAAAATGTCATAGACTTTTTGTTATTTATTTCAGATCCAGTGCAGTTAACAAACCTTTTCATTTCTATAAAAAAGAGATGAGTGAAAGTCAGAACTACCTGAGATCATGTTCCCTTTTAAATGTTCTGTGTGGCAGCTGAATGATAATATATATATTCTAATTATAAATGTAATTATAAAATTTATATGTGTATATATATAAAAAGATCTGAATAATTAGCCAGTCTTTCCAAGAACTCATGCTCACCTGAGTTCTCTCTATAATATCTGTGTATAACTGGGTAGCTTCTAGGATTATCATTTGTAGGGAATTTCTGTCACATATCGCTGTTGCCCTGCTTCCAAATTCTATGAAATGCCATTCACCCACCCATTTTGCAGGGAATACATATCCACCTCTAGAGAAATTACAAAGTGTGGTCTGCTTCTTGTAGAGGTCTTCACTGCAAAGACCTCAGATACTCTTGGAGCAGCGTCTTTCTCCTAGCACAGTAGTAGGAGGTCAGGTTTCTCCTACAAATCAGTAGGTGTATAACATGGCCTATAAAATGGGTGTATTATTGCTACCTTGTGTCATAAGACAACTTTTGGATGTGAATTGAATTCTGCCAAGCAGCCACAGGATGCTTGGATATTACAAGAAATGGGAGTATATAATAACATTTACTAGGTGGAAATGTGTACATCTGATAAAAGTGAAGTTGGTGATATCTACTTCTTAATTGACAGAGGCTGAGGATGGTTTGAAGGCGATGGGCCTACTCACTCTGCTTTTCACCTCTAAATAAACGTTATATGCATGTAATACAAGTATAGAACCATCGGATTGGGGTGATCGCTCTGCACAGGTAAATTCTGTCAGAAGCTGCAATCAGGGTCTGATGTGCCCAGGCTTGAGGTCGACAGGTCTTATGCCACAGACAGAATTTAGAAGTCACTCTACGTATTTTAAAGAAAGGAAGATCGTGATGCCTCAATTTAATTACTCATCACTTTTTGGAGCCCCCTTATATCGCTCTTACTAAGAAATACAAATACAGTCTGTGGTAAAAAAAATAGGTTTAATAATTGAATACTTCTATTTCCTTTCTGTTTCCAGACACCAATGCCCTAGAGGATACATCCTTCAAAAGTGACGACTTTTCTTCAAATGGGTTTTCTTCGTCTTCGGATGCTGGAGCCTTTATTCCTCGCAGTCAGACTAGCCATCAGAATCTTACCGCTGCTTTGGAACAATCTGTCTTTCATCAGGCATCTGAACTCCAGAACCACCTGGGCCAACATTTAGACAGCGGTGAATTTCATACAGTTTTTCCTGAATCTCAAAGGGCAAAACGTCCTGAGAGCTTAGACCCTATCCCAGGGCAGAAAGTAATTAACCTACTGTCAAATACATCTTCTGCTGTTCGAGCTGGAAACACCTCTGCTTTGTTCCCCTCCACTCAGTCTAGTGGTCCCGAACCCAGCAGAACTACTCTTACTCCTCTGCCCACAAGCACCAGCAGACTGGAGTCTCGTACAACCTCGCTGCCCACTGGTGTTGCTAAAGCTACTTCTGTCACCACCACCACCACAGCTACCTTACCATCTACTGCAGCCCCTAGAGCTAAACCTGGTATCCCTACCACCAGCATAGCTGCTACTCATGTTCCTCTTCCTAGGCCCACAACTTCTGCTTCTACAGCCGAGCGGGTGACGAATTCCAGACCTGCTACCACCCCATCGGGGCTAAGAACTCCAGGCATCGCTCCTGAGCCAACAGTTGTCTCTTCCAGCGACACCAACCATGTTACCCTCCCCACTTCTTCAGGTTTCACTCTGTCTACTAGTGATTCCCCCACGGCTTCCCAAAACGACCCTCAGGGTTATGACCCATCTGATTCAGAAAGCTACCTGCCAAAGGGGCTTCTGAGAAGGGAAGATCTTATTCAGCTGGGAGAAAAAAGCAGCCTTGTAGCGGCTTTGATTTTTGGGGTGATATTCTTGTTGCTAGTTATTGCACTGACAGGGAAGAAAATACGTGAGTCTCTTCAGAAGAGGCATTATACCAGGCTGGATTACTTGATCAATGGAATGTATGCTGATTTATGATGAGGAGAGGGAATAAGATTGTGAGGAGCATCTCTTATCTGTGAGAAGACAAATCTGAAATGGAACAGTAGATACTGAAATCTCAGAAGAGGATGGATTCCTTTTTTGGCCACTAACGGGAAGGTGGTAGATGGCTTTGGTGGAGAATGGAACTGCTTTTTCTGCACTGAACTGTAATGTCTATAATTATTGATTTATTACTAAATCCAGAAAATAAACACTAAAATCCAAGTTAAGCTAAGAAGATTTTATGCTTAAGGAGAAAAAGCATTTGAAGAGCTTAACCTGTACTGTGACAAGTGAAATAGAAGTACATCTAATAAACTGAGTACCTGTGCAGTGCATTAGCGTTTTTGATGCTATTTGTACCCAAATGCCCTCCTGTTACGTGACTGCCTGGCAATCCTATTTACTCTATTTGTAGCCTCAAAGGAGTACTTAGTAGCAGAGCTTTGTGTACAAATGGGTTTAGGTACAAACAGTAAAAATTATAGTACATGTAACATAGTTGGCGTAATTTTCCTTAGCTACCTGTAGTTTATGGATATACATGTATCTTTAATGGTTTTTTCTGCATACATCACAAGCTATCCTTAAAGCCACATGCTGCAAATCTGAGTTTGCATTTTCCAAAGAGTTCGCAACCTGTAGCACATTGTTTTTTTGCAGTATGTATCAGAGAGAAAGAGTTTTTATCATATCAAAGTAAAGCAAGCTGCAATCAAGGTCTTCCATGGCAAGTGGCACGACCAAGTGATTTGGCGCATGCATGAGAGAGAATCTGTTCTAATACACCTCAATCCCGAACAGTTGAACCTCAACACCTGATGGCAGAGAAGGCAGAAACTTGTGAGGGGGCTGAGCAAAGACAACAGCTGTATTATTGGCAGAAGACACACCGAAAGGTGTGTTCTCCATTTGTTCAACATCTGCAGGGGAGTAAAAAGGTTTTAAAGGAAAGTGGTGGCTATGTTGTAGGAGGGTGCCAACCTCAAGGAAGTTTCCTGCTGCCAGCAGGAGCAAATGAATAAGGTTACATTGCCTTTGTGCTTCTGATGTTCTCCTACTTCCCTCACCAGGCTGGTGGCTCTTGAGAGAGCTGCTTCCAACAGTGGTGGACTTACTGTCCCTTCTGAACACACAGAGCCCTTACCAGTGCTCAGAGCACACCCTCTTTGCTTCTAGGGTCATCTTCGTGTGACCGGGAGTAAGCATAACTGCTCCATTTGTTTCCTCAATTCTGGAACGAGAGATGAGCGAGAGTATGTGTGAGCATCCACTGCTTGCTACGCAGCTTCCAGTTCGTATTATTTACATTTCCCCTCACACACGCACAGTCTAAACCTGTTTTTAGAATGAAAGGCTAGATTTAAAAGTATCCATGTGGCAGGCAGCATAATGAACAACAAACATCAAGAAGGAAGGGTGTTTCATGAATACAGGGAAATAATTCTTTTACAAAGTACGAAACATGACTCACGTCCAAGAAGTTCTTAGATCTGTCAGGCTTAGTGCAGTGGAAAGCAGGCATGATCCAAAAATGGCCTCAGGGCTCTAACAATAACTTTGTGCAGAAAATTATCTGAAAATTCCATTATTCAAAGATCAAAGAAAAGCCAGTGTTCCTCATGTCAAGAAGCTGAATTCTTACTATATGGGGGCTGCAAATTGCTTTATAGATACAAAACCAGCTGGTCTTCTACATTGGTTGTCTGACAATGCCTAAATGAAAAACATCCTGGACAACCTACTAAAAGTGAAAAAAATTACAAAAGAAAAGTATCTCAAGTTCATCAGCTTGTCTGTTGACTGCACTTTATTTAACCTCAGGGCTAAATTCTTTTTTTTTTTTTTAAATAGCTATTTTCAGAGCTTTCTGTTCAAGGAACGTGATGAGGTGGAACAATATTTCTGGGAGATGAGTTAATAAAATGGTAAATACTGGGTCCAGTTTGGTCTGTAAAAATGCAGGCGCAGTTCTGAGATTGGTTGTAATTTTATCTCAAAAGAATTACAACGTCGTGAGAAGCCTTCTACATTGCTGATGCCACCATGGTAGCTTATTGCAGGAGAGGTACTGAGAACAACCTCCGAATCCTTACTGTGCGTTTCTGCCGTAATAACTAATTTGTTCGAGGGAGAGATGGTTTGTATTACTTGACATGGTAAAGCACGGTACGGGTACATTCAAGAGAAGGCAGATAGATGTATCTTAGGGTCATTCATAGCACTGGACACGTATCTGGCTAATATTATCAGAAACATCACCCTCCAACCCAAATAGTGATGTATATCAACACACTGAATACCAGAAGTGAAGCGGGGAGGGTGCACAGGTACCACAACTAATTTGGTGAGGATGCTGAGCAGAGTGGCCTTTCCGAATTTTTGAGTGAAACAAACAACTTTATATGTTCTTATATTAAAAATAGTTTTTTACGCTTGAATAAATAAATTATGCACCAGGCAGGTGTACTGAAACACTTTTTTCTTTTTTTTTTTCCCCCCACTCTTTGTCTTGTTGGATTAAGAGCAAACAGGGAATTGTTTAGGTGGCTGGTCTGGATCTTTCTGGAGGGACATTTACAAGCTGTGTTTCAACACTAGAGGGCAACAACAGTTTATTAAATAGAATTGACAACTTTTGAGGATGCCACTTTATAAATGTTTTCATTAGCTGGGTTTTTAACTTTCCAATCAATGTCTATTTCATTGCAAATATGTTTTATAAGAGAGATGTTTTGTTTATTGGAAAGTTCTATGTGGAGGATTATATACACACACACTTTTAAAACATCTTACTATATCGTATAGTGGTAGTGAACAGTGTAGAAGACAACAAAACTAAGCATATTATTTTCTCTATTTTAATAATGTTAAATCAGATTGCATCATTAGTCATGTATTGGCACTTCCAATTAAGAGAGCAGGAGGGAGAGGTTTCCCATAATCTTTATTTCAACTATGCTGCTTAATTATATGCATTTTTTGAGCTTATTTGTTTGTTTGGATAATGTTCTTGTATAACAAAAGAGAGAGGAGTGAGACAGTGACTGTAAAAAAATCCATCCATTTTGTTATGCTTTTCAACACTGTCTATCTGAAATTTCTGTGAACTCTTCTAATTTTCCATTGACATCTCCTATGGCAGGGGTGTCAAACTCATTTTCACCAAGGGCCACATCAGCTTCACAGTTGCCTTCAAAGGGCTGAATGTGATTTTAGGACTTGACCTGCGGAACTTGTGTTTGCCACTCGGTTATGTGCATTGTACCCGTTTATCACCAACACTGTCTCATAACAAAAAAGACATACTGGTTTTCCTCCTTGAAATACAAACATGTACTTGCTTTCCCATCTGTCATTAAGTTGCCTTTCTTCTGCATCAATCCTTCTCTTACTGGACGTTTTGGGATTCAAATTGTTCCACCAAAGACGGTATGGTGTGTCACCTAAGTAAAAGACCAAGGTGTCCTTTAGCACCAGGTTAATAATAGTCCTTCAAAACACCTTCCCCATAAACAGCAATCACTCTTTCTTCATCAATTTTCCCCCTCCATCTATCCCAGTAGCATTCTCCTTATTCCCCCCTCATCAATTCCTTGGACAGCAACATCATCCTTAATGCTGTTGCCTGGCATGAACGTTCTCCTCATTCTTCCATGGCGGAATAAGGAGAATGTTCCTTTGGGGGTGGACATGCCTACTGATATTCTACTTTTATCACGCCCCATGAAGAGCATTCTCCTTATTCCACCATCCCCGCCTGCCCCAGTAGAGACATTCACTTTATTTCACCACTACAAATCCTAGCAGGCACTTTCCTTCTTACCCCATCTTCTCAAGCCATCCCCCCTTGAAGCGGTATTCCCAACTGGGCAGTCACATTTCACTTCATAAATTAGCCAGATACACGAACTTTAGCAAGTGGTCAGGACTGTTGGACTATGCTTAACTACTGCTCCTGCCCCAGAGCAGTCCTGTTATTAAATGACGTATTATTAAATGACATTAGCATGTCATTGCACAAGCGAGGCCACCAGTACTGGACCACAGAGCTGGCCGTATCCATGGAAAACAATGTCGAATCCATGAGTGGGACCCCTTTTACAGGTGGGATCTTTTTACAAGTACTTTTTAAAAATAACATGTAATTGCTAAAGTTCATGTATCTGGCTAATTTATTAACTTCTTAATGTTTGCCCAGTCAAGAGTACCCCTTTAAGCACCCCAGTGCCCTCCGTAATAGTTGTCTGTCTTGTCTTTGAATGCCTCAAGGCAGTTACGAGTGTCCCCCATCAGTGTCATCTATTACTCTTGTCACACAATCTCACCACTCTCCTGTAGCTACACGGCCACAGACCCTGCTGTTCTCCTGCTCCTGCAGAGCAACGCGTGTCACACACTGCACGTGTGACCAGCGCTGGCAGGAGCCTGGGGACAAGGAGCTCGGTGCTGCTGGCAGGTAGAAACAGAGTGCTGGGCTGGAATACGAGCCGGCAGCGTGCCCAGGGGGCCAAAAAGGCCAACAGCATCATGGCTTGTACCAGGAATAGTGTGGCCAGCAGGACTAGGGAAGTGATTGTGCCCCTGTACTTGGTGCTGGTGAGGCCACACCTTGAATCCTGTGTTCGGTTTTGGGCCCCTTATCNCTCCCAAGTAGCAAGTGATAGGACAAGAGGAAATGGCCTCAAGTTACACCAGGGGAGATTTAGATTGGATATTAGGAAAAAATTATTCATAGAAAGGGTTGTCAGGCCTTGGAACAGGCTGCCCAGGGAAGTGGTAGAGTCACCATCCCTGGAGGTGTTTAAAAGGCGTTTAGATGAGGTTCTTAGGGACATGGTTTAGTTCTAGAGTTAGGTTAGGTTATGGTTGGACTCGATGATCCTGAGAGTCTCTTCCAACCGAAACAATTCTATGATTCTATAAAACAAAACGGAGGGCCGGATTCAGCCCATGGGCCATGTGTTTGACACCTGTGTCCTATGGTCTTAATTGTGCACCACACCCTTGTCACTGCATCACCAGCCATCATATGATGACAACCCATGCACTTGGGGCGGCTGTTTCTGAAGGTAACCAGTTACGTTATGGCCTGAGGCCAAAAGCTGATCAACTTTAATCACCTGGAGAGTTTAATAAATGCTGTAGCTGCTTGTTTCACATTGTTGCTTTACAGTGCTGTGTAAACATAAGGTGAGTAAACGCAGAATGTCATGGACAAAACCATTTTATGGTATTGCACAGTGAGGCAAATATGAAGCTCAAATTTTATAACCACTGCAAACAATCATAAAGGAATAAATTGCAGATCTATTTGAGATGAATGAGAAGACTACACAGTGCTTACCTGCAAACTCAGTACGGCACATTCCTTCAAACAGTTCTTCAGTGTATTGTAATTCCTGTAAGAGTAGGAAATGCTTCTCCTCAGGAAACTTTCAAGTAAATTACTAACCAACTAGCAAAAATATATTTTAAAAAGGGCAAAAAATAATTACATGAGAGGAGAGTTTCACAACTGAATCTTGTTTTCCTTCCCCCTACCAAAACATCTTAGTGGATTTGAATCTGATTACACCATTAGATACTGCTTTGATCCTACCACCCCACAATCTATGCTGATACACAGAGTTTTAAGTGCCATTATTGCAGCCAACAGTTTCCATCCAGTACCCCTTCATATAGACGAGCTATACTTTGTGCTCTGTCACACTCCTGAAGCTGGCCTAGACTGCTGGGCCCTTCCTGTGTATTACTCATTCTCTCATATAGGTAATAAACCTCTCTAGATGGGATAGCTGCATCCTCTCATCATTCAAAAGCCTTGCACATCCCTTCAGAAGTGTGCGTGCCATTCCCAGGTGCTTTACAAGCCTCTTGATAGGTAGGCCCCCTGAAGGACTGGGATATATTGAAAATCATTCTTTATCTTCAGGAAGCCTACACTCACTCTTATTCTCAGTGTCTAAATTTGCTTTTTTCTTCTAGGTGTCTACATTTCTTGAGGTTATCCAAGGGCAAAGCATAAAACTGATGTTCTTTTCACCTTTGTGCTTGGCAGATATTACAAAAAATGAATAAAAGTATTTTTTAAGTTTTAGTAGAACTATGCTGGATCATTGTTTTCTGCATATTGGCTCCCTTAATGAAAAAAATATCTGAGGGTTGTGCATTAACTTCTATTATGTTACTTTTCTTCCAACCTATAAAAAGTCATTGTCTTAAGTGGCCTTGTCTTAAGTTTAGATATGCCATGTCTGAAGTGTTCTGATCCTTCTTTGTCTTGGTTTGCTTTGTTTTTAGTAGAAAGTTGAAAATTCCAGCATACTGACAACAGCCCGGAATAGTCATCAGGTAATTTGTGCACTCTATATTTTTTCAGATTTAACAAGCAGTTGACATCCAGAACAACTTCAAGATGCTGTAGGTTAGACTGGCTAAATGATAGGCATGCTTTAAAACATTCGCTGGACAGAGCAGTCACTCTGAAGATCACAAAGGTGTTTCTTCAAAATCCTGGGGTGGTGAGGATGGCTACGTGTTCTTCTGCACCTGGTTTCCCGATAATGCATGGAGTGGTACTTTTTGTCATGGGCTTGAGTTTGGACTCATTCAAGACCTTATTTTTTTCTGCACAGAAGCTACTGGAGGTAGCTTAAACATTGTGAAGGTGCTGTCTCTCCACAGGGATGGACTGCATTTTGCAGAGGCAGGTTGGTATCTGAGAATCTGCTGAGTTCTGGCTGAATGTTCAAGAGCCCCCGGGAGCAAGACCAGGTTTTCTCTGTGCCCCACTTTCACTAAAAGAAGGATGTGATCAGTGGTGCTTAGACTTAGACTTTGTGACTTTTGCAACTCAACAACACCTGGATTGAAAATTTGCATTAATTTAAAAAATGTATTCTTGCAGAAAAGCCCTCACTAGGACACAGATTTCCTATAGACTTGCCTACTGTTAAGTTAGTTTCTGAGGAAGTTTTTCTGTTTGCTTTTATGAAAGAACCTTTTTTCCCTACCCCTAAATCCAAGTTCCACTGACACTGCAGAAATGATTCTGTGTAAGAATTTGGGTCCTCCAAGTAAGGATCCATGTAAGTTTGGATACTGCAAGTTACAAATGAGATGATCCCTTTACTTCGGTGGCCATGTGCTGCTCTCTCTTTGTGCGTGCAGCTCCCATTGATGACAGTGGGAGGTCCTCCAGCACATAGCTTATGGCTGTAAGTCAAGTCCTCCCACTTAGTGGCTCAGTGTTCCAAAACAATTGCCTTATAGGATGACAGCACTTCTCAGCCCAGAGGTAAAATTTCTGAAAGAACCCAAAAAACATTTTCCCAGCTGCTTCTGATTATTTAACTACGACAATGTTATCCCTGTTTTGTTTCAGGGCATGAAATAAGGAGTTCAAATGTTTTTCCACCATGTGATAACTCAGCCACTGTTTCTGGAAAGACTCCAGACTTGGCACATGCAATATGTTGCCTTTATGGAGCACTCTGTTTCAGAAAGAGCAAAAAAACTTTGTTTGTGAGGTATAGTTTTAAACAAGTGAGAACAGCTTGTGCTATGCTGTTCGCTACTGAACATAACAAGATACACATGTAGCTTTCCTACACTGATAAATACATGAAACAAGGGTATACCCCATTCAAGTGAACATTGTAAAGGATGGTAGAGCTTGAAACATGACAGTCCTGAATACTGAAGTCTAACCATGGGCTATGTCTAGCAGAGAGACAGTAAGCTTTTCCAGAAATACGTTGGAGCTCCCATCTCAAGGGTGAGTTCAAGGGTAGTTCAAGTGCCATGATGTTTTTGCAGTCACCACAAAGAGGCATCATTGGTGACAGCAGGCTTCTCCACTGGCTACCCCATCAGTCGATAACAAAAGTGATTTCCAGGAACCCAGTCTGAATACACCAACAACAGCAAAAAGAGCAACCAATAATGCTCATACATGCTGCAAGTAGCTACAGTGCAGCAGCTTGCTTCCTCATATCTGGAGCATCTCCTGGCTTTGTAAAACATCAGGTGTTTGGAACATAGAAGAAGGTTCTCCTGGGCAGCAATCCAGATGGAGTTAAAGAGGGCAGATGCAGCAGCTGGGCTCCATGACTTGCACAGCAGCAAGTCGCTCTGCATCAGCTGGCGAGTGACACACTGGTTCTTGTACCTGTTCTGCTGCATCCTGACACCTACGTTCCAGCTGAGACTGTAGAAGGAAAGTAGGCTTGAAAGGTGAATTAATAAGATGAATCTTGTTTGGGGGTAAAGTTTATAACTTCATAACTGACCCTGATTTTTTTTTCCTTTTGTTAATTTTCGCCTGATTGAGTGTTGATTAAGTCCTAATTAGAAACTACCTTTGTTGCAGGTCTCTCAATGGACATAGTAAAACAAGGTAGGTCTCTTCAGAGAAGACTGCATAATTCTCATTTGGCTTTTGACCTGACATTTAAAAAGTCTTGTTTGAATGTTTAACTCAGCTCAACTCATATTTACTTTACCATATTACCATCAGTTATGACAACTCATTATCTATTCTCTAGCTTATTTTTTTGCACAGCCATTCCATTGTCTATTCAATGTTGTTCAAGAGTGGAGGTTTTACACATGAAAAGAAGAAGAGAATTAGCACTTGTATTTGCTAGGTTGTGTTTTGCTTCAGTTTCCAGATCTTCCTGTTTAAAACTCAATAGTATTTTAAACTTGAATTTTGATGTTCTAAACTTTCTTTTGAAATTGCATTTATGTAGCAAAATAATAAATGGGTGATCCATATGTCAGGGACCCAGGGCTGTATAATGCTGAGTGCTTTTTGTTCATGAAGACGTCCTTCTGAATCTATTGAAATAAAAAAGAGTATCTCAGAAGAAAATTACTTTGTCCTTTGTTTATCTCAAAGAGCTATGACAAGTGCTTCAGCTACACCACAGACAAAAGTCTCAAACATTTTGTGTTCATGTAAGTATGAACCATGGCATGTACTTAACAGAAAGAATAATAAAAAGAACTGGCAGATGCATGGCTGAGTACTCTCAACTTTATGTGCAGAAACCAGGGAGCTGTTGAGGCAGGGAATGAGGCCAAGAGCTACAGCTCCTCTACTTCTATGCTGTGATCACTCAGTGGGGTAAACTAAATAAATAATGTGAGAGCAACTGCAGGTTTCCCAAACCTTGTTGTTTTGCAAAAGCTATAGTACATGCAGAATGTCCTTGTTGCTTAGCTGGAAAGATATGGGTTTGATGGTTGGACTGTTCCATGGATAAAGGAATTAGCTGCATGACCACATCCAAAGAGTTGCTCAATGGCTCAATGTCCAGATGGAGATCAGTGACCAGTTGAGCTGGGTCAGCCTAGATAGGGTTAATTTCTACACTGCCCAAACAGCTGACCAAGAACTAGTCAAAGGGACTGCCACAGGGTGGGGGCTTGCACTGTGGGTCCATCGTTTTGTAGGTTTTTTCATTATTGTTGTTGTTACTGTTGGTTTATTTTTCTTCACTATTCTGTTAAACTGTTGTTATCCCAGCCAACAAGTTTTGCCTTTGTTTTCTGATTCCCATCCCACTGGGGGTGAGTGAGCGGCACATGGGTTTAGCTCCTGGCTAACACATATTGCTGTCCCGTGTGATATCAACTTACGAGATGGTGATTTCTTATCTTGCACATCTCTGTTGGTATTTTTACATGATATTGTTGTTATTTCCATACCTCGCATGCCATCTCTTGGAATTGATTGGTAATCACGCCCAGTCTATGGGGAAGACAGAGAGGGAGGGAATTTTTCCCTGCTTTTTCACCACCCTGTTCACTGATGGGTCTTGTCATATTGTGGGAAAGCATCAGAGGTGGAAAGCTGCTGTGTAGAGTCCACACCGTAAGTCATAGAAGCCATTGAAGGACAAGGTGAATTGAGTCAGTTTGTGGACGTAAAAGCGATCCGGCTGGCTTTAGGCATTGCTGAACAAGAAAAACGGCTGGTGCTTTATCTCTGTACTGACTCATGGGTGGTGGCAAATGCCCTGTGGGGGTGGTTACAGCAGTGGAAGAAGAGCAACTGCCAGCACAGAGGCAAACCCGTCTGGGCTACTGAATTGTGGCAAGATATTGCTGCTTGGCTAGAGAACCTGCACCACATAGATGCCCATGTGCCTAAAAGTCGGTCCACTGAAGAACATCAAACCAATCATCAGGTGGGTCGAGCTGCCAAGATTAAAGTGGCTCAGGTAGATTTGGACTGGCAACACAAAGGTGAGTTATTTATGGCTCAGTGGGCCCAGGTCATCAAGGAAGGAATGCAACATATAGATGGGCTCGTGATCGAGGGGAGGACTTGACCATGGACACTGTTGCACAGGTTATTAATGATTGTGAAATGTGCTACAATCAAACAAGCCAAGTGGTTAAAGCCTGTGTGTTATGGGGGTGATGGCTGAAATATAAATACGGGGAGGCCTGTCAGACTGACTATATTACACTCCCACAAACCTGACATGGCAAGTGCGATGTGGTCACCATGGTAGAAGCAGCCACAGGATGGCTGGAAACCTACGCTGTGCCCCACGACACTGCCCGAAACACTATCCTGGGCCTTGAAAAGCAAGTCCGGTGGCGACGTGACACCCCAGAGAGAACCGAGTCAGACAATGGGACTCGTTTCCAGAACAACCTCATAGACACTTGGGCCAAAGAACATGGCATTGAGTATATCACATCCCCTATCATGTGCCAGCCTCTGGGAAAACAGAACGGTACAATGGACTGTTAAAGACTATGCTAAGAGCAATGGGTGGTGGAACTTTTAGAAATTGGGATTCAAATTTAGCAAAGGCCAACTGGTTAGTTAGCACCAGGGCATCTACCAGTTGAGCTGGCCCTGCCCAATCAAAGCTTCCACACTCTGTAGGCGGGGATAAACTCCCTGTGGTGCTCGTGAAGAATGTGTTGGGGAAAACAGTCTGGGTTGCTCCTGCCTTGGGCAAAGGCAAACCCATCCGTGGGATTGCTATTGCTCAGGGACCTGGGTGCACGTGGTGGATAATGCTGAAGGATGGAGGAGTCTGGTGTGTACCTCAGGGGGATCTGATTCTGGGTGAGAATACTTCTATGATGTGAAACGTATGATGGTAATTGCTGCATAATACTATACATTGTACTAACAGTATTCGGTAAGTACCTTTCCGGTTAATGAAGAATGAACTTCAACAAAAGTGAACAACATGCAGCAATGATGGAACCAGAGCTGGCTCCAACAACTGGCATCCAGTCGCCTCCTCGAGGTTGATGCCTTTGACCTGCAAACATTGAGCACAAACTATGAGTTCCAGATGCAGCGTGCAACCATACAGCGCTCCAACATGACACTCCATATTTCTTGCCCCAGGAGATCATCCTGATAGACTCCAAAGTCATGGACTTAACGAACATTTCAAAGGAATGAGATTGTGCCATGAAATAGGTTGAGAGACCAACTTCATGCAGTGCCATGAAGTTAGGTCGAGAGAGGTTCTCCTTCCCCTCTACTCTGCCCTGGTGAGACCGCATCTGGAATATTATGTCCAGTTCTGGGCCCCTCAGTTCAAGAAGGACAGGGAACTGCTGGAGAGAGTGCAGTGCAGAACAACAAAGATGATTAAGGGAGTGGAGCATGAGGAAAGGCTGAGGGAGCTGGGTCTCTTTAGTTTGGAGAAGAGGAGACTGAGGGGTGATCTCATTAATGTTTATAAATATGTAAAGGGTGAGTGTCACGAGGATGGAGCCAGGCTCTTCTCAGTGACAACCAACAGTAAGACAAGGGGTAATGGGTTCAAGCTGGAACACAAGAGGTTCCACTTAAATTTGAGAATAAAATTCTTCTCAGTGAGGGTGCCAGAGCACTGGAACAGGCTGTCCGGGGAGGTTGTGGAGTCTCCTTCTCTGGAGGCATTCAAAACCCACCTGGACACCTTCCTGTGTAACCTCATCTAGGTGTTCCTGCTCTGGCAGGGGGATTGGACTGGATGAACTTTTGAGGTCCTTTCCAATCCCTAACATTCTGTGATTCTGTGATTCTGTGGAGTAAAGGAGGAAATATCTGCGTGTGTATGTGTATACATGTATTTAAAGTGGTAGTAATTGGTTGAAACATGTTGGTAAGTGTAAGACCTGAGCATGACATAAATGGTATAGAATAAGGGATGGAATGTGCTGCGTTGGCTGAGATAGGGTTAATTTCTACACTGCCAGAACAGCTGACCCAGAGCGCGCTCTCTCTCTCCGTTTAATATATTTATTGATGACATAGATAGTGGGACTGAGCGCACCCTCAGTCAGTTTGCGGATGACACCAAATTGCGTGGTGCACTCGATGCACCTGAGGAACAGGATGCCATCCAGAGAGACCTGGACAGGCTTGAAGGATTTGGCCCATGTGAACCTTGTGAAGTGCAACAAGGCCATGTGCAAGGTCCATACCTGGGTCAGGGCAACCCCCAATATCAATACAGACTAAGGGATGAATGGATTGAGAGCAGCCCTGTGGATAAGGACTTCGGGATACTGGCAGATGAAAAATTAGATATGACCCAGCAATATGCACTCATAGCCCAGAAAGCCGACCATACCCTGGGCGGCATCACAATAAGTGTGGCCAGCAGGTCGAGGGAGGTGGTTCTGCCCCTCTAGTCCGCTCTTGTGAGATGCAGGAGTACTACATCCAGGTCTGGGGTCCTGGACCTGTTAGGCTTGGACCTGTTGGAGTGGATTCAGAAGAGGTCCACAATCAGAAGGGTGGAACACCTCTCTGACAAAGTTGTGGTCATTCAGCCTGGAGAAGTCTCCATGGTGACCTTATTGTGGCCTTTCAATATATAAAAGGGGCTTAGAAAACAGAAACTTTACCAGGGCCTATAGCGAGAGGACAAGGGACAACTGTTTTAAACTCAGAAAGGGCATATTTAGATTGTACATAAGACAGACATGTTTTACTGTGAGAGTGGTGAGGCACTGGAACAGGCTGCCCAGAGAAGCTGTGGATTGACCCAGCCCTGGAAGTGTTCAAGGAGAGGTTGGACGGAGCTTTGAGCAACCTGGTCTAGTGAAAGATGTCCCTGTCCCTGGCAGCAGGGCTGGAACAAGACGGTCTTTAAAGGTCCCTTCCAACCCGAACTATTCTGTGATTCTATGGTTCTGTGATTCTATGTTTCTTTGTCTCTAACTGAGGGGTAGTACACAAAGTGGGAGCAACAGCTAAATTACTGAGCAACAGGTAAATTACTGGTATATACAATGTTCTGCAAACATTTTTTTTCTCTTTAAGTGGTTTGTGTCTTTGGCTCTTTTTTTTTTTTTTTCTTAACATGATGACTGGAGCACCTTTTGATATACCGAGTTCAGGATTTACCGATGCAGTGTACTATAGGAAGCACATGTCCTCACTAATGTTTCCTTCAGTTAAAGTGCCAGGATTCTCAAACCACAAATGAAGATAGGACTCTAAATTACAATTTCTTCTGACACTTAGAGCTTTACTTAAAAAAAAAAAAAAGTGAGGAAAAAAGCATTTTAAATGTATTGTTCAAAGAAAAGATTTCTTAATATGCCAAGATTAAATGGGGATTTTGTTCTGCGCAAGCTCTTTTCAGGTCATTGTAAAGGTATTAGATTTTTCACAATTGTAGGAAGGAAAAAATTAGTAAAAGTTGCATTAACTGCGAAAGCTCCAATGTTGAAAAAGGAATTGGAAGAAGCTTTATGAGTCAGGGCTATTCAGACACAATTCTCTGTCTTTTATTCAAAGATCCATGTGACCAAATACTGTCTTTGTAGGTTTGACTGTGGAGGGGAGGAAGAAGGAAGGATAAGGAATGGATTGGATAGCATCACTCTAATCACTTTTTTCCTTGACAGAAGAAAATAGAATCTAATTATGCTAAAATGGAATATGATGATTCTTCACTAATATCTATACAGCAGGCACAACTGTTTTTAACAAATATATTTGGGGAGTGGGTCTGCCTTTGTGTTTTCCTTTGTCACTTATCTACATTTAGTTGCCAGCTGTACTGGAAGAGTCTTTATCAAACTCCACACTGTAAGGAAATTATTCAAAGAACTAATGGAGATGGAAAAGCAGCAAATGAGACTTCAATCATATATAATTGCCTCTTCCATCCCCTCATCAGTTGAAGAATGAGTTAGAGGCCATAAGCTGTGGAGCTCTTTATACATGGAGCCAGTGCAAGCTTAAGGACCCGCATTGATTCCTCCTCTAACAGGCAATGAAATCAATGAGAGATACTTGAGCTAATGGCCGGGGTGAACGTCTGCGGAGCTTTTTGCTGTCCTGTGCCTGTATTTCAAGTATCTTTTGTGGAGGCACGGGTGGCTACAGCACACCTTGCACTCAGTGCCGCTGCCAGTCGATGGCAGGGTAGGGGGGAGATTTGTTCCCACTTCAGCTGTTCCCTCCAAGTCCTGTAGCTCTGATGCAAAGATCACCACATTTCCAATAAACAAGAAATTCACTAACTAAATTACTGGCAAGGCCTGTTTAAGAAGGGCAGACTGTAGAATCAGCCACTGTAAATTATCTTGGGATTTCATTAGTTGAGGAGTGAGCAAGGACTAATTATTATCTGCATTGTGATTAGTTGATTTAAAGATTAAGAAAAAAAGAAAAAGGATTTTGTCCTTGAGGTTTACTTATTCAAGAACGGTATCATGCTCTAGGGCATCCACAATCATTCTTATGATTCTAAAATAAAGTGGGGCCTTACACATGTCCTGAATGCTGCCTTTTCAGGCCTTGAAACACACTTCCCGCAGTGAAACATAAAGCTTATTGAACAGAGTATGACTAATAGTTCTGAATTGTCAGAGGCATCGATTTTTTGCTGAGAAATCCTGGGTAGCGCTAATTTAATTAAAATGTTACCAAAAATATGCATCCATCCTTATTTTTAATTGCTACCTATAAAGTAATTAAGAGGGTAAAAAGTATTTGGGTTTTCCTTGAAATAATAAATGGTTCCAATAGCTTGCATTTGTGTGACCTTACCTCGCAAATCTCTTAAGAGAGGAGGGCTTCGTCAAACATCGCAGACATTAAACCTAAAGATTAACCATTAGAGGGCAGTGTTTTCTACTCCGAAGAGCTCACCTTGCTTTTCTAGCCTATTTTGAGAACTTACCTAACAGCTAACAAAAACCTCACCTCTGAAGAGGTATCACTGTTGATGATCCATAGCCATAGTCTTAAGGTGCTTTGTGTCTTGGCTGAGTTGCAGGCTAATTTATATACTAATATAAAGAATATAAACATAAGTATAAATATAAATAGGAACTATAAATGTGAATCTTCCTCACAGAGTTTCAACTGGCGAGGGATGAGTCTTTTTGCTTGCCATAAACTGAACTCCCCTGGTACAGCACTGTAGCCCAGAAGTGGCTCTTTCAAGTTGCAAATGAGCTCTTTCCTACACACAAATGATGTGTCACACCATGTGCATTACATAAAGATTGAAAATTGTTGTAGGAAAGATTGCTAAATACTGTGACACAGTGACTTACCTTTCTTGACCATAAGCATAAATTCTAGCCATTAATCCCTGTGACTGAAAGACTGCAAGCAAATGCACAATGCTTTACCAGTAACTGATTTTTAAACTTCAAAGGTTGCAGTGCAAAGCAGAATTGTTAAATATTATGGATGCGTATTGCAAAACACTGAACTCCATGAAAGGGGTTTGAAAAGGAAATAATCTTAAATTGTTATTGCTTAAAAGGCACGCACGTTATGGTTAATAGAGCCCAGATGCTGTCTGGTTTTGAAAATTTGAGCAAACTAAAACAAAATAGTGTTTTGGTGTCTGTCAGCCTGAAATGTGAGCTCTTTTAAAAGGATGTTTTCGCTGTATCGACCTAGCATTAAAGTACTTCACAAATTTTAGAACTGTAACTTTCTCAAATGACATTTTTGTAATTTGGCTTTGAAATGTAGCCATGGCTAAATATTCCTAAGGAAAGCCTTGGACTGCCCCTGTGGTCTGGTGGGCAGTGCCAAATTAAAATCAGAATCCTGCATGGTTCACGCTGAAAACACGACCGCTGAAGAAGAGTATCCTCAGGCAGTGCTGTTTTCAACTCCCTGGGAGATGGAAGAGGAGAAAAGAGATAGTAGATAGACAGCCTGACCTCGGATGTACCATCAGCAGGAGTCCAAATGCTCCTCCAAAGGCGTCAAGAAAATGCCCAAGACTTTCAGGGCATCTTATTTCATATTTCCCCTTGGGGATATTGCTAGATTCCCGTCAGACTTGCTTGCCTGTATGGGCTGCTGAACTCGCCTCTGTGAAGTTTTTGTTGTAAGGATTTTTTTTTTAGCCACAAAGAAATGCAGTTCTCATCCTGGGCACCAAGCAACCTCTTCTGGTAGAGGAGATAGGAAAGAAAGAAAGAAAGAAAGAATGGGTATTATACTTAACAGAGCCGGGAGGGTAAACTGAAACACAGAGAAGAGGCAACTCTGTGTGTGATAAAAAAGGGATTTGATGGAATGTTTGATGGGAAAATGGCCACAGGAGTAGCAGGAGTGCTAGTTTTTGCTGTGGTTTGACAGACTGTGAGGAACCCTGCACAGAGTAACTGCAAAAACAAGTAAGGTCTCGTGGCCTGGAGAAAATTTCTGGACTAGAGGCATGACTACCAGTCCAAGGAAATCTGCTCCTAAGCTGCCTATGTCCTGGTGAAAAGATGCAGTTCATATGGTATGGGAGTAAAAGTGAGGGGAAAAGGATGTCTGCTTGTTATTGGACTTTAGGAAGGACCAGAGGATGTTGTACTCTGTTCATTGAAGGAGGAACACCATGGTGAACCCATTGCAGTCTTGCAACAGGATAAACCTCATCAAGCATATCTATCATATTTACTAGAGCTGACCTTGTTTAGGGGCAAAGTTGGACGAAACATTTTTCTTTATAAACTGTATGACCTAGGCAAAGTGGCAAGGTGATGATGCCGCAAGTCGGGGTGTCCTATTTTATCTGTGAAATGGTTGTAACAGGCATCATTGGTGAAGTCATCACTACTTCACGTCCCATTTCCCAAGCTATGGTGCTGCAGACTTTCCTGCTGGGGGCAAGAGAGGACTTGAGCTAGAGTTTCAGTGTGAAACCTTGGCTCTTTTGAAGTCAGTGAGAGTTTTGCCATTGACTTCAGAGGGACCAGGATTTCACCACGCCATGCCCAGTAGTTCTTGTTGAGACATTCAGTGAGAGAGCTAATTATGATAGTGGTTTCTGTGATGTGGGCAGCCACAAATTCATTTGCTGAGCAGCCATCTTCTCCTAACAGCTTTTGCTCATGGGGACTTGGACCCCGGTCCTACAAAAGATCTGATCGACTCCACTGGAACTCAGGGCACAGCACAGAGTGACTTCGGCAGCCGCTGCTGGTTTCAGGAGCTCCAGCTGCTCTCCCTGGCTGTCCTGTGTGCTTAAACAACTGCCTGTGATGTGAGCCACCAACCAAACCAGGGAACTAACCCGAGCATTAAAAAAAAAATTCCCGTGAAAGCTCTTGTATCATTGACCCACCACCTAAGTCCGGAGGTAAAGGTAGGCTCCGCAGGTTTCTTAGCAGTTGGAGCCGCAGACTGGATTTGAGCCAGCAATCTGAGGTTTCTCTTTCTAAGGTTAATGAAAATAACTGCAACCAACAAGGGGAGCTTCTTACTGAATAAAAAGAGACATTGCCTCTCTGCTCCCATTTATTCTGACTTTAAGCTCAAATAAAGGAACATAACCATCACACAGAAACTTTGCCTGTCAGAGGCTTTTCTGTGTGCTGTAATCTTGCCTCTTACTTTACTTTGTAAAAACCTCTGCTATGGTGTTAATTCTATGTGTATGAATTGGAAGTAAAGCTGAGAAACAGGAAATAGGCTTGGTCTTGAATCCTAAGCATTGATGAGGAACAGGGTTCAAAATAAAGCTGCCTGGGCTGGAATAGAGAGACAACTGTGTCTACATAGACCTTGGGGGAAAGGGACCAGGCTGAGTGAGGTGAAACCAATAATCATTAAATGGCTCAGAGGAAATCCAAGCAGGAAAGTGTTCGAATTCTAGAAAAATGGTGAAACACACCAGTGTGAGGGGTGACAGCACATGATGTTTGAAAGCTAAAAATAAAACCACTCAGCCCGGACAGCAGGGAAGACGTCTTTAAAAGTAAGAGCAACCAGGCAGGGGATCAGGCTCCCAAGGGAGATGAAGTCAAGTCACCAGAGTGTTTTCAGCAGAAACAGATAAGGTGTGAGAGGAAACGGCATGTAGAGAAATGTGTTCTGTGATGCAGGGGTTCGGGCCTGACATTTCCCTCAGCTGTGTACTGTTTAAGATACAAAGAATTCATTACAGATCTGCCACATTTTGTAAGAGATCTATCACAGATTGCACAACATGATGAGTGGACAGTATAAGAGAAAAAAACCCCACAAACCTCTTTTTCTTCTCTAATTCCAGTTAAACGGTGAAAATATATATAAAGGTGTGATCCTTCTGCCTGCTCCTGCAAAATCTGGTGGTGACAACAAGAGTTAGACACAGGTTATCTACTGTCTAGGTACATTTTTGCATGGGAAGCCCTTCTTCTCCACTGTCTGTGTGGATCTTGCTCCAGTTTGCTAATACTCCCAGCTGACAGCACAGTAACTGCGGAGGCTGTTTCTTCCGGCTGAGAGTCAAGAACAACATTTTGTAACACAGACCTGGCCTTAGGCAGGTGCTGCTGTTGCCTCACGATGGTTTTCTTGCAACCCTGAATGTTGGAAACATACTTATTTTTGTCAAAAACTCTTGTTTTTCTAGTGTTTCTCCCCAGTAAAAGCTGAGAGTCTGACATTATCACATGACTCCAGGAGCCTGACGTGGAGAGTCAAGCCTACAACCCTGAGGCTTTTAATCTGGCCCAGATTTTACCTCCTACCGCAATCACAAGAAATGCTATGAAAATATGTGTTCAACAGATATGAAATAAAATGTTTCTGTAAGTTTCTAATAATCCTGAAAGAAATACTGACTTCTGAATGCAAGGATTTCAGATCATATTATTTTCATATCACTATTTTACTAACCAGCTGTTGTACTCTATGAGAGAGAATGTGATTTAGACATTCAGACCTAATGTTCCTCGTAGAAATCCTGAGTAGATTTTCTAATCTAGAGGAAACGCGAGAAAGCTCCATTTTGTATAGTTTATTAGGAAAGAACAAAGTAGGTAGAGAAGCTTTTTTTTTTTTTAAGGTGTATTACAAAATCTGAACTTTTTAGCTTATACAGAAAGGGTGTTGACATGGATGCAATAGGGAAAGTTGTGTTTAAACACAGCACGTTAGCCGCTTTTGTGTTTTTTAATTTTATTTGCAACAACGGCTCCAAGCAGTTTACTGCAGCAGCTTACTCCTTGCAGTTTAGCAAGGAGGTCAAAATCCCGAACCACCCCCGAAGTGCTGGGAAATCAATCACACCCCATTACATCAGCCAGGCAGCACGTGCTATCGATAAGGAACGCCCGCTGGCTCCGCTCTGGGAACGATCAACATTATCGCTCTCAAACGCCCACGCTGGGGGGGTATTAATATTAACTCGATTTTACCGTACTGCTTAATTCCCGCCACGCCGCCCTCCCTCCTCCTGAGCGATACCCTCAGTGTTACACCCCGTTCCACTCCCCAGCCCCGCAGCCTTCGCCTCGGAGGCGCCTCCCGGAAAGCGGGCGGGCAACGCTCGAGGAAGGAGCCCAGGGCCCCCCGGGACCCAGGGCCGCCTTGAGGTGCCCTGCACCGCCCGCCCGACCCTCGGCCACCGTCACCTGGCGGAGGACCGGCCGCCGCCTTTGTGCCGCCGCCGCTGCTCGGTGGCAGAAACTAGTCCCGTCCCTCGCGGCCCGGTGTTGCTCCGCAGGCCGCATCGCAGGCGGCGGAGGGGCGAAGAGCGGCAAGTAGTCCCGCTGGAATGCAACAGTGGCGGACGCGCCCCCCCCCCATCCGCCGTGTCCCCTCACCCTGCCCTCGGGTGGACACCTCGGAGAGCGGCGCGACCCCGCCCGCCCTCTCCCTCCCTCGCCAGCGGCCCCGGTCCCGCCGGGGTGCAGCCCCCGCGGGGCTTTTGTCAGCCGCGGGGCGCCCGGGCGTGCGTGCGGGGCTGCCGGTGTGTGAGAGGCTGCGCGCGCGTGCCCGCTCCCGCCCCTCCGCCCGCCCGCTCGCTCCCTGACGGGAGAGGGGCCGGGGGGGCGGGCGCTGCTCCGGGAGCCGTCCGGGCGCGGCGCGGGGAGGCGGAGGCGAGGCCGGGAGAGGAGGGGGAAGGAGGGGGAGGACTGTATCCCTGCGCCTGTGCGCGCCCGGTGGAGGCGGAGGCCGGGCGAGCGAGCGGAGGGGTGGATGGGGGAACGGCCGCGGCGGTTGCGGTGAGAGGCGGCCGGCATGGAGGGCAGCGGCGGCGCGGCGGAGCTGGTGGCCTGCTAGGGACCGGCGAGGGGGGAATCTCCGCGGCCGCCCTTCCCCGCCTTCTCCTTCCCCCCCCCGCCCCGCTCCGCTCCCTTCCCTGCCACCTCCCCCGCCCGCCTGGAAGCATGAACTGGCAGCGGAGGTGCTGCTCCTCGCCGCCGCCTCCCCGCCGGTGAGAGCGAGGAGGGAAGGAAGATGGGGGCCGTCCTGCGCAGCCTACTTGCCTGCAGTTTTTGTTCCCTGATGAGAGGTGAGCGGCGCGGGGGCGGTGGTGGCGGGCGGGGGGAGGTAAAAGTTGCAGGGTTGGTGGCGAGGGGCCATGTTTGGGCGTGCGGGAGGGGAGAGGCCTGGCTGCCGGCGGGGCGCGGGGCCCGGCGCGGGGGCAGCGCTCTCGCCCGGCGGCCGCCGCGGGCCTCCCCGGCTCCCGAGCAACTTCCCCGGGCGGCCCGAGCCGCGCTTGGGAGCAGCCCGCCCTGCCAGCGGCCACCGGCCGCTTCTCTCGCCGCCCCATTGTTGTTGTTTCCAAGTTTGTTTTTAATTTTTGCTTTTATATTTTTTTAAAAGCCCCCACCCCCCAAGTCAGCGCACGCACCCCCTGAGTGGGCGGCCCGCAACTCTCGGCCCATCGGTGTCAGGCTGATTCCGCTGTTGCTGTCGCCGAGCTCCTCTCCTTCCCCCACGCCGAGAGCGGGGGTTTTATCCCGCCGGGTGTTGGGGGGGAGCGTGGAGCTTCACGTATTCACCGTGGGGGGACTTGGAAAGTGTTTGCACTTCACGGGTGTTTTCACCGAAAAGCCTCCTCGCAGCGAAGGGAGCGTGCGGAGCTGGTGAGAGGAGGAATGAATGCGCCTCTCAGCTGTGTGCTGGCTGTGTGCTGGGACTTGGGAGAAGTTTGTGTTTCATTGCCACGAATGTTCATACAGCTTTAAATCAGCAGGCGAGTGCCTTACGAGGGGATGTCACTTAAAGTAGCCGAGAATTTTTATTCCACTTCCCCTCTCCAATAAAATTTCTAGTCATATAGCACACAACTGGTAAGAAAACTGACGATTTTTTTTTTTTTTTTGTAATGCTGTAAACTTTAATACGGTAGCTATTTCTCTGTGTTCAGTCTTTCTGTGAAGGAATCACCTGTGGTGTTGGCATCCATAATTTTGCTGTTTACCGGTATTTTTTCATGCTAGCTGAGAGAAGAGATTTAATTGCTAACAGTTAATCAACCACACTTAGATTTAGAAAATTCATCAACACTAGTGTGTTTTGACGAAAGCTAGAGTAAAGGTGGTTTAGGTTGAAGTAACTGCGCAGTCTCCAGTTGCTCAGTGCTCTGCAAAACAAAAATTTTCCCCTCCGTACCCCCCCTTTTTTTTTTTTCTATGCATCTGTTTGCCATATTGTATCCTGTTTGCAAAGATACAAGTATACTTATTTAAGTGAGCTGTGTTACATTTTGTACTCCTATTGTGGCGGTTAAACCCAAATTTTCGAAAGTTGAGTTGGGTCTGGAGTACAGAGAGAAACTTTCCCGATTAGTTCATTTTATTAAGTAACAATCATACCTGTTCTTAATAAACCATTTGTTTGTCTCTAACTTGCTGTTCAGCCTAGTTCAAATGACAGCACAGAAATCGCTGTCAAATGTAATGTCACACAGTATTGTCACTGTAGTTTCTTCAAATATCGAAATGGTGATGTGTGCTTTTGCAAATTTTTGTATACTTGATGATGCTTAATAAGACGCTTTGGAGAAACATTCAGTTTATAAACCATCCAGCCTGTCATTTTGTTTCTTGTCTCTCATCTTTTTCTACTGCCAAGGACATTTGTATCCAAACAGTGTTTTTGTTTCTTCTCTGCTCATGGTCTCCTACTGTTTGATCATAATCTTCTGTTTGTGACATAGTAGTAATTTTCCTACTGGCTAATTGTTACCTTAGATAAACAGCAGGAACAGCTGAACTCTGAAGAAACAAAAATCGAATTTTAATAGGTGCATCCTCTCTAATAAACAACATCTATGCAAGTAGAATTGGTTTCAATAAGATGTATTGAGTTCAGAAAGAGGTGTCAGCAGTTCCTTAATGAGGCAGAGGCAGTGCCAGCTTGAGTATGAATAAGTTTATACATGAAAGTAAAGTTATGAAGTTCACTATTAGGTTTGTGAATTCACTGCTGTGAAGGATGCCAAGCCAACAGTGCTTGAGACTGAAACTCAGAAAATGTAATAGTGTGTATCTGTGGATGGCGGCATCCTCTTTGCTTGCAGAGCTAGCTTTCCTGTTCTGTTGACTTAGAAAGAAGCAAATGAACAGACGTTTACAACAACTGATCTGTGATCATTAGTCTGAGGAAACTATGGTAGACTTGATTACTGATCTGGAAAGGAATAAAACTGGTAACCTGGAAATGCAGTGCCCTGTGAACTGTTAAGGACTTGAAGAAGTACCAGGCTGTTACTAGCAACAAATGGATGGACAGGGCAAGGCACCTGTCTTTCAAAGTCGTCCAAAGGACTGTGACAGGCCAGATCCTACTGACATTTTCAGGGCAGGTATTTGGATTTCTAAGAGACAAGAGGTTACTGTCGAGACAGCTTTCTGTGGAGGTTCTGTGGTTTGGGGTTGTTTGTTTGTTTTGTTTTGTTTTGTTTTCAAATTCTGGCTGATGAAAGAAAGGAGTAACTTTCTTGGAACCTCTTGACCCTCATCACAGCCCAGTCCCTGTTCTAAATACTTGGGTTGCTTTGCTGGTGGCTTCTTCAGAAGAGTCCACTTCCTTGTACTATAGGGAGAGGTGTGTGTTATTGTCGAGTGGCACCAGAAACGCAGTCGGTACTAAAGCTTGGTTGTGTACTTTGTTGTGTACTGTGCTTCTGGGTGAGCCAGTGGCCCTGCCATGCCTGGGAGCACGCTCGGCTCCTCTCCCAGTTCTCCTGCTGAGTGCCCCTATTGCTGGCTTGGCTGAGAGAGGTTTCATTAGTAAACTACACTTGGTTGGTGAAATTCTTTGCTGCCACAGACTTCTTCCATGGCCCATGATTGGCAGTTGTTGCCAATGAAGGAGAACTTATGTTGGTAAAGAATTTCTCAAAGATGGACTTTTACTGGTGACATAAGTTGCTTAGAAAGATTTTGGGGCTTGCAACTGTCTTGCAGACTTCAGGGATGGTTGGTTCACATTCATATAAAGCAGTTAGCGTTGCTTGCTTAGAAGTTGAGCCCTTGAACGTAAACGCTGTGGCTCACCAAGGGTGACTGTTGCTGCGTGTACATGAGGTTTAGGATGAGCATGCAGTGAGTACTTCCACTTCTGTGCCGTTTGCTTTGTAGTGATGGCTCTTCCAGAGGGTCATTGCTCTTAGGTGAGAGACATGCAGTCTCTAATAATAACCTTTAGTTTTTCAAGTTATACCTCACTTGCTTAGTTTCAGAGTGTACTGCTTGCAGAGTTACAGAATACGCAGCACTCTAAACAAAGAAACTGTGTCATTGTTTTGTGGTAGTTGTCCAAAGCTTGGAAGGGGAAAGCATTGCATCTCTAATGGAATGTACATATATGTTGGGTATTGGCACCCAACTTGTTCCTATTTATATATTTGGCAGGCAAGCTGACAGAGAACCTTCATTAAGCTCTCCAGATATTCTTGTAGTTTATAAATACTTATGGCAAGAGATTCACAATGTTAACAGGCTCGATATTTGCTCCATGTGGACAGAACTTGGTCTGAACATGGTCATGCGAGTGGAAATGAGCTTGTAGTTGTTTCTTCTATTTTGCTTATGTTCTCCTGTGAGACAGTTATGAAAACAGGGTGGGTTTTTTTGGTCTTCTGCTGATTCTCTTGCTACAGACCTTTCTATTTCAATGCAATTGGCACAGTACCCCACCAGTTTTGAAATGGAGTCAAACCTACCAGTCTGTAATAGAACAGGGGTACTGCAATACCTTTTCCCGTTTGATTTATAATACAGTTTTAAGAAAATACTATTCAGAAGGTTGGTTAAAAGAAGCAATGGTATAGTTAGTAATACTTTACTTCCTTTGCAAAATGTTATAAACTGTTTGGAGAAAGAGCATGTCAGTTTAAAAGATGGAATGCTTTCTGAGCTTCATTATTTGTACAGAGAGAACAATAAGAAAATGTTTTTAGTATAAACAGACATAGAAAATGGCAACATTCGTACAGATTTTATTTTAGTATCTTGTTACAGGATCACATTACCTAAATAGAATTACTCCCTCATGATATAATCAATGTGGCAGAAATGGGATTATAGTTTTAATTCTGTTTATGAGGGCCATGTGTGAGCTCTTGAAGTCAGATTTGAAAAGTAATCATATTTGAGACAGAAGATCTTAATCAACTAGCTATGTAATTTTTCTTAATCAAAAATTATTTGCTTTCCTTCTTTATGATACCAAAATGTTATTTTCGCCTTTATATTTTTCCTTTTACTCCTCCCCCCACCCACAACTTTTCCCAGAGGAAAAACAGTTCACATGTTGGGTTTTTTTGTTTGTTATTTTTTTGAAACTGCTTATGCCTCCGGAACTCCTCAATAATAAGCATTCTCCCCTGTCCATTGTCAAAGAGTTCAGGCTTCCGTAAGGTGGCCAATGCATTTGCTTAAATTCTAGAAATGTATGTAGAAGGTAACCAAAATGTCAGTTGTCATACCATTTAATACATTTTTTCTTTGTTGTTCTGTCAAAGCAGTGAGTAAAGCTCTTGCTTGTACTTATTAGTGTTAATTAAAATGTTAACACTTTGGAAATCCAAGAATCCTCTGGTCCACAGGTGGATTAATAGAGTAGGAATATTCAGAATAATAGAAGAGTAGGAATTTGTAAACTTTGTAGTGACTCTTTTGGAAAATGCACTAGTGTTCTAATTACTCAGAAACTTAACTGAGGCTCAACAGTTAGCCTTTACCCTGTTGGTAATAAGAAATTCATAAGGAAAATAATTCCAAGTTGGGTAGTTTTGTGCTTATGGATTTGTTTGGGTTTATTTTTGGATTATCAGAAATTAACCATATTCAACATGAAAAAGACCAAATTGTTCACCTTTTTCAAGGGAGATTGCATGTGTGTGTTTTTGTTTGTTTGCTGTTCATGTGTCACTACATCTAACTTAAGCCTGTTGCAGATTTGACATTTGTAGTGCATGTGAGTGTTTTTGAGAGTAAAAAAAATAAAATAAATCACGTAGGTCCAACTGTGTTTAGAAAAAAAAAAGTCTGATGTGCAATAATTTTCAAAAAGCTTGAAGTTTGTGCATGTCTTTCCTTATCCTTTAGAAACAGTCCCTAACTGTTCATTTGAACTGGAATTGTTATTTATTATATTAATCTGTAGTAAAATTAATAGGCTAAAAGAATTTGACTGTTTAAAGCATAATTTCAATTGGAAAACTTTTTTCCTTTGCTTGATGGCAAGTTGTTTTAAACTTGCACTGTATTTTCTTTCAATTTTCTTATAAAATTATTTTCTAGTTCAGCATGAATCCTGCATATTTTTTCAAAATTGTTGATGCTGTCTTGTCTTAAACCTGTATGAGAAACAAAAGCTGTGACATTGTTTTACTAGTTGGAGGTATGACTTCTTCTCAATATTTGTTATGATGGATGAACTGACAAAGATGCCATTCACTGAGCTTGGTCTGGAAAGTATGCCACAAAGAAACTGTTGGATAGCCGATACGTCCTTTATTGAAGAATTGTGGAGAAGTGGGGATGAAAATATGATAAGCCTTCAAGGCAGTACTGCTGCTCTCCACACTCTTTCTGTCCCATATCAGCTCCACCATCATGTCCCAGCTGGGGGCTGTCACTTTTGTGGTGTACTTGTTAGTGCTGGCAACTTTTTCCATTTTGTGGGTCATTCTGTCCTCCCGTTGGGGGTCTTTTGTGCTAAATTCTGTGTTCATGCTTTACAGCAACTTCCTGATAGTGCTTCAAAAAACTAACCAAACAAAAAGCCCCAGCCACTAAACATAATGAATAAATCTAGAAGTTGTTTTGTTTTTTTACCTGATGAGACAAATTGACAGACTTAGGAAATATTTTTTCAAGTACTAGACATGCCAGCTCAGATAAATTGCTGAAAGTCATCTAAGGGTGGCTCAACGCCTGAACTTATTGTCAATGTGGAAAAAGGCTTTGCTGATTTAAAGGTAAACCAGTGTGCTGCTGCTCAGGGTGTGGATTTTTTTTGGTCTGTGTGTAACTATTAGCAATCTGGGTGAGACTCCTTGGCTGGGGCTATTCCCACACAGTGTCTGCCAGTATAACTAGGTTCCTTCAGCTATGGAGGCAAGTGGTGACTGAAGGCAAGCGTTCCCAGGCCACTCTTCACTGGATGTGCACCCCTAAACACGTGTGCTGTCCAGGCTGGAGCACCTCATGAGCTGTGTTTACTCCAGAGTAGCAACAAACTTTGGAGCATTCCTGTCTCAGCTTGCCAGGGTGTACAATGTGTATCTTGCAGCTTCTAGCCTTCCCAGGCTTTGGGAAATGGGCTGCCTCTGTCATGGCATCATGTTGTGCCTCAGTGCTCCAATTCAGTGGAGGGACTTAAGCAATGCACAGTCTTTCAACAGTTTCCTAAGGGATATGATATAGAAGCTTTTGTTTTGTTTTCTTACTGTTAGATGCTTTGTAGGAAATTGTGATGCCAGAAGGTGTGAATGGTAGCATTTTGTTTCAGAGTGATCAGGTCATTTCATCTGTCATCATGGTTTCAAGTTTGGATTGGGAAATATCATCTCTATTCAAATGTGGGACTCTAATTGGTGCAGTATAGCAAAGCAAGATCTCTTTATTTGCACAAGCAAAGGTGTGTGCTCAAGAAACTGTCAGAAACATCCCTTGCAGACAGGAGACGCTTTGCAGCAGTCTACATGCATACTAACTTTTTCATTAAACAGACTGTGTCGATTTAAGCATGGGTGTTGCCAGTAAGACTAGGGAAGTATTGCCAATGTGCGTGGAACTGGAATGACTTCATCTGCAGCACTGTGTGTTATTCTGACAAGTCTTTGAGAAACTGGGAGAGTGTTGAAGGAAGGTTGTGAGGACACCTGAAGAAATGGAAAGTGTAACATTGACGTTCTGCAGACATTAAGATGGATCATGATACTACTTGGTCACGCATCCCTTTGAGCCTTTGTGCTTTCCAGAGTCTGCTGCTGGCCCAGGAAAGTGTACTGTGCTGCCGCCAGGTCACCTTGATGTTCTGGCCACTTTGTGGCTCTGTCTTGTAAGCAGCAGAGTAGTGTTATATGGCAATGCAGCTGCAGGCAGATGCCTGACCAGGGAGCATAGCTCTCTGCTCATCCTAGGCTGTTGTCAGCAAGATAGACTCGGCATATTAAGTTACAAAGATGTCAACTGCCAAAGTGGTGTGTTTTATCCCTATGAGAGTGCAGTGGAAAGAACTTCAGAGTAGGAGGGTCAATGTTATGGAAAGATGAGCTGAGTCACTTTTCGCTTGCTGAGACAGTGGATCAGTGTGAATATACTACCTAACACTGAGAAGAGACGTGCTGTGGTAATTTGGAAACATCAACTGCCCTCCATGACTCTGTTGCCAACAGGTTGATTTGACAGGTCATGCTTGCCATTCAGGAAGTTTGCCTGTGATATGCTGAAGTATTTGATGTACTTCAGTCATGTGTGCTTTTGCTATGTTCTGCTAGGTCTGTTGGCTTTTTATGCCTGGACCTGGTATTTTTATCCTTCCCTGTACTCTATTTTCTTCCTCCTCTCATTCTGTTGCCTCCATCCATCTAGCACTTTAGTAAGAGAAGTTTTTTGCTGTTATTCAGCAGGCTAAAGGATGACTTACTGCATTTGTACCAGCTAGTCTTGCAGGATGTCTTGGTCTCCAAAGTTCCTCTCTGGCCAAAGGCCTGCAAAACTAACAGTCAAAGCTTGGTGTGGAATCCAAGTGCCATCGTTGCTGCTTGGTGTCTTTGCTTTTGCACTGGTGGTGTTACCAATCTAATTCACTTGCAAGCCTAACTGTTCCTGTGATCTTTTGAGATACCATCTGAACAGCCCTTGGATGGCTTTAGCATGTGGAATACACTTTAGAATAGCTGAAAAGAGGAGAAAAGGTCCTTTCTGACAAGCTTGGGCTGCTTCATGCTTATTTACTGAAGTCCTGATTGCCTTCTGTGTCCTGCGAGTATATTTGTGAGAACAAGGAGGTTCAGAGAGAAGAGAGCATCTCTGTTCACAGTGAAGGTAGAATGGGGGCTACTGATAAGTCAGTTCATTAGTTTTCTTAAAAAAAATTGTGTGGGATTGTGAATTGCATGGAATAAATCAGGAAGGGTGCTGTGCTGGAGCACTGTGGAAAATCCTGGCCTGCTGCTTGCTGTGCTGAAACTCTTATGTATTTCCTCATGATTTTTTTGAAAATATGAACCATCTCTTTATAAGTTACTTGAGGCTGGGCCCCTGCTTTTTGAGGAAGTTTATTTACATTTGCAGCTTGCCTCCCTTCTGATTTGATGCAAGTCTCCCAGGCTTTTATTCCCAGTGCTGCCTCAGCCTTTTCCGTCTTGTTCCTCCAAACTGAGCAGCAAAACTCAAAACATTGACAGATAACAAAGATACAGAACACCTTATAAGCATAAGCAATGGTGAAGAAATTTGAAACTTGGGGAGTGAAGGGAGAGTCCTCACAACTGACTGTGCTAGAAGCCTTGTGTCCGTTCAGAGAGTTTTTCTTATGTGGGCTCTTTGTGGGACATCTTGGGAATGGGGACGGTTGTCTTTGTGTATAGAATGGTTTTGAGGAGGTTGAAATTAATGCTCTTTGGTTATCTATACCCATTTATCTGTTTTTCCTCCTCTTGTGGGCTGAATGTAGGTGCATGTCATTCTGTCAAGGCGTCTGGCAAATCTTTCATGCTTACTGTGCCTCATTCATGTCAGAGTGTATTTGTTTGGGATATCTCATCACTGCATCTCCTCTTTTCCAGTCCTCATGTTTGCCATCCTTGTGGCAGTGTGCTTGGCAGTATAAATTCATCTTTAGATGCTCAGAGTTCTTCAGCAAGATTTTTAAAAGACAAGGAGTTTTCTCTTCCCAGCTCAAGGACGTCTTCCAGTGTAACAATCCATGGGTTTCCTGCTGTAGACTCCTGCAGGAATGTTTCTTTCCCCAGTGTGAGCTGTTTCCCGGTATCACTGGCTGGGCCACACAGAGATTCTGGGGCAGGCTGCCACAACTTATGGTGTCCGCCTCTAGTCCGGTGGATCCTGTTCCTAAATTGGAGGTTTACAAGCAACTGGTTCAACTAATTTGTCAAAGCTGATGCAGTCCTCCCTTTCCCTGGTGTGCTAGTACTTACGTTTATCTGGTTTTGTACTGAACTGGTTCTGGATGATGGCTGGCTAAAAACCACTTTTTGGCAGGTGGCAGGAGAGCATGGTACCCTTCTGCTGGTTTAGCTCCCTGCATTGTCTCGCTGTGGTATGGGACAAGTGCTAGTGCCAACGCAAAACAGAGGTCGGGAACTGGCAGCTGAAAGTGGAGCCAAGAAGAAAGGATGTGGCTGCAGTAGCATCTTGAGCAGATCAAGCTGGCTGCCAGAGAAAGTGGAAAGAGCTGCTTCCCCTTCCAACTCCCTGCCGCTTGCCTTCTGTTAGTTTTGGAGTTTGCTGGACCACTTGAGTGGATTCAACTCGTGAACCCAGTCAAACCTCTCACTGACGTAATGATTTGAATCGGCTTGGGGAGGGGCCCTTCACTAAGTGAGGGGGTAGAACAGCATTGCTGGGGGTTGGGAATGAGAAAAAAAGGCTTTGTGGAAAATGAGATGATGCTAATTGCTTTAACCAAGCTAAATTCCACATCAGTGAAAGAGAATGAGCATGTTGAAAGTAACACTGACCTTGTGGCACCCAGAGGTGTCACGGGATCCTTGAAAATGGAAAGGGAGCAAGTGGAAACTCAGGGAAAAGGCCTGTGGACTAGTTAAAGGAAAGTGGGACAAATTCTGACAGTTTAAAGTAACCACTTAAACACCAAAAAACATGAAAAACATTTTTAGCTGGTAAAGTGATATTTTTATGTTGGTTCATCACTTCGCATCCTGTGGGCTGCAGCATTTTTAAGCCACAAGTCAGATGTACAAAGCACGACTTAAACAAACAAGTGTTAGGGAAACCAGACTTAAGTACCTTGGGGATTAGCAACTTTCAGTATGCTGGGGAGAGACACAAGAGCTGTAGCCAAGAGAAATACTTGGTACAAGAACTGAAGTTCAGTGGTGAGGAGAAGGATTTTAATGGAGAATTCTAGTTGTAAAGGTGGGGCAAAAAAGGCAGTGGCTGGATTTTAATATTGAATGTGGTAAGCTTAGGGAAGATATTATGTGTCAGAGTTAAGAAGCAGTCAGGCTTAGTGACCCACTATTAGCAGGAGTGTCTTATAATTTAAATTATTTTTGTTGCAGTTCAAATGTGTTGAACTTTAGTTTTTGTAACTTTTGTGTTCTCTAAGCAAATGTTTGTTCTTGGTGGTGGATACAAAAAAGCTTATTTTATATGTAAGCATAGCTTTTAATTCTGTATTGGGTACTTCATTTAGTAGAATAAACTACATATAGACCTCTCTGGTGATGGAGGACATGGTAATATTCATTAGTGTTGATTTCTAAGATGGGTGTTTTTTCTTTTACTTCTAAAGCTCTCTGCTTCAATGTATTATAGTTTGTTGCAGTTCAAGTATGTATTTTTATGATGTCTGTAGAAAGGGAAGTAGAAACGTATATAAATAGAATTCAGCTTTTATTACTTAAAATATTATCTGAGTTGTATCTCTTTGCGCCATTATAACTTGAACTGCAAAATAGTTGCCTAGCTTTGAAAGGAGTTTCTCTTGGACTCCTTCCCTTAGGCTATTAATACAGTTCATAGCTGTATGATTCAAGAAAGCAGTCTTTTCAGTGTCCTGTGCCTCTTTTAAAGTGAGTGATATGGGGCAGGATGGGATCTTCCGCCACAGTTTTCTTTTTAGCATTGCTGTTTGAGTCAAGTAGATGGCAAAGATTATACTAGGTACTCATGCTGCCAACTTCCATAATTGGGTGTTATAAGATATTGAAGCCTCCTTGTTTTCTGGGAAGGATTGGACGAGGTAGGGGAACAAACCTGTTTTTTTATTATTTTGGTGATGCATGCTTCATTCCTGAATGTTGCAACAAATTGGAAAACTTAATTTCCTCATCTGCCAGCCCTGTGGAATGTGTCACAAGTTGCGGCTTCAAGTCAGTCCATCTGAAACTAAACATCCTAAGCGTAGCTGTGTTTCTTCCGAGATGTCATTCAAATAACTTGCATCATTCATGAAAAAGACTTTTTTTCCAGTCCTTCCCCAGCCAAATCTGAGCTTCAGCAAGGAGTGAATAACCTATACGATGTGGTTGTGTTAGGCTCAGCAGTGCCTTCAGGCCTCGGTGATTACACTTGACATGCCTGGTGTTCCAATTCAGTGCATGCTGTTTGCATGGGTACTCTTGCTCCGTGTTGCACATAATAATGGAAACTGTACTCATTTGTGTGTGGATTTACCTTTTTTCAAATGCTGCGCATGCTGTCTTATTAGAGAGAGCTCTGCCAGTTGGCTGCACGCTTTCCTATGGTGCACTAGATGACACTGAGCTGGCTATTAACTAGATTTTTCAGGTTACAATTGTATGCAGGCTTTAAAAGGAGACAGTTTTATTGCATATCTATTTTTTTACCACTTTCAGTTTATCAAATACTTTTTTTTTTCCTGAAAAATGCAGTCATCATAAGCAACCTGCACTTCAGTAAATTCTATTGTGATTCATTTAAAATCTTTACGGAGTGGGAAATAACACCTAAATTTAGGTGGTTGTGTGTGAAAGAAAGGAAGTAAAAAGCTTCCAAACACACATTTGGAGGTAGATTAAGTAACACCTTAGTTCCTTTAGCTTCTCCCAATACCCATGTGGTAGTATCTTTGATAAACAGTTCTGTGGTAATGAGGGGAGCAGTCTGATCTTGGAAACTAGCTTATGAATTCTCTGGAGTGTGTTTTAGTACTTCTGATTTCAGTGCAAGTTTCTCATACAAGGAACTGTACATTTTCTGGTAGTGTAGTCCTTGACATTATTCAACTGTGCATGTCTTTGGTTTTATAAATGTAAGCCCTTCAGTTAGGGCATACACCCTGCTAGAAGTTTGAAGTGCCCACCTATGCTGATGAAGAAATCTGCAAGATTTTTGTTAAATTTGTATGGTGAAAGGTATGCCAATCATAGTATGTATCTAAATACTGCTGTACAGCTCTGTTGCTACAGTGCCTGATTAAACACAGGGAAGGGTAGAAATTTTTTCTGATAGTGGTTTTAAAAGGATGCAATTGTCTGCTTTGTACAACTGTAGTTTTTTTCTTAACCTTTTGTTGGAGTAGGAATTTTCATGATATATTGTATAGGTTGTGGTTAAGGGCAATTAAAGAACTATGTTACATTCAAGAAACTTATCTGTTTTCATGGTTACTATGTTTCATTAGTCACATTGGGTATTATGTAGGAAAAATATACAGACCATGCAAACCAATAGAGTAAGCAAATAAAGCATATAAAATAAAGGCTTTGTGTTAGACAACTAATGAGGAGTGGTAGAGCTGAGATGGAAATAACTCAGTGTTATCCATTCCTGTATATTTATTTTTCTCCCTACCTCTTCATACCAACGTCAACACTCTAAAACAGCATTCATCTCATGCTGTGCAATGAATTTTGTATTTGTATGTATTATATGTAAAATGTCCGAGATATATAATTTTGGAGAGCATCAACACACAGGTGGCTTTGATAGCTTGACATGAATTATGCTTTTATAGAAATGGGATGTATATATCTAAATTCTAGCAAAAAAAAAGGAATCTTTGCTCAGTTGGGCTAGCACTGAGCACTTGGAAAACTGCTTTATACTTGTCTTTCAGATTCTTATTTAAGCATTTTTCTCTACAGAACAGTGTCATTTGGGCACTTCAAACCTCTGTTTTCTTTGTTCTCTCCCTTCTTCTTTAATCTTATTTTAATAATGCACAGCCCAGAATAATGAGCTGCCCATTACCAAGTTACCATCTTGAGTTGTAGCACTGTTGAAAGGCTTTGAGTCGGTGCTTTTTAGTCAAATTTCAAAATCCCCCTCTCCACCTTTAAAAAATATATTTTAAAAAAAATCTTAAATTAGTAGTGGCCTGATGCACCATCATAGTGCAAGTTATAGTTAATATGAGTGGTGTTAATGCATCTGTCTGTCCCCCCACCCCTTATTTCTCCCATTTAAAGCTGCCCCACTGTTGCTGTACGCAAACCGACGTGATCTGAGACTGGTGGATGCTGCAAACGGGAAGGAGAACGCCACAGTGATTGTGGGTGGCTTAGAGGATGCAGCAGCAGTGGACTTCGTGTTTGTAAAGGGGTTGATATACTGGAGTGACGTAAGTGAAGAAGCCATCAAACGAACAGAATTCAATAAATCTGGGAGTGTACAAAATGTGGTCATTTCTGGACTTCTGTCACCTGATGGGCTGGCATGTGACTGGCTGGGAGAGAAATTATACTGGACAGATTCTGAAACAAATCGGATTGAAGTTTCTAATTTAGACGGATCACTGAGAAAAGTTTTGTTTTGGCAAGAACTGGATCAACCCAGAGCAATTGCCTTAGATCCTGCAAGAGGGTAAGTCTTTGTTAAAACAAAATAATTACAAATATTAAAATTTCCACTATTTCTTGTTTGTTGACTTATTTTAAATAAGCAATGGTACTATTATCAAAGTTATCCTAAGCCATTTTGTGTTATTGGTTCTCTTTCTATTAGAAGTGCAATTTTTTTTTCAAATCACACTGCTGGTTTGAGAAAAACTAGGAATCAACGATGTTTTAAAAAAGTGTTAGAAACTTCTTTTGGCAGTAGTGCAGAAGATGAACAGAAACGGAAAAGTTCTAATGTAAAATCCGATATAATCTGTTTGATAGGCCATCAGCTGCCTGTGGACAGGCTTGTGCCTCTCTGCAGTGGGATTTTTTTGGAAGTTTGTTCATATTTATGCTTGATTGAAACAGCAGAAGAAATGAGATAAATCAATACACTGTGTTAACAATTTGATACATGTTTTAGCACTTAACCAGTGAATTTACAGAAGGGTTCTTCTCCCCACCCTTCAGGGAACTTTTGTTTTAAAAAGTCCTGTGTTTTGGCTTAGCCCATTCTAGAACAGGTCTAATTCTTTGCAGCTCTCGTTTCAGTCCCTGGGTGTGACTTACAGTAATTTTTGTTGTTGTTCTCTTCTTGGGACAAGCTGTGGTTGCCAGAAATGCTAAATTCAGTGCTGTTTTTTGTGATATTATGTAAATGGCTAGCTTGAGGTTACCCTATAGATAGTCATCTTGGATAAAGTGACTGGTCTCCTGAAGTGAGAGATTAATAGAATATAGTTGATTCTGTGTAACTTTTTGATGTGGTGGTGGTGGTGGTGGTTGTTTTGTTTGTTTGTTTGTTTCAATCTGTAGGATATATCTTATACTATCTTTTATTTTCATAAACAAGCAAGAAAATGAATCTGTTGTACTGCCATTTCACATTTTTTTTTCAGTCAGCTTTTTCGGGGAGAAATCAATGCATTGTTTCTTTGGGAAAATGAGGGATGTTTTAGTTCTTGTAACTTCTTTACATTATAATTTGTTGAACTTGTGTGTTTTGAGTCTCATCCTCAAAAAGAATGATTCTTTTTAAAACAGGGCTTCTCTCCTAAACTTCATAGAAATACTGTATCTTGAATACTTTCTTCCACAGTTTCAATAGGCGTTTGACAATATATAAACAGGAAAGATATTTCTTTTGTGTTACTTATTTTTTCAGCTTTGGAAATAACAGAAGGATGGATTTATGCTTTTCCTGTCTCTTTACAACTTATAATTTGGAGCCAATAATAGCATTAGTTTTCTTTTATTAGATTCTAAAACCATTTAAGAATGCAAGAAAAGATGTAATGCTCATGCCCCTTTCACCCACCATGCCAAAACTGAGAGAGAAAAGGAAGGAAAACACAATCAGAGTGGTTTTGATTTGGTTTGTAGTCAGAGAGACGGAGATTCTTGTTAGTTAGGAATAACGCACTGTTGTAAAGCCAGTTGGTCTTTTGTAGAAGAGTATTTATTTGTGTTTTCTGAATATGTACAGTAATATGCTCAGTGATCAAAACTAGACGATTGTGTACTCTTACACTCTTTCATAATACTTTACATGAAGAGGAAACTACATGAAATAGATCAAAGGTAAAGTGAACTCATAACTTTTTCCATACTGATGATATGTTAAAAGCACTAGGAGTAAACACTTCAGTATGCTTAGATTAAAAACAAACCAAAACAATGCAAAAAACCCAAACACCAACCCTCCCTTCCCCAAAACAAAGAAAAAAAACCCTCTATCAAATGTAATGGAAGGACAAAATATTTTTTCTTCCAAATCTTTGTAGAGGTTGCTTTTTAAGTTGTTATATGAAGGGTGTGTTTTAGGAAGGTAATACAGTAATGTATCCACCCTCTGTCTTAACCATATTGCAGTGGTAAAAATTACAGTTCTCTTATGCGGTTTTATGACAGAAAACCTCTCAGCTTTTAATAAATCTGGTTACATTTCAGAACTTCCTCCATAGCTTGAAACATAGGTGGAAGGAATGCATCAGCACAGGGATATATATTTAAAAAAAAAAAAAATCATCTCCAAACTGGTTTTGTATGCATGCTTCTTTCACTAATATTTACATTTTTTTAGCCCTAAAAATGTCTTTTGGTTTCACACTGTTGCCTGGCAGACAGTGGTAGGAAAAAGCCATGAAAGGATCTAAGAACAGTTAACAAAATATGCAACTTGGAAAAGGAAAACTCCTCTTATTTTCACGCAGTCTAATCCATCTCCTATTATGCTTAGTTGATGGTTATTCCAGATACAGTTTTATAAACTCTTGCAGTTCATGAAAATAAATTATTTAGCAGCAAAATTTATACTAAGGTTATCATTGCCCGCAAGCCCAATTTTCATAAAAAGTTTTTGTCAAGTGTAGTTGATCTAAAGCAGGATACATCAGGTATTTCATGATCAAGTTGATTTAAGTACCAAACTACATGTCCGTTCTGTGCATACATGTGTATTTATTATATGTGTCTATTTTACTGAAAACATGAGAATGCCTACATTGAAATGAAATGTTAAGAATAATATAAGCTAGCATAAATATGTAGTCATGAATAACACATTTTCTTGGCAGTGTCCCACATAGAAAAAAATAGATGTTCTACCACCACTCTGGTCTTTTTTGCAACTTGGCTGTTGTAGGATACTCAGCAGTTGTTCTGTGAAGGTCATTACTCAGTGCTGTTGTGATAGTTGGGAGGAGTATGATTGGACTCTTTCAGAGCATGTTACAGCAACAGTAGTGGCGATTAAAGAATAACTGGTTTGGGAAGCCTTTGCTACCACTGCCAAAACCATGTGTTAATTGTGTGTGAGGTTACATGCATAACTGAAATACTGGAGTAGAAGTTAGACTTGGTTGAGAAATGCAATACGTTTACTAATGGAAAATGTTTTCTCGATTGGTAACTGAGTCACAGCAGCCAAATCTAATTTTTACTCTGGTATTTTTGTCTGGGAAGCCATCAGAATCTAAAATGTGTAGGCTCCTCCTCTTACAGGCCACCTTCTACGGATGTTTTGATGTTTGAGTTTCTCATTTCTTGTGTTCATACACTGCAACTTAGTTTACTTTTTTTCTATTTTAGTTGTCTTGATACTCAAATACTCTGTGTGTACCAGGAGGGAAGAGAAGGGACCTCGGATGAAAAGGAAGGGAACGGGGTGCTTGTTCAGCTGCCTTTCAAAGTGAGATTGGGAGTCTCAGGGCACTTTCAGGAAGGCTTCTCAGCCCTAGTCATCCTTTCTGAAACTGTTTATTCCTGACCTGTGGTAAACATGAGGCCTTCTTAATAAGATCAACAGCTGGGAGTAACACATACTCTGACGCTTTAATGTTGACTTTTTGCCAGGGGAAGACCAGGTGTTAGACCACCAAGTGCAGGAGAGCACCAGATTTAGCAACTGCTCACATGACAGTTGAGCAAGTGGAAAAGAGGTTTTTGTGCTTCAACACTCAAGATGAAAAAAAAAAAAAGAGGCACATCTATTCAGATTCTTGAGGAAGTATTACTTGAAAATACAGCATTGTGTATTTGTACTGCTGTTTTCTTATTCTTTTTAAAATTCGTACAACCTTTTTCTCTTCAGGGAAAATACTTGGTTATCATTATTACAGTTCCCCTAAAAATATCCTTTAGACAGCTTGATTAGCGTTCTTCATAAGAAGCACCATTGAAGTGAACTGGCTTTTCTCAATTCTGGATGTTTCGTTCACCACAAAGGGAATTTTAAGTGTCTTCTAGAAGTGATAATTGTTTACTTTTCAGGACATGTTTTAAATCATGTGAGTCTATAGAGTTACCTTAATTGTCAAACTCTTGTAAAGCTTTTGGGTTGTGAAGGTTTTCAGCTAATGGAAGTAGAGTACAAAGAGCTACAACACTTTTTATGACAGCTGAAGTTGATTTCTGAATGGAGTACTCTGCATGTTGGGGAAGATCTTCAGATTTAACACATACCCCTACCCCAGCAGACTTTTCTCTTTTTTTTTTTTAAATGTAAAACCTTTGCAGGGAATACATATACTTTTTTTCTTTCTTTTTTTCTTTTTGGACCTACTTATTTTCTTATATTTGAAAGTTGGTAACTTGCTTCTGAGCATGTCAAGCACAAAATCAGTTGTAGCATAGGCCTTACATCTGGACATCATAACAAAAGATTCATGGGAACTGGTAGTATTTGTTGCTGAATTGTGAATGTTATACAACAATATAAAGTATCCCAGTTTTGTCTGGGATAGAGTTAATTTTCTTTCTAGTAGGTGGTATGCTGCTCTGTTTTGGATTTAGAATAAGAATGATGTTGATAATACGCTGATGTTTTAGTTGTTGGTAAGCAGTCAAGGACTCTTCAGCTTCTCATCCTGGCTTGCCAAGGAGAAGGCAGGGAGGGCACAAGGAGCTGGGAGGGGACACAGCCATGACAGCTGACCCAAACTGGCCAAAGAGATATTCCATACCATGTCATGTCATGCTCAGTATTTAAACTTGGGGGAAGCTGACCAAGGGCACAGTTGTTGCTTGGGGACAGGATGGGCATGGGTCAGAGGGTGGTGAGCAATTGTGTTGTGCATCGCTTGTTTTGTATATTCTTTTATTATTCTCTCTGCCTTTACTATGCTATTAAACTGTCTTTATCTCAACACATGAGATTTTTTTCCAGTTCTCTCCCACATCTCACTTTGTGGGGGTGGAGAGGGAGTAGATGAGCAAGTGTTTGTGTGATGGTTGGTTGCCAGCTTGGGTTAAACCATGCCATAAGGGAAGGAAAGTGGACAGTTCTAGTAACAGTTAAAGTATCTTTGATTTCAGAAAAAAAAAAATTTAAAAGTGAAAAAAAATGAGAATTTTATTTGTGAATCCACCTGTTCAGTGAGGGGTTTTTTGTTTGCATGCAAGTTAGTATTATATAAAATGGCACCTTACATGTAAATTCCCCAAATGATGCAAATAACTGAAGACTTTACTTCATAGCTTCTCTTGCTTGATGCCGCCTCTCCCTTGAGCAGATTGCTTCTGACTGAAGATCTTTTCCTGCTCCACTGCTGATACTAACCTATTTCACAGGCAGCGGATTAGTGCACTCAGCTAATAGTTTGCTGTATAGCCTGGCCTGCGCAGTAAGGAGTTAATTTTGAGGTTTTATAGGTGACTTATATGCAAGTGTTAAGCTGATATGAAATCTGCAGACTGCTGTGGTGTTGACACAAAGATTTCTAAGCTGTATTTAATCTTTCTTCACTCTGTTGATCAGATGATATTGTTTGTTGCAAATACATCACTAAATTCCGATAACAGCTAAGATGTTAAACAAAACAAAAGGTATTTTTTTGGCGACTTAGAGATAATTAAGTCAACACAAAAGATTTCAGTAGTATTGCACAGGTTGTCCTGATGACACTGCATCAGGAGCAGCCCGCCTTAGCTCTTGAGCAGCATCTAACTCTTGGAAGATCTAAAATGCAGCGCTGGTGTCACTAGTAGCTGGATGATCTTAGCACAGGGACTGTTGGGTGGTTGGAATCTCTAGGCATGGGAGACTACAAACCCAAGAAACTTGCCTAGGCCAGGATTATACTGTATGGTTCAAAACCCAACAGTATGTAAAGCAGCACTTCATCCTGCAAGAGGCTGTTGTGGCATCTCAAATGTCCTTGCCATCTTTTGCCCCAGAACTATTGTAACTCCCTCTGCTTCTGAAGTATAAGGTGTTGCGGGTTTGGTTCTTAATCCCATGAAGATCTTTGTGGCTTCTGTGAACAGGAGCAGACACTATTCACTTACTGTAATAGCATTGACTATTAACTCTAAGAGTTGCTTTGTTTTGTTTAAACCTTTGACAGTCTGTTCAATTTGAAAAGTTCTTTCACAAAGCTTGGCAAAGTTTGTTTGAGATTTGTCGTGTATGGTTCATATGATGCTGGTTTCCAGTCCAGTGCTAGAATATTTCCATGGGGCTAAATGCTAAAATTGTAAAGGTGTCATTTTATTGCACAGCTCAAAATGTTAATCTCTTTCTCCTCCTCTCTTTTTGCCTCACCTGAAGGAGGAGGTGAAGGAAGGTAACCAGAAACCCACATATTTAAAACAGAGTAAAAGCCTGGAGAGGTGACCTCTCTTGTAAATCTTGCTGTGCTGGTTTTAGATCTTACTGCCATTTACTGCCTGTCCTCACCCTACTGCCAGAGTTTGCCAGGAACTAGGAGAGGACCATATTCACTAATATATTTCCTTTAATTTTCAGGTGCTTTACCTAGTCTTCTCTTTGTGGAAGGAGGTGAAAGGAGATGGGAGAGATTCGGCTTGCTAGAAATCCAACTAGAGTGCATGCAATTGATTTTTGCAAGACAAACATTTTTCTTACAGTCTCAGATATCTTAAAGTTGTAGATACTTTTAGCTGTAGGCAACTTTGAAAATAGCCTTTCATCCCTACCTCCTTCGTTTAGTGCTTCGTCTAGAAAATGAGACTGTGAACTGGTCCAGTTGAGGGCTGTGCATTCCCTTCTGCCAGCTGTCCTGTAAATAAGCTTGTAGCATCTTGAAACACTGTAGAGCTTGTCAAAACACTTAAGTTCATTGGCCTTTTTTCTCTTTGTGTCTTCAGTTTCAGACTTGTTCTGGAGAGGCATGTGAATATGGTATATTAAATGACAATCTGTTGACAATCTGGGGTGACATTCAAGAGGCTGATTTGGCCTGTCCCTTAATGTGTACCTCAGTGGTGCAGTGGTAAGGGTGATAAGAATTAGTAAACTTCATGCAACTTGCTGTAAAGTATCAATGCATGCTTCAGATATTTGCATATGGTGTTTGTTTAATAAGTTAGAACTAAGTATTTAAACTGAGGTAGTAATTTCTGGTTTGTGTGAATAACCTCTGGTGATGAGACTTTAGGCATACTTCTGTTTATGTGCATTTTCAGTCCCTGCAATTATAACTTAGCATCTAAGTCTAGACTATGAAGACCTGTTGTATTTAGAAAAAGAAATTGAGAAATTGTGAACAAACAAGTTTTCACTAACAACATTTTGACTGAAGCTTTACGCTGAGTGAACACAAAGGAAATGATGATTTTAGGCTTCTGGTAACCATTACTAGCTAGATGTTAATTAAAAAATGTTTGTTCACACACTTTAAAAAATTAAAATTATCCTAAGACAACTTTTAATAATTCTTAACAGGAATTCAAAGGGGCCATATTAATTTACAGCAGGGAGTTATAATCTGAGAGACTGTTCATTCTGTGTTCTTGTTTGAGAAGTTCGAAGTAGCATTCCTGTTAAGGAAGGAGAGTGGCTTTGAAGGAACATCTGTGCTGTTTCTGGGGAAGGGGCCAGAGTAGAAAACAAAACAAAAACCACCAAAAGACTAACCAAACAAAAAACCTCACAAACAAACAAAAACAACAACAAAAAACCCCCCAGCAAACAAATAAGATTTATCTGCCCTCAAAACTTAACATAACTCGGCAGTGTTTGTCAGGAAATCGTTACTTCAGAATCCCACATCTAATAAGACTTGTAGGAGAGAGCTTTCGATTGCTTACTTAAACCGTTGCAGCTGGCTCAGCTTAATAATTGCAAATTGCTGCAAGAAATTATTTTTATACTTCATCTTAGGGAAATGTTTTGTTTGTAATCTCTTTACTCTTTCTAGGCAGAATATTTTAGAGGGTATTTTTCCAGAAATGATGATGAGCCTCACAGGCAATGTGTGTTAAAGCAGATCTGCACCAGAAGAAATTTATTGGCGGAATCAGCCTTTAGCAAATACAGCTCATCGAAGTGTGGTTTAAAAACTTTGTTTATCCTGCAACCGTCATCTTCCCTTCCTAAGTAAGCTTCACTGTCAAGAACACACTTTCTGCCATGAACTGAGATTATATTATTCTCACAATTCTTCCGTTGGCGGACACATTGTACACGTGACAGTTTGCAGCAGAGTATAAAGCAGACTCAGTGCAAGTCACAGTGGATGAGAGGAGCATGGTAGTGTCAGGCCTGATCTTTGATGAGTCTGCTTGTTCTTGGGCTTGTGGAGTGTGCACATGCAAGGAATGCTGGAGGGAAAAAAAAATGTTTTCTTCATTTGAAATCAAGATAGGGTGGGTGGGTTGGTTGTGGGTTGAGTTCCCCCTTCCTCAGTGTTTTGAGGAGTGTCTGAAATGTGTCCATTTTAGAGTTTAAAGTTTGGTCCAAACTTTAGACTGAGGGTTTTGATCTGCAGTGTAGAAAATGGAGCAGAAAGTTGCGTTTGTTCCCCTGGAGGAAGTTGATTATTAGATTTATGTTGTTGACAAAAAAGATTGATTTATGGCTCATTTCTTGAAGAAAGCTGATAAATCCTCTTGCTAGCCTGATTTGAAACAGACCGATAATATTCTTCAAAAAAACTATGGATTGAATTTGCTTAAAAAATGAAAATCAGAGCACTCAGCTGTATGAAAGTTCAGCATGATTAACAAAGTCTATAGAAGAATCACCTTTATTTGGCTGTGTTCCTGGAAAAAAGAAGGCTACCCCTGTGGAGAATGAGTATTTCAGTACTGTCTTCTCTGTAGAGTCGTCAGATAAAATACCATGGGATAATTCATTGTACAGAGGGATGTCAAGGTAATGCAGCCTTTACAGTGCAGCTAGTAAGAAAGGAGGACACACCAGGGACATAAAATACCAAACTAAGTGTTTCTAGAATTTGTGCAGTGACCCCAGGACAGGAGAAGATGGTTTGCATTACAGTTGGCATGCTAGGGTTGTTAGTTGGGTCTGTACAATTCTACCGTTTCAAGATCTGTGTATAAAAGACCTGAAAATGAGTAGAGCAAAGCAAAAGTTAGTGCTTTAGATTTCTGCTTGATGCTTGGAGAATTACTCCTTTTAACTCTTTGTTGTATTACTGTAGCCCCTCTGAGTTCCTGGTCTGGCTGTTTCTTCCACACAGTTTTTAAAACAACAAACCCAATTGTGGTTGTTTCATAATAAAAGAAAGCATTAGAAAAACCTGAGCCTTGTCTGTGGGAGCAGAGTCACTTCAGATGGCCCAGTGATGCTGTTCCACAGTAGTAGTCTGGATTTTAAATTGTGTGTTTTATATGCATATGTGTGGGTGAGAATGTATATGTAATATGTATTTGTGGTGTCTGTGTCTAGTTAGTTGTATCTTATACTTGAAACATGGTGGTTGTGTTTACCTTATGTAAAACCTAAAAACCAAATCAACCAACACCCAAGACATCCACCTCTGCCTCCCCCCCCCAAAAAAAAAACCCAACAAAGCAATAACCCAAACCCCCATAAATACGGAAACCTTGTTTTCCTTGGGCTGATCGGTAGAAATATAAAGAATAGTAATACATTTTCTGCACCTTAATGCTTTAATTAGTATCCAACACCACTGTCTTAAAAAAAAAAAAGAGAAAAAGCATCCAATCTGGGTCTGTCTTTTCTCCTCCCGCCTGCTTTCTTTCTCCAGGCTTGTTTAACACATACTTTACATTTTCATTTCTCATGGGAACCTTGTCATTTCACACTTTTACATCTTAATTCCATGTTTCAGCGTAAAGTATTACTTGTATTAAGTTTTCTCTGTCACTTTAAGCAAGAAGAGATAAAGATAGGAGATTATGCAACTAAGAGCACTGTTAAGTCGGAGTGCTTTTTTTCTAAGTAAATCTATGTAAGTGTGAAATTTATTTTTCTTATTTAAAGGATAAGTATTATCTCTGCTGTAGCAGGTTGTTAAAAATTATCCTAAAATTAAAGAAGGCTGTCTTGCAAATTAAGCTTGCGTGATTCTTTTGCTGTGTATTGTAGTGGTGCATAGAAATCTCTTCAATTCTCAAGTAGAATGTTCTTTTACTAAAAATGCATTTATTTGTTGTAGAATAATACTGCATCTTATTGTCTAACTTTTAGGTTAATCTCTGGCAAACTTCTGAGTAAGCTGAACTAAAAGATGCTATTTTGAATTTTTTTTTTTTTTTCCCAGCGTGTGTTTTTCTGGTGTACATTAAAATCTTTCTGTGAAGCACATGTTTAGATCTAGGTATAAGTGTGGTTAGTCTGAGGTAAAAATTAAGGAGGGGGGAAATCGCTCAAGAGATACATGGGGTTTATAAAGTAGTGGGCTCTGGTAGGTCTCAAAATGTAAGAAGGTCCTGGAAGAATGCGTTCAGATGTGTAAAACAAAACTCGCCTATTACTCACTGTAAATACTGGAAATATGATGGAGCTTGAGCAGTTGTTAACAATCCAGAGTTGTCTGGATTCTGGTTCTGTCTGTTGTTTCTCTATATGTTGGTGAACTGGTGCTTCACCTGATTGTGAGATCTCGCAGAGATGTCCTGTTAACTACATAAAGTAGATGCACATTGATTTTAGTGTGCTTTCCTGATTAAACAATTTGTTGTTTTATTGTGGTAGCCTGACATGCCATTTTAAATGATGTTCAATAATGTACTTATTGTGGCCGGAAGTGATGGCTGGAGGTTCTGACTGAGAATTTCTGTTGGCCCCTAGACATACATAAAAGTAGTCGCTTGACTGAGGAGAAGGATTGCTGGATATGGTGTTCAAGCCAGCGCTCCTCCTTGAGCTGGCAGGCGCAGAATGGCTTGGCCAAGTAGTCAATAGCGAAACCAGAGATTGGTTTTAGCAGAGGTCTGATCGCTGCTCTTAACCACTAAAAGCTTTAGCATTAAATAAATGATATAGTCCTAATCAACGTTTTATAGCTACAAACCAAATTTGGATTTAAAGAGATGGATACTATGAAAGCATGAAAGTACAATGTGTTCTTGAGGTTTGACAGAAATTTGTTACTTAACTAGAGAAGAATTGTCTCCTTGCCTAAAAATGTTCTTCTATTTCAAGGCAGAAATGAGACTCGGGAAACTGTGAGTTCTTAACCAGAGTTGTTTATTTAATATATTTGGTTTCACTTCATTAAAATTGGTGAAATCTCATTGGTTTATGTAACCAGAGCGATTTGCCTGCTGTTTAGCAAGTAGCTGAAGGACAGTCTTGTTGATAACTGCGAAACATGAAAGAGGGGCTCTTCGTTCCCAGTCCCAGGTTCCCCCATCTGATGCAGATTCCCTATAAACTGTGCCCTGTGGCCCTATTGTTGCATGTTCTGTCTTCTCTATATCCCTCTTCATATAAAATTGATGCTATCTGCTGGTCTCACAGAGATAATTAGCTAATTGGAGGTTAAAAAAGGAAAATCCAAGTCAGAATATAGAGGGTTTCTATGTATCAGCTTTTAAATGTCCAGCAGGACATACCTGAAATGGAGCCAAGCAACGAATGGGAAAAAGGCTCAGTGATTTTTTACTTTTCATATGCTTTATGGTCATCTGGGGGCTATACGGATACAGAGACAGAAGTCTTCCCATTTTCTTCAGTGAGAATAGGATTACAGATGCCAAAGGGCCACCCGTGCAACAGAGTGGGAAGATTAAGATTTTTGAGCTCTGGTTCCTATTTAAGTTCTTTGTCACTCTTCTCCTTTTGAAGTCTGGCCCTCTGCAAACAACTGCTAGCAATCTAAAGTTGAAATCTTATGAGCTGAATTTCTCATGTGTGGCTGTGAAAGTATTAGTTGTCTTCTATGATTCTCCGAAACACACAACATGAGACCGACTATGGATTTGCGTAGTTTGGGACTCTTTCCCCCACCCACTTGCATGGTTTTAAAATCTCCCAAAGCATCTTTCCCGTTCCCTTCATCCTCCTTATGACACAATGAAAAGCTCCCTCAGAGAATTTGACATGTGGCACCCTGAAAATACATAACCTCAGCCAAAGCTCTGAACAAAGAGTTGTGACTTTGTAAAGATGGTGGACAGCACTAGTTGCCCACATGTGCATGCACGTGGCTTTTGACATATTTAAGTGTGTGCGTGCATATTTTATCTGTAGAATTCACCAGTATAAATATTAACGGTACATACATCGAAAGCTGTAGAAATAAGAAGTGTCTGAAATCTGTTACAGAAGTCAACCCATTAAAAACTGAATGGAGCTACAGAAAAGCTCTGGGTGTGGGTCTTTTAAAGGCTAAAGCCTTCAGACTTTCATCTGGTGACCCTCGTAAGTGTGTGTTACTCGTGACTGTTCTGTTGATCTTGACAGGACTGCTCATTCAAAATGTAAAATATATTTGAATGTTTTACAGGACCCAGGCTGGATACTTAGTGGTGTGTGATCCTGGAGCTAAGAGATTGATGTAGCTATCAGTGTTTTTGGATGGATGAGGAGAGAGTAACTTCTTAAGATACTCTAAAAGTGACTTTATGAAAATGAGAAGTAAAATTTGTCATATTGGGGAAAGCTGCCTGACAGCTCTTTTATAAAATAGCAGAAGTCCTATATTTAAAACTAGACAAGAGGAAAGAAAGCAACCCTGAAACATTAAATAGGATTAACAAGAACACTCCTGAAATCAAGTAGAAGGTCATCTATGGCAGTTACTTGATACTTAAACCTTGACTTGAGTGCTGCCTGTCATATTACAGATTAAGAAGCCTAATTGTAGGCTCCTGCTCGTGAATGATTTGGCATAAGACTATTCAATTGTTGATTTCCAAGACCTGAGTTAGTTTGTGGATTGTCATTTCTGAGTTCATAATTGCCTGCTAAAGTAAGGAAAAAAAGAATATTTTTTTGCCAATGAAAGAATCTGCAGAGCTAGTTCACTATAAAGTAAATTTATGAAGTGAATATATTAAAAAAATAATTTTATAGTAATGGAAAAGTCAGTAGTATTCTGAAAATAGTTGTACTCAGTGAAGTTTCTGCATTAAAAGGATAGCTAGAAACAAATACTTGCATTTTGAGGTGAAGGAAGATGTGACATTTTAAAAAATATATATTTATTAAGGTTATCTAGCTAGGCCTTACTTCTCTCTTTCTATCTCTCCTTCTCCACAATATTTGCCCCCACCACATACATGGTCCGCTTTTCCAACTTCCAATTTTAAAAATATACTTTACATTCAACTTTTTGAGAGAATATATATAATGTAAACACTAAGCATATCCTCTTGGGCTGTGGCTTTCAAGTGTTCTTCTTTCTGAAATTCTGTTTACCAAGGTATCTTGAAGATGGTTCTTAGAATCTGTCTATCTGTCTTGTGAACTGCTGAGTTTTTCATGCAGGCTTATTGTGGTAGACAGTAAAGCTTGGACAGATAAAATCACAGTATTAATAGTTATTTTGGCATAGCAGGGTTGAGAATGCTGCTTAGGTCGAGAGCAGTGGTTTTGCACAGAGAGAGTTTGTGGCATTGCGGTGTCCAGACTTAAACGTTTGTTTTCTTAGTGCAGGACGTAGATGCTTTATAAAACTTTTTTTCAGGAACTGCCGAGTATGAACTTCAAATGTTTTCTCTTGAGATGGTAAATTATATGAGTAAGCTTGATCTATGTAATTTTTTTCTCTTAAATAAGGAAAGACCAAAATAACTTTTAAACCAGTGTAACAGATGACTGCCCTATTCTATGTAAATACGTGCCAAATCTGCTTGATAAAAAGGAGTTTTGCTGAGAATTTGAAAAATGCACAAGCTAGGTAGTGAGAACAAGTATCAGGTCAATTCTATGCTTGATGATTTTTGTTGTTTTTAATGAAAAGAATGGCTACCTTTTCCTCTTGCATGTGCACCTTCTTGGCAAATATATTCTTCTGGTGAATGATGAAACTTGCTGTTTTCATTATTTTCTGCTTCTAGATAAATTTCCTTTTGTGTGGCCATGGTCAGGAAGTTCACATGAATGTAAGACACAGCTTGTCAAACATATGTTCAGTGAGTGCTTAACTGATGTTTTTCTGATGGAGAAGTTCTGGCTCCTTTTTTTAGAAACAATAAGAAAAATCTGTGGGAACAGTTAGCCTTTTTATGACTGACTTTGAAGACATTACATGTCTTGTTTTTTCATTTCAGCATGCCCCTCTGGAATTACGAAGTCACTAATTTCTGGCATCTTATTTTCACAATACTATTAAGAGCTCTGTGTTAACCTTCACAGAGATAGTTTAGTGTTTTTTTTGCATGGCTAACTAGAGTTGTAAGTCTTAAAAAAAAAAACCTAAAAAACCTCCAAAATCATGAAATGACATGTACAATTGCTGTATCCAAGGAGGCAACAAAAAGGTTGTAGGCAAACTATGTACAGAATCTTAAATCATTTTATTTCACCTAGAATCACCTTGTTTTGCATAACTGAAGACAACAGTTTTAAGGCAGTTGTTTCTATGCATGACAAGAAATCATGTAAGTTAATAAAGTGGTAATTTATGGCCTGGTGCAATCTCCACCTAGACATTTGTGGGCTGATTTATGCAATTCACATGCCCTGTTATATGGTTAATTTGATTACAACACTTTATTCAGTGTTTCAGCAATAGGCACTGTTGACAAGAATGGCCATGCCCGATTTTATTTCAGAGCTTAAGTGTCTTATTTATCCAAGACCTTTTTTCATGGATAGATTTGTTACCCTCTTTAGGATTTGAGGTGCTTGAATTTCTTCTCAAAACCCTACATTTTCTGTGGTGAGCTGGTGAATTTAGAGTCAATAGTGGCCAGGGGCAGCATTCTGGTTTGGGACACAGTTGTCCTTCAGTAAGGGTAACTGCAGTTTAATAGTGGAAGAGGTCTGTGGGTTCTTCCAGAATTTGGTTTAATTTTAGTCCTAGTCTCTTTTTCGCAGGTTTGACTGAATTTTGAGTTTGTGTCTAGCACTTTGCTAACTGTTGAAGTGGGAAGGTATGAAAGTGGAGTGGAAAGATAGCAGGTTCTAACTTAAATAAAAATGACCAGTAGTGAGAACACTGTGGCTTGGTAAAGTGTCTTCCACAAAAACACACAAACACCAGGCTCTGTTTTTTTCTCTTTTCTATCATTTCTTTGCAAACAAAATACTTTACTAATATTTGTCTTCTCAGAAGCAGAGTTGGTTTTGCGTATCCTAAAAGCAAGCAAACTTTCTTGCTTTGCCAATCACTTTTTAAGAGTTTCTCTGCTTTTTCAGCCTTTCACTTGCAAAGGAGTGTTGCATCTGTGTCATTCTTGACATGCTGCAGAGCACATTGGATTAACTTGTTTTGAGAAGCAGTTCTTTTATTTGCCTTTGTGTCTCTTCAGAAACTCGAGAGTGGGCAAAACGTGTAAGCAGAAGTAAGCTGAATGATGCTGCAGACAAACTCTTGTCACTGACAGAAGAAAAGTACCATTCAATTGAATTGGTGGTTTAATGGTAACACTGTGTGTATTCAGTTATGAAATTGTCTTCCCTGCTCTGTGACAATTTTCAAGGTGAATGTGAGTGGGGTAAATGTACTGTACTGGGATATTTGTTCATAGATACAGACTTAGGTAGGTGTGGCTTTTTTTTTTTTTAATATATCATTAGCTTCTTTTTGCATAGAAACACATCAGTAGAATACTGTGTCATTTACGGAATGATTGTGTGAACCATATGTACACCAGCCTATGGAAATGGTAGCTGCTAGGCTGGAACCGAAGTCCACTTGGAGGCATCTGTTGTCTTGTGTGCTTGGATGGCCAGTCAGTGGGTGGAGGTTGTGTGTGTGTCCGTGGCAGAGAACTGCTTGACTGACTCTGTCTGGCTGTGTAGAACTGACTGATCAGCTTCACATACGAGATGGCCAGATCTGGTCTGTGTAGGCTACAGGGAGCCTGTTCAAAACGCTGCTATCCGCACACTCAAGTTGAAGCGAGGGTGGTTTGAAGATGGTGATTTTAAGAAATGCAAAGTGCCTCCCCTGTCACCTGGATCATGTGTGTTCAGATTCTTGGAGACGGCAAAAGCTATTGCAGCCAAGCTGCTGATGTTTTGGTCTTGTCACCCCCCAGAGCTAAGAAAACGCCCCAGGCACTGCAGTTGAGCAAGCAGTGGTAGGTGCCACAGGGTCTGTGGTGACCTGGCAGTGCTGCAAGTCATATGGCTGGGCTGCATTACATAGCTGTGGATGTTTTCTGAACTAGGCAGTAGTGAGAGCTGTGTGGTGATAGGATACTCTGCAGAAAGCTATTGATGTTTTAGAACAGAAAGGTGGTGGTTGTGGAATGTGTGTGGCCTTCTTTATAAGAGAAATATTTCTCCTCTGTCTTTAAGTGTATAGATAATAGTTTAAAAATCAGAACTCTGTAAAAAGCCTGAAACAGGCGATTGCTGAGGGGAGTCTTTAATTGATGTTCTGTCATCTGTAAGGGCAGGAGCTGTGAGTTTTCAGTACAGTGAAGGTCTAAATGTAGCCTGGAGAATGGTGGTAGGATGGAGTCAGGAAGCCTAGCAACTGGATGTTTTAGTTGAGGGTCAGATGCTATTTAATTTCAAGTTAAAAGCTATCAAACCATTTGCACAGAAAAATAGGTGATCTCTCAAAGGGAAGGTTTTTGCCCTTGGTAAACTGGAAGTGTAACTGCTGTGTTTAGAAGCAAATCAGGCCACGATATAAAGTAACAGGCATCTAGACAATATGGTCGTTCTTCTTAAAATGTTAACAGATGTTTTACACAGGTAAAATCAGCGTGTAGAAAATATATCACTATGGTTGAGTTGCATCATCTGAGCTTGCAGAGCTTATTTCTTCAGGTAAGTAGTGTTTATGTACAGATTTAGTTGAAGACTTTGTCATGAGTTGGCAATAGTTACAAGCATGTAACTTTACAAAACCATCCACACATTCAGTGGTGTAATCTGTTTAAAAAGACAAGAGTTTTGGTAGCGGTGCGGTCTGCCTTGTTGCTATAGTTGGGTGGAATGAATGGTTTGTATATCACTGAGCAAATACACTGCTTACTGCAACATTTTTCAAGGGATGGGTGAGGATTTTGTTTCTGAATCTTTTTTGTGTGTTGTCTTGTGGTTTTGGTTTTTGTTTGTTTGTTTTGATGAGACATCCTGGGCAAATCACTATTCCTGCCATAACTTTATTTTCAAAGACATTGGATGTTATTTAGGTGGTTTATGAGCACAGTGTCATTTTCTGCATTTTCTTTTCCCTCCTCACACTCTTGCAGACGCCTGCTGGAAGAGGTACTGAAATTCTTTTGGTCCGAATGGCCTGGGCCTAGGCTGTGTCAGCCTTTTGTGACTGTGTTTTCAAAAATATGTGAAGGAGCAGCTGTGCTGTTGCATGTTCATTGTAACAGCACTGCTTGTCAAACAATTTAGACAAATTAGAAGGGGAAAAGCAAAAATGTGTTTCAAAACCTAGAATAAGTATAAACATTTCTCAGATCACTTTGGGGGATGCTGAGACAGACTCAAGGAGTGTTAGTAATAGAAGCACTTCTTTCCATTGCTGCATCCCCAAATGCAAAAACATGGTGCTAATGTGCCGCTGAACTGTTTATAAAGAAACAGAGGTGCTGACCTGCCTTCTTAATTTGAGGAGATTAATTATATAAACAACATTAAATGGCGAAGAGCTAAAGCTTCTATTAGAGGATTTTCAGTTAGTTGAAGCTGGTGTGGAATTATCTGTCAGTTTATTTTTGTAGAAAAAGCTGATTCATCAAAATGGAAATGTTTTGTGGAAACGGTTGTTTTGACAGCTTTTCATCAGACTGTCATCCTGGTTCGCGTGGTTGGAGCCTTCAGTTTCCAGCTCTGTCGCAGTCCTCCCGCAGTAGCTCAGCTGTATGCTGCTGAAGTGGCTGAGGCTTTTCAGCTGTGGTGGTGTTGTGATCTTCTCACTGTTCTTGGGTGTTTCTATCCAGGTAGAACTTTCAGTTTCAAACGTTACTGTCAAGTATTATTCCACTTCGGTGATAACTTACAAACTTTGATTTTGTTTCAGTGATTACAGCAAGACTTAGAGTGACACACTTCTTGCTAAAAGCAACAGTGTTGCCCTTTCCACGTCCACACTTCTCATTCCTTTGTCAGATCTTCTTCATCCTGGCACTGTGGTTTGCGCTGCACTCGATATTGCCCACATGGAGGGTAGGAGTAATGTTTGTCTGGGTCAACAGAATTGTAATACCTGCCTTGCAGACCCTAGGAGGATGATAAGAATATAGAGGAGGGGAAAAAAAATAGATATATTTTTTTTTGGGAGACAAGAACAGAGTAGCTGAGGAGAGATTAGGTCTCTTCCCCTTGTCAAAAGTTTTAGTTTCCTTCGCTGGTTGATCTGTATAGCCTTGGTTGTAGATTCTGGTTATCATATAAGAATGCTGATTATCTGTTAATTGTTTTCAGAGACAATCTTTCTTTCAAAACGTTGCTAAGCTCTGTATCATTTTTCTAATTTTTGCTCACTGGTATTGTTCTCTTAAGGTTATTATGAATTTTAAGTCACTTTTCAGGTTCTTCGTCACCGCTGTTAAAGGTCTAATTTTCACAGTGACATATCAAGCCCACACCATGAAATGCAGAAGCATTTTTCTTTATTATTTGTCAAAAGAAATGTCATTAAATTGCAACCAGCAGCCTTCTAATTCAGCCTGTGACTTGTTCATCTTCTGCCTGAATACTAAGCAGCTTACTTTGTGAAACTCATATTGTCTTATATATACGAGCAGATGCAAAAGAGGAAATGCACACAGTTGCTTAACAGACCCTTATTATTATTTGGTAGATATTTTTGCTCCATAACCTTCCAGCACAGGATGTATGTGCTTCTATAGGTGGGATTGGGAGGACAGAAAAGAAGTAGCAACATTATACTACCAAAATAAATAGTTCATGGGCCTCATCTACCACTCCAGTCTCATCAATACAGCTGTTAACCAAATGTTTGAGCTGCTTGAAGGTGTGGGGATTGGATACTACTTCGGTGAGGTGGCATAATTAGTGACAGGTGGTGCTGCAAACTAATACCTGTTTGCTCTGATAATTTTGGCTTAAATATGCACAGCTCAAAACCAGTCCTGGCACAGATTAGTGCTTCTAGTGAAGGGTTTAACCAAATGAGCACTGAGCCATTCCCTTCAGTGGTACTACAAGAGCTAATGCTCCTGTGTACGAGAAGCTTTACCAAGAGCTCTGTTAGCTGTCTAGCTTTCCACGTATTTAATGCCGTGGATGTTTGGTGTCTCTTGCTATCTCTGCTGATGTGATTAAAAACCGAAACGTGTTAAAAGTGTGGGAGAGTTGGTGATGGGTGGCAATTTCCACTCCTGACCTTGGGTCACATGTACTAATGCTAGGGAAAAGGGCTGCTGCAGAAATTTGCTGTACTCTTAATTAGCTCCTCTGAGGTTACAGGTTTATGCCTCTGAGGTTTGTATAGCTGAGAAGAGCAATGTTCACAGCTCTCTACACTGAGCACATGAGATTGGGTTATGTTAAGCCAGCAATGAGTACACACACACAAAAAATAACTGATGTAGCGACTATAGCCTAAAAATAGGGACAAGCACCACTTCTGGCTAATGTATAAGGTGCGTGTGAATACTGTAGGTATCTGAGCCTAAGTCAGAACTAAATTCCAATTTGATCTTTGCAATTTGTTGCTTGATTAGAGTCAAGTTGGACCCCAGCTTCACCTCTTGGTGGGGGCCTGGTGCTGTTGTGCAGGTCTGTGACAGGGCACCCACACAGGACAGACCCACTCCACATGCTGCAGCCACTGGACGTGCTTCATTCAGTGTCTCTTTTTGTTAGACTTCAAGGAATCTAGCCATGGCATACCTCTCTTTAGGAGACCAAGTTTTCTTAATTCTAGTGTTCACAGAGAATGTTGCATTTTTATGAGATTTTTCCCATTAGTCACTTAGTGGAGAAAGCAGCACATATATCTCTGGTATTTATTTAAATTACCTAGACAAATCATGCTTGTTCTTTGTGCTGAAAAAAACCCAAACCAGTCTCTGCTTTGACACAAGTTTCATATTTCTTTAGGAGGAGCTACCTACAGAGGAGGAGATGTGTCCCTGCTTAAATAGCACAAGTTGGTGCCTTCGCTCAGTCCCAAATATAACTGCCTTCTTGGCTTCAATTTGGATTGGTGACTCTTTGCCTTTGGAAAGAACAAAAAACCACATAGTAACATCTCTTGTTAGGATTTAAGTGGAAGTTGTGTTCTTGCCAAGCTATGCAAGCCTCATTTCTTTCACTGTTATCATGGACCCCCTCCGCCCCCCCCCCGAAAAAAAAAAAAAAAAAAAGAGAATTTGTGCCTTTCTGTTTGAAAGTTAGCCAGAAAATTATATTTGAGGGCAGATATTCCCATGCCGTGCTTAGGCACCCAACTGCCCGAGTTGAGCAGGGCAGTTCAGCTCTCTTTACAGTTGCTGGAGAAGGGTTCCTTTCTCTGTGGGCTGAGGCAGAGCAGTGCTGTAACCTCTGCAGAAACTACTGCTTCTCTCCACCACTCCTGTTTGAGGAGCCCAGCTGGTGAGCTCACCCTTTGGAACTGGGTTCTAAAATTGGACCTTGTGATTAATGCTGCTTACCCTCAGAGGACTCTCTGATTATTTAGAAATAATAATGGTTTGTTTCAGTGCCAAACTTGATGAGAGCAATTCCCTTTATGGACCTTAAAAGGAGGAAGGCAAAAATGTGCATTTTTATTTTGAAAAATGCCTATAGTTTAACAAGTTTAAAACCGAAAATGCCCCCTAAAATAAAACACCGTAAAGGTGAGTTTGTTGCATCATTTCTTAGTGTGGTGTAAAAGATTGAGTGAAAGGGTCATCTCGCTCTCTTATTCCAGTTCAAGAAACTAGAGCTTCATAAAAATTCCCTCACTGGAGGCTCCCTAGTGGATATTGACCTTGATTCAGTAACACGAGACTGGCTTTCAATATATTTTAGAATCTTGCGGTCATTAAAGCGGTATTCCTGGTAAAACTATGATTAAGGCGAGTGTCTTTGTATTTCATCTACGTTAAAGTAATTGTTTTATCTGTGAAGCAAACTGAAGCCTTATACTAATCTTGTTTTTTTTCTGCCCTTTTTTTTCTCTTCTCCCCTCCCTCCCCCTCTTTTAGTAGAAGTTCTCATGTTACAGAATTCATTTCCAAAGCAAATTCAGATCATCTCCTATTAGGCATTGCTGCCCAACATAAAAAAGCATTGAAGAGTTCAGAGTAGCGAAAATTTTGATAGTGAAAAATCTTAAGGTGATAATAAAGCCATCAATATGTACAACTCTGTAATTTTATGCGTTACTGGGAATTTAGCTTCTTGCAGTACACAGTGTGGTATTGAATATGGCTCAAGTTCCTATCTTAAAAAAACCTCGTTTACAGAATGAATTCTTACTGGCCTGGAAAAGCCTTTTCTCAAGTAGTTATGTCAACTCATTCAGTTGATCTTGAAGACTTTAGACAAGTAGACTCAAGGTGGAAAAAATATCTCAAGGCCTCTACCGCCTTTCTTCAAATTTATGACTCATGACTTAAGGATCGGCTTTGTTACTGGTGTAGGAAGAGGGTTGGTTAGAAGCAGCTTCCATCAGCCAAGGCCAGCCCTTCTGCCCTCGAGAAGTCTGTTTTCTTTCCCCATGCTGTGAAAAAGCTGCAGTGCCTATTTTCTTGGATTTTTAATTAGTCAAGTTAAGGTGAATAAGCATTTGTTTCCCTTCTCAAGTAACAAGAGTATATCCTTCTGGTCTAGTTATTTCTTTTGTGCAATTGGCCTGGTTCTGTCAAGCTGTCAGTGTCAGGTGCCATTGAATCACAGCGTTCCCTGATCCTGTGAGCCCTCTGCCTCCTCACAATTATCTGTGTGCAAAGCCAGCCTATTCTGGCAGCCTCACAGTGCAGTCCACAAAAAACCACAGGAGCAAGGTTATGAAAAGTTAAGACTCCCCCAAATAAATTCATCACCTAAGTTTCTTACATAGTTGGGGAATGTCTTCCTGTTCCCACTAGTTCTGTGTATTATTAGAATAACTTTATCCTCTTATATGATCTTCTTCATATTGTCCTTTTCCAATCATATTTTTGTCCTCAGTGGTAATCCCAAACTATTTTTTTTTGTCATTTACAGAACTGGAGATCCATTTTATTACAATTAAAATTCAGTTCAGAGAACAGTAGTTAAACAGTAATTGTCAATAAAGCAGATAAAAGCCTTTGGTAAAATTGGATAACGAGCATGAAGGGATTACTGTTTGTGACTTACAACAAAAGAAAGTATTGTTATATGAAGCAGACCATGGAATGGACAGGCTAAGTTTGACCTGATATGAAAGGAATAAATTAAATTTAGAGCAAAATACTTTACTTTTTTTTTTTTTTTTAATTGCACACAGTTTTCAGAAATTGTTGCACTTGAGATTTGAGTGCATCCCTGATGTACATATACTGAGCTCTTGGGGAAAAGAATATCCATATTTATGCATACATAATCTGGGATTTTATTTTTTGTATATTTTGTTACAAGTGCTGGCTGATGCAAAACTTGGAGGAGTTGAGTTGTATGAGCATGTTACTGCATTTCCATGGAAAATGTAAGCTTAAAGGAAAACCCAGAACCTAGATGAATTAATCGTACTTAGCCTTAGGATAGAAATCATATACAGCAAAACCTGTAAATTATGCATGGCTTGGACACAAGTCTCAAGCTGTCAGTAGTCATGCTCAGTGCTGCCACTATTAATAAAGCTATATTTTGGCCCTAATCTTTTTCACCCTTAGGACTGTAATTGTGACTCTTACAAGAGTTTCGGAGTAGAAATGCTTTGTCCTCCTCAAAAAAAGGATACTACCACTGTCCTGTTTCAGAGTTCATTAGTTTGTTAGGGATACACAGTTGCTTGGCAGACTTGGCTTGATGGCAAATGCTTGCAGTGTTCAGTCACCTCTTAACTGAAGTTATGTTAATAGTTAAGTAATAGTGGAGAGTGGTAATGTTATACCAAGAACTAAAATCTCTGCTTTTGGGTGTAATAGGGATATAATGAGAACAGTGGGAGAGCACTAATAATTAAAGTGCAGTTTGAGTGGCAAGAAATTTGACAGACAATTTGTATCCTTTAGTTCTTCCCACCAGAGCAATTCCTGTAGTGGAAAAAGGGGTGAAAACCACTGCGTTGTATGTCAGTGGTCAGAAAAAAACAGAGTAGCGTGGCAGCTGAAAACACCAATATCTCTCATGTGTCACATTCCCACCCCTGGAAATTAACAGTTGTACATTGGAGAACAGTTGATCTTGCCTAGTGTAAAGATTACGGTTCAGAATGTGACCCGAGTTTACATGTTAGTCAGTAATTAACTATTAAATAAACTAATAAAAAGGCATTTTTTGTATGAATGTAGTTGAAAATCATCAAGTTGGTGTTGCTTCTGCTTAGCTGCAGTTTGCTGTTGAAATGCAGTTGTGCTGGGGCGTCTATCTGGATACTTTAACCTCTCAAGTTTGCTACCAAATCTACAGATTTCTGTTCCTTATTCCTGACTTCTTTCATATAAATTATTTAGGTAATTTTGGGGTGTTATTCTGTGTTACCTCTTCACAACTCGACCTTCTCCATATCTGGATTCCCAGCTGGTAATGTTTCTTCATCTCGTTGGTCTTAGGTCTAAGAGAAGACCGTTATCAGCCACCAGCTTTTCTTCAGGTGTGCTTTGCTATACAAAATGTTTCCATATTCCCATGAGCTCCTCTGTGCTTTTGCTCCCTTGAAGCTTTTATATCTAGTGCAACCTTCTGAAGTTTCAGGAACTGCTGTCACGCTTGTATTCAGTTCTGGGTGAAGCTTACCTAAGGCTGGCACCACTGTGATGAATGATCTAAAATTTTGTGTACTCCTGTCTTTGGCTTTCATTCACCTGTTGGCCATGGGCAGGTCTTTAAAAGATGACCTGATAGGAGCAACAGGTCCTTTATCTGTACCATGTAATTTTTATGTCCTCTAGTACAATGGTTTCTGCTTGCAAAGTAAACTTACATGTATGGAGTAATTCACATAAAAATTCAGGTACAGTCTGTGGTCCAGTTTTGTTTTGTAATGTTTAAAGTGTGTGTGTGTGTGTGTCAGGTTTTCAGCTGTATATTTATAATTCAGAAGAGAGCATGCTCTCCACTTACCTTGCTCAGTGTCCAATCTATGAGGTTTTCACTTACAAATTCAGCTGCCTTGTCCCGTGTTTTATGTGCAGAATGGCACAGAGGATTGTGGGCTTCTCCCTATTAAAGGCTGGTAACCAAGTATTATGAAAGAAACCTAAAGAAACAGCACAACGCCAAGTCTAAGAGACAGAAAACCATCAGTAGATTCCAGATGTGATAGGAGTTCCCAGCCGTGTATCAACAGAGGCACCACTTGCCTTTTTGTGGCATTGTGCATTGCAGGTTTTAAGCATTCCAGGCCTGAACTTCTCAGTTTTCCCTCTGGATGTTCTTACATTTTAAGTTTTTCTTCCAAATAACTTGAGTTAGCTGGATATGTAAGATTCCTGTTAAATGAAATAGTAAGTTTGGCCCTGGAGCAAAATCAAAACTAAAAATCAGTTTGCAACAGTAAGTATCTATTTATGGGCAGAAATGCCGTTGCATATGCTGTGCTGGCTTAAATCCTGCTGCATGTGGGAGAGTGACTGTCCCCCTTCCCCTTTGATAATGACTGATAGTGAAGATGTCTCCAACCAGCTGTTCTGAAGGTTAAATTATCATCTGTATCTATTATACTTGTAAAATGCATTAACCATCATCATGCTGAGTATCTACAAAATTACTAAAATCACAAATACAGCAGGCACTGATTTTTTTTGAACAAGCTGTAACTTGCTGAATTTTCTATAAAAGTCATAATATATAGGGTAGGGAAGGAATGGAGTAAAAGAGACTTCTGAAACTTCCCTCCTCCTCTCTTGCAACCTGTTGAAACAGGGTTAGTGCCTGAGCTCCTGCTGTGCTCCTGGGTTCAATAAGCAGATTTCTCCCACTAGTTCAGAGCAGTATGAAATTTTCCCACATGTGCATGTTGGCTTTTGCTAAGCTCAGGTTTAATGTCCCCAAATTTTATGTTCTCTGTGCCTTTTTTTGTTTCTTGGAGATTTTTAGCAGATGAAAGGTAGTGAGTGAAAACACAGCAACAAATATTATATCAGATTAAATCACGTTTAAAGTTGTCATTTTCTATTCTTACATGGAAAATTGGGGAACATTTCATAGCTAGATAAAAGAGACTGCCAGCTCTCCAATATAATGCAGTTGTATACTAAAAGGATCTCTCATACCTAACAATGAGTCTTTAAAGTACTGGACTGTAAATTCACAACATATTTTGATATAATAAAGATGTCTATTTCTTTTTGAGGTTTTTTCTTATGCTTGTTTTACATTTATTAGCATATAATTTATATGGGGTTAGTATTTTGTTTACTGTGACAGCTGGTTTTGCAAGTGAAATGCAAGGAATAATTTCATTGTTTTGTTAAAACACTCCAAAATATGAGTTTTTCTGTAAAACCACTCAAGTTATTATCATCTGCAGGAAAAGCTTTGAATTGGTTAGATTTTGTTATGTTTCCATGGTTTCTCCCTGCTTAATACACTCTAGTGTTGCATTCTTCTGAGTTGTGCCATGTAATATTTGTTTGGCTGGGTGTAAACCCTAAGTAAAACATCTGGTTTTGAAAACAGAAGCTAATAGGATTTGCCTAGGTAGGCTCCTTCGGTGCCAGCACTATACTTGGGTTTCCTGCGCATGTTCCGCCTGTTTTTATGTCACCAACACCTCTTTTTCACCTCTTCTGAGGGTTTCTGAGTGGAAGAGGAGCAAGCGAGCCCTGCTCACACTGCCTTCACCTCCTTGGATTTACACAGTGTAAGAAGGTTTTCTCTGCTTCACAAAGCCTGGGCCAGATGATATCTTCTGGACTGAGGGCTGCTAATCTTTCTGCCTGGGCTGGCAATATCTAGCTTTCTTGAGATGTGTTCTTCAGAGAGGGCCGAAGTACGGTTGGTAGCGTGGAGAAAGGTAGCCAGAAAGTAGGTGTAAGGGGAGGAGTTGCTGGTCCCTTCCGCATCAGTGGCTCAACTCTCCGCCTTGTGCACTGGTGCAGGAGAGAGGTGGAAAAGTGACAGCCCTGAGGTGTTGTGCCTCTGGCAAAAGCAACTGCAAACAGCTGGATCAGTTTTATTGGTATATTGGTTTATTGGGCAGAAAAGCAAAATTTAAGTTTATTTAAATAAGCAAAATATTGCTGCAATCTTATTTTCTGCTTTTGTGAACATCAGAAAGATGTTCACAAAAAAAAACCCTGGGTTTTTCTGAATTTTTTTTTTTTTTTTTAGTAAGACATGCAATTTCTAGAGGCTGCTTCTGTATGCAGTAATTCCCAACATTGTTGCTAAATAAACGTAGCTTTCTGTTTCCCAAAAAGTTTATCAGTATATCCTTATATAATTTTTGTAGTACCATTTCCCACTCCCCCTCCCAAGCACCATCTGAGTTTCAAAACCTATGGTTTTATCTGGTTAAATTGTTCAAAATGGGATTTTTTTTTTCTTTCTCTTTTTCCCTTTCCTTCTTTTTTATTTTTTTTCCCCTTTCATTCTATGTATCTTCTTCCGGATATGGTAGTGAAAACAGGCCAAGAGTACTTTTCTGCTTGTTTGTAAACAGCCCGTAATTTTTTAATGGCAGTTAGTATAATTATTTTAAATTCTGTGAGCTGATGGCAGATTTTTTTCACTTTTTATTTTTTTTCCTGTGGGGTTGTTTTGTGTTGGTTTGGGGTTTTGTTTGTTTGTTTGTTTGTGGTTTTGTTTGGTTGGTTTGTTGGTTGTATTTCTTTCCTCCTCTCTCTTTTTTCTGCTTCTGAGCAATTCAGAGTTGAGCTGAAAGTTTTAAATTTACCCTTTTGAGTGGTTGGAAGCATATTTGGGTTTCCCCTACTTAGTTTAATAGTTTGGTGGGCATTTTCCTTGTGCCTTGTTAGAAAGTATCTTGTGAGTAAGGCTTGTGCTTGGGGGAGGATTTTGGATTTTTTTTCCCCTCTTCTGATACATCTCTGTGCCAGAAGTGATTTGTATGCAGTGTGCATGGTTAATGTTGGCTCTTACCAGAAGTACAGGTGAATGATGTGCAAGAAGCTTGTAGGGAGAAATGCTAATTGGTTGGATTTAAAGCTGTTTTAATTCATTTTTAACTTCAGAATTGCAGATACATAAATACTGAAAGTGTAGTTGCTGTAGAATGCATAGCCACTTTTTCCATAAAAATTGAATCTGAGTACTTGCTATTGAGCTGTTTCAACTAGGAATGGAAAAGTAAAAGCGTCTTCCTTTATTGCAAATCCTAACCTAGAAAAATATTGAGTAAAGTCTTGGACATCTCAGTTATTTGACAATAATATTTTAGATACAAAAATGAAGGGCTGTTTGTTTCATCCAAGTGTGAAGTCTTTGGTCAGTATTCAGATCGCATTTGGTGGGCCTTTCTAAATGTTCTATGAAAACATTCCTCCTTCTCAATAAAAACCAAGCCCACCTAGGTTTGTATCTCCACAATTAGGGCTCTAACCGAATCTCCAGTGTAATGTAGCCTGTCTCATTATGCATTGGTTACACTGTGTCCTTTTGTTTTTTTTTAAATTTATTTTGTGGTGTACATCATGTAGCTGTTGATGGGTTAAACATGAGGTGTCATTTTTGGTGATTTTGTAGTATGAGAAGACTAATTGGTGCATGCTGCTTTCTTATAGGAGAGTAAGCGATTTAGTGAGTCTAGTAGATGATCAAGTTATAGAAGAAGAAAAAAAAAAAAACCACAAGAAAACCAACCAAGCAAAACAAAACAAACCACAAAAATCCCCAGTCAGGGCAAATAAAGCCATTTCAGGAAACCTGCAATGAATGAACTGCTTGCCTGCCTGTTCCTTACTGAGGGCATCAGGTTGGTTTCCATATCAACAAGCTGATAAACAAATCACAAGGATAGGAACTGCACTGAAAATGTACTGAAGTCCTAAATGACATTATGAATTCATTTAATTAAAAAAAAAAGCCTAAGGATGATGGTTACATGTAAGTAAGCTCGATTTACATACCAAACAATAGGATGGAATCTACGAAAAAAAGAATTGGCAGAGTGCTGGAAATGTGATATGAAAGGAAAGAGCCAGCTTGGTTTCGTAGAGCATTGAAGTTCATTAGGGTTCCTTGGAGGAATCAGGAATCAAGAACATAAAAATGATTCATTTAGTAATAGTGTACTGAGAGAGGGGCTGAATAACAAGGGGGTTTTACTGATGAAAGACTTACTTAAAATGATAAACCAAAAGAATCTTATTGAGGAAAAATTGCAGAAGAATCTCATGATATGGAACATGCTGTTCCCCACTTTCAGCTGATGGAAGACAGGGCATCTCCCTGATAGATTTTCAGCTATTTTAACCCCTTTTCTCCTCATATTTCCTGGCAGTGCCATCCTGCCTTCTCATGTTTTAGCACAGGTACCCACTTCATAGTATAGTGAGCTGCTTCAGGGAGTTGACTGAGCCAAACTGAATCCATTAAAACAGGAATAAAGTTAAGTGAGTAGGTCTCGGATAAGAACTTTTACTCTTGTAAACTGCACCCGCATTAGGGACTGGCAGGATAGTCATACCAGCAAATTGTGTTTACTATAATGGTAGCTGATGGATCTGTGTAGTACTCTGTGTGCAGTTCATAACTCACAATTTTGTACAGTGATATACAGTTAGATGACTAGGTTTTTGCTTGTATGAAACAGTCCAGAATGCCAATTGGCAGGTTTCACCCTCTGTCCTTTATGCACTGAGTGATGCCATTGGGATGTGTGACTGTGCTCTACTGCTGTGGAGGAGTTGGTGTGTTCCTAAGGCTTCGATTCAACATATAAGTATGGGGAAAATCTTTCTCCTCTTTCTGTATTCAGGATGTATCAGGCGATAAGGAGAATTATCCCAGTTTTTTATTGAAAGAGAAGAAGTGAGTTTGATTATTACTGTGCTGAAAAAAAGATCCTTGTGTGTCAAAGCTGGGAGTGAAAAATTCATGGTAACAGCTGCCTTGTCTCGTTTCAGCCCAAGGCACTTTGGAATTACTGAATTCTAAATTCTCATTTACAAACTAAATATTTACAATGCAAATGTTTGTATTTTTAGTGCAAGTCCCTGTAAAAAAAATGCATTGTTTTTTAATTGTACAAAAACCTTAAATTTTATCTGGGAAAGATGGTGAACAGTGATCCCACCATTCTTTCGCTGCTCTCCACCACTTGTAGTTTTAACATAGCTAAATATTCTTCTATATTGCTTTCAATGTTTTGTTCAGTTCACAGGTGTGTATATCTGCACCTTTTAACAGGATCCCCCCAAAATTTGAAATGGGTGGTTCTGTGTCCGTGGGCTCCTCCAGGGCAGCACTGAGCAACTGCAGCTGGAGTCACTGCCAGGGCAGACACAGTCCTGATGCTGCATCTTTACTGGCCTCCTGAGAGACTGTGGCACAGTTTTTTGTGTTTGTGTGGGGCTTGCTTGATTTTTGTTTGTTGGTTTGGTTTGTTTTTCCTGCTTGTGTGTTTTTTGAAAGTCTGTCAAAAGTGCCAGCCAGTTTGCTTTCCTCTGCTGTTTTCTTGTTATAATTGAATAACCAAGGTAGATTGGAAGGCAAGAATTTCCTTGTTAATTTGTCCATCTCCTGTTACATTAACCCTTGGCTCACTTGCTGCTAAAAGGCTGGCTGAACTTCGGAGAGTGTCTTACATCTGGAGTGATTCTTGTTCGAAGGGCTGGTTGAGGCCCTCCCAAAGCACATCTGCCCGTTGCTTGCATCTTGCAGTCAGCTACCATCTAGGGATGGTGTTAAACAGGTAACAGAGAGGGAAGTTGTTTCTTTTTACGTTTGTTGTGCTTAAACTGGGAAAACTGTTATTTCAAATATTGTTTTTAAATGCTGCTAAGTTCTGACAAGTTTTCTTTCCTACTTTATCCAGGAGAAACCCAAAAATGGCTTCTGCTCCATAACTGTGGAAGGCGTGTTGTTAGACCTTTTGTATCTGAAGATAGGAGAAGTTTATTTACAAGTTCAAGGAGCAAGAGACCTTTCCACCTCCTCAAACAGCCAAAATTCTGCTTTTGAGCGCATTCAGCAAAATTAGCTGCTTCTTGTTCTTTAATGAACCTCTTTCTCTTTTTCCTTGGGATCTGTGACCAAAAGGATAACCATATGCATGTGACTCTGTGGTGCATCAGCATATGTTTGACTGTTAAGTCAGATCTACTTTCCACGGACTCTGAGAAATGTCTGGGTGAACATGAAAAGCGATCTCTTATCTGTGTTTTTCTTGTCAGGTTGCCCAGCATATTCTTTAAACTAGAATACCTGAAAACAGACGGCATGATGGCTGAGAGATACTTTTGCACACTGAGTTGTTTCTTTCTGTTTATGAAATAGGAATATCATGTAAGTTTGTGCTTCCATGTTGATTTCTTATCACGACTTTCAGTGTTTTTGCCAAGGTATTATTTTCAGGGCTTGTGAAAACCATCTCCAAAATCTCATTCTAGTTTTAGATTGTGTTGTTGATACTGAGTTAGACACAAAGCTTCAGCTTCTGATCACTTTATCACAAGGTTTCTTCTTCCAAAACTGGAGTGGTTGCATTTATCCCTTATTTATAAAGAAAGTCCAAGAAAGGGGAAGTTCTGGTGATAATTTTTTCTCTTGCCAGATACGATCTGAAAAGGAGACTAAAGCCAGCTCTAAAGTGGAAATCCTCATATTGCCATACTGGTTACAGGTGGGTCTTTGGCTAATTAGTGTACTGCCTGATGTCCTAGGATAAATGCAGTCATTTGCATAAAAGTACTACAACCAGGATAGCTTATTCCTCTTCAGGGAACCAATACAGAGTATACTGGAAAAAATATTTGTATGTCTTATAAAATACGTGTTCCAGTAGACCTTTTTCTTGTGTATGATAGACATACGTATATGTGGAATTCTGCACATTGATTCCTTCCTCTTGTCAGTTGAGTCTTTCAGCATCGCCGACAGATCAGCTGTGGAGGCTGCACTAGTCCATCGTTACTGACTTCTGTTTCTGCTTTGTTAGCAGCAGTGGCAGGATGAGATGTCTCTGTTACAGGTCATTGTGTTAAAGTCACTGGACAGACTCACGTCTATTTTAGATGGTCTGAGAACTAATAATATGGGCTGAGAAATCATGTAGCTGAGGTGCAAGCATCTGTGGACTTCTGCCATAAGAAATTATTGTGGAGGAACTCTGAAAATTACATTCAACTAATGTCCACACATATTCAGAGAGACAAGCTATTGTAAGAATACAGTTCTCAACTAGCTAAGAACATCTGTTCTCTCATGTTTATCTTGACTGTATCCCAAAGGGATATTTCTTCCTCTCTTTTATGAAGAATGATCTCCATATTTGATTTGCTATGTGCATTTTTTGCTTCTCTTGGAGGACTGAAAATATTTCCTGAGTTTTGCAATCAGTTGAGAAACTTTGTACTAAAACCTTTCTGTGGTGCTTCTAGTCCATTTATTTGAAAATCCATTTTCTGTGTCATTTGATACTTACTATGTCCTTCTGGATTGCTATTTCCATCCCTCTGAACCTGCCTCAAGAAGTTTCTGTTCAGGATACCTGAAGGGTCACTTGATTCAAGTGTCTTTTCTTAAACTACTGAAGGGCCGTGAACGTTTATTCTTCTCAAGCGAAAAGCTACTTTTGATAGCCAAACACATATTTATTGTGCGTAATTTTCCTGAGCTACTCCAGTGCCTGTCATTTAACTTGGTATTTCTTCGTTTTGTGAGTGCCAGTCCTGCTCTTGCTGGAGCTGGAGTGGGCTGCGTTACACCAGGACTGCTGCAGAGCTGATGAGCTCCACAGGGGTTGCTGCACTTCTGAAACCTTCGTGAGCTCTGAAGTTTGGCGGCTGTTTGGGTCCCTGTAGAGCTTAGAGGTTCTTAGGGGCTGAAACGAGCATAATTGCAAAGTTGGAGCATTCACTGGGCCTCACCAAATAATTGGCTGTCCCAATTAAGCAGCTGTTCTTCCCGCTGAATAACATTCAGGAAGGTAAACGGTTGCCAATCCTGTAAGGTGTCCCAATTACCTGCCTTAAAATCAGCTTAAGTGTCGCGTAGGGCATCTCTGTTCAATGAGTGAAACAGTTGCATGCATCTCAATGGGGGCTGGTTTTTTTATGACGCTCCCAGCAGGAGCCTGGTTTCATATGGGATAGTAGGACTGAAAGGATCTGCATCGGCTTTAGGGAGCGGTGCGGATCAGAAAGGTGCAAAGCTGATGGGTGCTGGCGATGAATTGGTCTCCCTCTGTGTACACTGTTGGAAATCACTGCTAAATTAGAGCATTTAATCTTGGCATTTGTACTCTGCAAGCTTTTTTCTATGTATGTGGGATATTCTGCCATCAGCGTGCCTAGACTCTATGAGCTTTTTCAAAAAAGATCTCTGTTATTTTTCATATTTGTTCATCACACAGAATGGAACCAAGAATGCTGTTTCCTCTTTTTTTTCTTCTGTGGCAAAACCTTTTAATTTAGAGCAAATCAAAACTCCAAAGTTACAGCTGTATACTACATAGTGATTTCTGATGCCTATGTTGTTGCCTGGGTTTACCTTGCCCACCTGAGAAACAAACATTTAAAAATACCCAATCTAAAGATGCGTAGATAAAAGTTTATAGGGAAATACAATCAAAGGTTTTCCTCTATTTGCTCCTAATTTTTATAGATGGGATAGCCTTATAAGATAAACCAACACTAAGATAAGAAGCATGAGAAAGCATTCCTGTTTCTGGACCCAAGCAGGCTTGCTGGAGCCAGTTCCAGCTTGTCTGTATATTGCACTCTGGATCTAACAGATTTGGGATTGTCCAACATAGAGCCCAGTGCCGTGCTGGTACCGCTGTACAGTAAACGTGCTACATACATATGTTTTATTTCATTAAAATTCAGAAGGTAGTATAGATTTTTTTTTTTTTTTCCTCTTCTGGGCTAGGATTTAAATCTTGATTCCTGAGTTTAAATTTTGTAGCAAGGTATAACTAGGTGAGAAGCAAATGGAACAGTAGTCTTCCAGTGGTTTATAAATGCCATAAGTTAGCACAAGACATTACTTTTCAGTTAATATTTTGCTCTCTCTTGTGGGCTTTGGTGGTGGCTTTTTTTTTTTTTTTTTTTTTTTTTTTTTCATTTAATGGAAATAATTAAATGTGTTTGAAGAGGATGGGGAGGAGGGAGAATGACCTATACCATGTCGGTATAGCTGGCTTACCGTCGTTCAAGAAGTCCGTATATTGTAACATCTTCCTTTTGGTACGGTCTCTATATGGATTACTTACCAACCATTGTATAATGCAAAAAGAATCTGTGAGCCTTCTAGAAAGGAGGAACCGGCACACATGTGAACAGTTTGGTATTACCTGAGATCTCTGTAGCAAAATCTGTAAAAAGACCATTGCAGTAATAGGAATTTACAGTCCTGTCCATCCATCCTCCCCCCGCTCTCCCTTGGATGTTAGTCCTGTCTCCCTTGCCTTTTAGCAGCTGCAGTTAACTTAAAGCGTGGTTATGATGGCGGCATTTCTTCCAGCTGTTTTACACAGTTCTTCGCATCCCCTCCTACTCCTGTACCCTGTACTTGCTCAGCTGTTGCAGACAAGGGCCTAAAATGCATTTTCTGAGTAAGAAAGAGACAGTTCTTGGCACCTGTGCTGGGTGAGGCAGCTATAGAAACCTCCACTCTACGTGCAAGTGGAAGTGTTCATGGAGCTGTGCGTTGGAATGCATTCAGACTGATGACTGATTTTTCTTTTCTTTTTAGCCCAGACATGTTCTTTGAATCCAGTTTCCTCCATGGCCATATAAGCTGTGTACTGGAAACAAAGATGATGTGCAAGAAGTTGCTTAAAAGCAACTGTTACTGAAAGAAATGTTTGTCAAGCTATAACCTGCATTGCTTTTACAGCAATGAAAAGCTCAGCTTCCCAAGTCAAGCACTGCCTTTGATGCCATCAGCTGGAGCATGGCTGGTTCCAAAGATTTTTAATGGAGACATTAAAACCTGTAGGCTTTCAAGCAAGGTGGAGGAAAACAAACAGGTGATAGTGGAAAAAAAAAATTGGAAAAACTGAGCAGAGGTCACTGTAGCTGACTGGAAATGCTACTGAATCTTAAAGCTGGCTCTGTGTTTACATATGTTCCTCTGGCAAATGAAATAGGGTTTGTTTTATGAAGTCCGGGAAGGATTTTCTTTGTTACCAAACTTCCCTTACTTGTTTTTCCTTGAGTAATTGCAGCGTGCACGAGAGGTGAGAAGGAGACACGGAAGAAGATGAAACTGTACAGTGACTAATGAGCTGTTTAGGCCTGAAAAATTGGTCTAGCAGGGTGGCCAGAGCCTTGAAACATTAACATTGATGAAGTATTTGGAAGTCTAGGACTTAACAGCTGGAGCAAAGAAGGATCTTTTTAAAGAAGTTTCAAGAAATTTATTTTTCTCTCTTCTTTCTCACATGTGTTTGCTGGTGAAATGCTGTCTGACTTTTTTTTTTTTTTAACTTTTTTTTTGAGTATATAGTTCTCTTATTGCATAGCTTGACCAGGTGACTTGCTACTGTGCTACCTTACCTGACTTTTTTTTTAAATCTTCTTCCTGATGGAAAACTAGTTTTTCTGTAACATTCATTCATGCCTACAGAAGTCTCACATGTCCTCTTCAGATATTTGTGCTCTGTGTTTGACAGGCACATTGCTCCACAAAGAATGACTCACTTGGGATCGAATAGGCCAGTGTTTGTGTTAATCATCAGCTGCATTTCTGTCCACAGATATAGCTGTGCATTAAAACAAACACGCTGTGGACATGAATTAAGGGGGAAATTATGACATGGAATTTCCTGACTTTTTAAAATTTAAAAAAATATTCTTTGCCAAGAATAACTTAATCTGCAAATGTTCCTTAAATGTGTTACACATTTGTTTTTCTTTAAAGGATGGGTGGCCAGGCCTCTTCACATGTGGGCACCATATAGTGACATGTTGTGGTTGTATGATGATCTGGGTTAGTTTAAAAGCTTCAGATCTTTCCCAGTCTGGGTTATTTTGACTGAGCCAGGTTAGGGAGCACCAGATATAAGCAGGTTAGAAGAAGCAATTTAGGACAGTAGTCTTCTTGTCTGTCCCAGCTGCAACAACATGACAGAGCAAGCTTCATTGACACACTTTGTCTAATCTGTTTATATTATGTATTACTTCTGTTTAGTTATGAATTCTGTTAACAACCCATAAAAGTAAATTCTTTTTCTACCACCTGCAGAAAAAGGACAAATGTTCTTACCCCCTGCTAGTCTGCAGCCATAATAAAGTGGATTCCCTTGCTTTACCTTAGGCTTAAATGGAACTAGGTAACTTCCCTTCCCCCATTACTTGCTAAATAGTGTTTAAACGTGTGCCAATATATGCTAACATGTTTTAAAACTTGCTTCCCCGGTCTTAAAAGATTTTACAGAGTGTTTTGCCTGGTCAGTGGATGCAAACTGTGCTTCTAAACATGTTGGCTTAGCTGCCTGTCTCTGAATTTCGTAGGGGCGGAAGGGGTAAAAGCACGTGAATTGGTCTTCCATCAAATCCACTTCACTATGTCACATGTGACTGCTATATCCACTATAAGTGCATACTCCTAGATTTTTCTTTACCTCACCAATGCACTGACCCGTGTTAAAGAGTCTGTTGTACTTTTATGATAGTCTGTAATATCCTTTGCTGTTTAATGCTGAATTCTGAGGTTATTGTCAAGATCTGTTGGATATCCCCAACTTTCTTATTTGACCCAAGGCAAGAAAGAAACATTCAGAAGTATAGCATGACATAGTAGTATGGGTTTCTCTTAAGTTGTTTTTCTTCAGCTTTTTGTAACTTTATTTTGTTGTGTTTCACAGGACCATGCCTACCTTACCCAGTAGATCAGAATTCCGCAGACACTGCCGCTTTTGCCTTTACTGAAAACTGTATTCTGTGTTCCAATTGTAGATTGATATGTGACTGCTTTCTCTTTTTATCTTTTCTCCTTTTTTAAATAATTATAGGTTCATGTATTGGACAGACTGGGGAGAAGTGCCAAAGATAGAACGTGCTGGTATGGATGGTTCGAGCCGCTCCATTATAGTTAACACGGACATATATTGGCCAAATGGACTGACGCTGGATTATGAGGAAGCAAAACTTTACTGGGCAGATGCTAAACTGAATTTCATCCACAAATCAAATCTGGATGGAAGTCATAGGTAAGGAGTTTTTGTTTGATGTATGTAATGCACTGCTTGTCTTAGATGTTGCTTAAGCAACATCATAAGATGTGTTGCAGAGAACTGTCATGTTAGCACTTGCAAAATTTTAAGCAAACTAGTGCTATCAGAAGCTTTTATCCTTCCCCATCCTCTCCTTTCCAACACTGAAGCTGAATGTGCGATTCTCTTTGGGGTATCCTGTAACTCTCACTAAGGCTTTTCTCAGAACCGGTCCCATAAGTAAATCCTTGAATCCCATTCTTAACTGTGTACGACTGTGTAGCAAAACTGTCCCTTTTCAATAGATCTTCTGTGCTCTGTTGCTGTGGTATTCAGAAATGCAGAAAATAATCTGAAAAAAAGGATCATAATATACTAGTATTTCAGTTTCATTAATTCTAAGGATTGGGAAATTAGTGGAAAACAGTCTTTACAGAGAACTATGCTAAAATGACTTTTCCTCAAAGAGTTTTATAGTGATGTGATTCTTTTTGATCCAGTCACAGCTACTTCTTAATTAAGGGTTTAACTGGTATTTTGTATATATTTGTTTATCCCTAATTTGACCCTCATCATTAAATGCGATAGCTCTGGCAAGTACTGTTTGCACACACAACTGAACCACAGCTTATGCCCAAGGTATCATATAGAGCTATGATTTTTTGAGGTTATCCTTTGGAAATTTTTGTGGAGCTTCAGCTGGTTTATCTAGGCATGAAATAGCCTTTCTTATGTTCTTTGTTCTGACCTCTTCTCTTCTTTCACTACAAATGTTAATCTGGCATAAAGAAATCAATCATATTGACAAGAGAGGTGTTTGTGTGGACTCTTGAGTAGGAACAGAGGCAGCACGCATGAAACATATCCACTGCCTTCCTGTGGTATTTATTTGGAACTCCACAGTTTCATGTAATGCTGGTTTGGAAGGTTATGTCATTTTCTTAAATTCTGCCTGTTAAGAGACCAAAAGTCCATGCAGTATTTTTGTAATGGTGTTTGTTTATAGAAGGTAATAGGAGTTGGATGAGTTTTACATTTGTGTCTTTGGCTATAAATATTATAACTAGCTTTGTTAATTCAAAACATGGAGATTTTTTTTTTTTTGCTGTTTATTTCACAAAAAAAGAAAACTTAGTATCAAAAAAGAAACAAATATTTTGTAGTGATATTTTCTTTAAAAAAGGAAGACTGGCGCAAATTTTCAAAGAATGGAAAGGGATAGGAATTGTCATGTACAATAACTCAAGGGTGTGTTATTTTTCTTTTTAATTGATGCTGGTTAACTGGAATACCCTACATCTCTTTCTCTGTTAAAAATGATTTATAGTGTAATATATCTCCCATGATAGGAAGAGAGAGATCATGAAACCAGATGTGTAACAGAACTTTAAAAAGAGTCATCTCACCTGAAAGTAATCACACATGGGGCTCAATGTGACAGCTTGCCACCTGAAAAATTGCAGTTCAAATGTGGATTTCTCACATAAAAACTAAACGCTCACAGTTGCTGTAGGAGTAACAGAAACAAGCAAAACCGAAACAACCCCACCTTCCACACATCCAACAGCTGTCTCCTGACACAGAAGTGAAGTCACCTGGATCACAGCAGTTCCCTTATTCCAGAGTAAAGTCTCTGGAATTGGTGAAACCTGTAACAAAGACCTCCATAGACAAGTAATTTAGATGTTTATATCTATTCATACTTTCTTACATATTAATTAAAACCAAAACAATTAGTATAATACTTTAAAGTTTTTTTTGGTTTATTTATTTTTAACTGATACTGAAATTGAGCAGAAATGTTTAATGGCAGTATGCTAATGTGTTACCATGTGAGGGAGGGAATGGGTAATTGTTTTTACAGAGGAAAGCACATATGACTTCCCTTAAGCGCTCAGTAGTGCACAGCACTTCTAACAGCACCTGTTTTTCCCTAGGCATGTGAGAAAGTTCTGAAGATTCAGAACATAGTCAACATCTGTATCCAAGCATTTTTGGTTTGTTTTTTGTTCTTTTCAATTACATCATCAGAAAGGGAAAAAGGAGAGAATTGCAGAAGTTGTTCTACAATGGGATTTACGGGTTGGCGGGTGGGGTGTGTGTTTTTGTTTGTTTGTTTTTGTTTGGTTTTTTTCTCTGCTGCAACCTCTTAGCCTGGGCCTGTCTGAAGTGATCATTTTTTGTTAATACCGTATTTCAGTTATTCAGCAATTCACCTTTCTCAAGAGGATATTTAACTGCCATAATTCTGTATTTTGGCTCTTAATTATTTTATTCAACTTTTTCAATAACCGATTTTCTAATAGTAAAAAAAAAAAGAAGACAATTTCTAATTCTGCAGACAAAACAAAGTCCCTTGAGATCTTCTTTTTAAGCAAAAAACCCCCACCAAACTCACAAAGCCTTCAGTCTTTTCTCTTAGTCATCTCCGCCCCCCCCAAAAAAAAACACAAGCAAAAAAACAAACCAAAACCAAAACAAAACAAAAACAAACAAACAAACAACCCCAAACCAAACAGATTGTTCTGTGAACAGTAGAACTAATAACATCTGGGGTTAGAAAGATTTCTGCTTATCCCTCCACCTTAGCCAGTCCCTCTGGCTTCTCTGTGTATGTTCCTATGCCTTGTGCAGACACCAACACCGCCCCCACACACACGCTGTTTTTTCTCCCTCCTTGCCATCCCTCAAATGCACCCGTGGCTTCTCATATCCCCTCACCCAGCATTAGTTGTCCCTTGCTTCTGTGTCCCCTGTGTACTCTTTCTGTGTCTGGCAGCTCCACAAAGTGTTCCTGGGTAGCTTATTTCAGCTGCTCTTCTTGTCAGGTGGGTCAAATGCAGGGGGTTTAGGGTCGCTTGTGTCTTCACAGGCGTTCATTTGTGAAGGAGAACTTGTAAGAAGTAAAAATAAAAATATTTCTGTGGTCCCTGGTTTCCTGAATGATTGTCCAAGAGATACAAGATGTGTTGGGTATGGAGTTGGAGGAGATGAATACTGAGCAGACACACCCAGGATGATCAAATAGCCTTGCTTCCGTGTGAAATAGATGACATTGTGTGATTAAGCCAACTTTTCTCCACCACAACCTTTTAAAATCCCCTTTTAAGAGGGCTACCTTATAGTGTCATTTTCTTTAAGAGTAAAGAATGGGGGAGGACAAGATCGTTATCACTGAGCACATAATTTAACTTAAAAGAGACTTTTTGGCTTATTTAGAAACTACTAGTTTTAGTGATTTGTTTGTGATATTTAGACCATTCTAATTGCTGTTTTATATTTAGAAACTAAGTTTAAGTTTGTTGTTGCTATCTAAATTTCTCGTGATAAGAACAGGGTGTGTTTGTTTTTAGTTTTTTATCCTTGCAAAGTGTTACTAGTTTTTCTGGTGCTTTACCTACTGTCAACATGTCTGGGAAAATATGCTTCTGGAAGCTGGAGCTATTGAAGAAATGAAAAGGGCAACTGAGTAACTGAAAATCATATGGCTTCATAAAAATGAAGTGTTCTAGATCTGAATATTTTTGGTAACTTTTAGCAAAGGAAGCAGATGAGTAAAGATTTGATCTGTCAAGTTTTCTAGTGTTGCATAATGTGAGATGGGAAAGAGTCTGGAGCAGATAAATGATTGTAAAAGCTTTGTGTAAAGCAGAATGACATGACTTAATTGTTTGGGGGGAAGTGAGAAATATTTAGAAGGAACTAACATCTTTATATTAAAAAACATTCAAACAGTTGAAAGAAAACTGATTTTCTGGTTTGGATGGTGAGAAAAAAATATGATGTAAATAGGAAAATATTTCAATTAGTGTCACTAATAGTATTAAAATATTGAGATTCAGACCTAAAATTTGGGAGGAGTGAAAGGGAAACATTATTGGCATATTTCTAAATCTCTAAGAAATCCATAACTTTTTTTGTCTTTTTATTCCTGTAGTCTATCACGTCTCTACACCTGGCACTACACAAGAATTAAAATTTAAAGATTTATATGTCAGAGAAGGATATTGATATGCATGGATGCTTCACTTCTTGCTTGCAGGGGTCTGGGTAGTGGAAGAGTACAGTAGACAGGTGGGAGGAATATGCAGGGGGAGAAACAAAGGAAGCCTTGATTTTTATTTTCTTTTTTATTATTTTTAATTTATTTTTAAAAATTTTTTTGGTCACCTCTTCGGGCAGAACCGAGATAATCTCCCTTTTCAGCCCGTGAGCCTACGCATCAAAACCAGTAAGCAGCATGACAGCGTTGGCAGTAGCGCTCAGTAAATATGTGCTGGAGTCGTAAATTCATCAGGAAACCTCTACAGCAGATTTCATGGGGATGATGTATCGTTCGTTACCTGCTAGCCCTGGGACTTATTAGCCCGAGCTGCTCCAGCGATGGGGCGTTAGAATAAAGAGGGAAGAGTACAGAAGTTGATGACTAATGCCCTTGGTTTGCCAGCGAGAGAAAGGAACGAGCAGTTTTTCATGTCAGAATGTAATAATTAAAAAATGAAATTGGTGCATAGAAGAGATGGTTTTGTTTTTTGCAGCTCTCGCCCCGCTCTTATCAGAGCGAACAGTTGCTTTTTGTGGGACTAATTAAACAAAACTGAATTGCAGACAGCTCTCCTGTGAGTAGAGTACCCGAGATAGGTTGGCCTGCTAAGGCAGCTCTTGAATTAATTTTCTCTTCCTTTACCCTGCAGCAGCCGTTCTAATTAATAAGTTAACACGTTACTGGCTGAAGGGAAATGCACTTACAAGGTCCCCCAGGAAGTGTTTGTGCTAATGAGATGGGTTTTGAGGCCACTGTAGGAAAACATACTTTCAGCAACTGTCAGAAAGCTGGGAAGCTCTTGCGAGGAGGTGAATGTCTTAAGTTTGCACTCCAGCATTGCTTTTCTTTTTTTTTTTTTCCTGGTGTCTGTTTTCAAGCATCAGCTCATGTCTGTCTGCCAGATGATTAGTTGCAGATTTGATGAAACGCTAAAAATACTGTGTCCCTGTGTTTAGAAGCATTGCATTTTCATTATTTGCATATAATGTCTACAATATATGACATTAAGTGCAAGGTATAAAATATTGTGTTCTGCATGTATCTTTGTGTATATTTCTGTGAGATAAAAATGCTTAATACCCTCAAGCAATGAAGAACAACGAGTCTATGGTGAAAAGCCTGTTTCAGTACCTCACCAGAACATTACAGGCCAGTGCAGAAGACGAATAGTGCCCTAATTAAAACTGCTAGAGAATCCTGCGTGAGCAGAATTAATTAGATTATTTGGACACAGAGCCAGGGTGGATTTCTTGGTTCTTCCCCAAGGTGCTTCTGAAATAAAATGCTGGAAGGGCGGAGCTCCAAAACATCTGTAGTTGACTGTGTGATACACATACGCTGTGTATACAGCTAGAGTCACTAGGTCACAGTGCTGTGTATTTCTAGACTTTAAATAAAAATATGTAGTGGGATGTGATTAGCCCAGCTGGATCAATGGAGCAGCCCATCGATACCGCTCCCAAGATCTGAGATGACAAATGCAGGATTAGTTCAGTATCACAGAGGTATCAGTATCACAGAGAGCAGAAGAGCAGCTTCCATTAGGAAGCGCATAGACCACTCTGCAGTCAGTGGATCTACTGATGCACCTTCCTTCTGAACCTCCTCATCTCCTGCTGCCTTCCCAGTCTACTCCCTTCCTGCCAGAGTCCTTTTGTCTGCACTGCCTGTCATGAAGGTGTTTGCCTGAAAGTGACACACAGAATGACTTCATTTCTCCGCCACGGTTTTACTTCTGACTGACTTTTTTGGACCTTCATTGAAGATGGGATTTGAAAATTTATTGCTAGACCTGTTACTTGTTACGCATACTTTCTGGAAACACGTGGCCATCATGTCTTAAAGCAGTGGCGAAAGAGAAAATATTTTGGTTTTAAAAGTCAGTATTATATCCCACAAGTCATGTTTCCTGTTTATTTTCTCAGGTAATTAGAACCACGCTTGTATTTTGATAGGAGTATTTGAACAAGCATTCATGGCAAAAATCAGTGCAGGTTTGCAGGTTTGCTTTGCATGTGTTTCTGTTGGGTTGGCAGGAGGAGGAACCTTGTGAGGGGACCTGGAGCTACCTGCCTTCCCTGCAGCATCCTCGGTGTGGTGTTACACAGTTGTCTGTTGGTCTTTCATCCTGCTTCATCTGATGGTGTGCAGGATGCGTGCTGTGCATGCTTTGGCCACTTACTAATATTTATAATTGTCACAAGTTGAAGTTGTGTAATTCTTGCGATTTCCTGAATGCTCAGGCATTAAGTAATCTGTAGATGGAGAGAAACACTTTGTGTAAAAGATTATAATTTGCTTCATAGATGTCTATTATATGCTTTCTTTAACATGATGAGCACTAAAAGCAAGGTTCAGAAGACAAGTCTTTATATTTTTTATCCTTCAGATAGGAAGATTGCAGCATAACAACTTTCTGTTTTGTTTTTCTTATACAAGGGTTAAAAAAAGAAAGCTTGATAAGAGTATAGCCCCCAGGTACTTTTAACTGAAAATGGATCTGGTATAGCATAAGAAGGAAAATAACTAAAACTTCAGTAAATGCAGATATGAGCATCCTGTAAAGACTTTTTCAACACTGTGTAGACTAATCAGAAAGCTTTTACTTCCAGATGGCATGCATTTCCAGCTCTTAATATTGTATTGTCATTGGATGCCAACATGGGAAATTTTGGCAGTATGTATGAAGTTACATACTAAGGCATAATGTTAATGTGTCTCTGTAGTGCCTTGCTGTGCTGGTAACAGCTAGAATTCAGGAGTATAAAAACAACAAATAAGTTCCTGATTCTTATGTTTGTTGATAACAATAATGTCAGTATTGCTTGGGTCACATCAGAATAGTGTTTTTCTCATGGTAGGAATAAAAAGACCAAAGAGAGATCCTAAGAAGGGTGCAAGTCTGGTCACATGGAAGTATTCGCTGGGAAAGCACTGTTAGGTATAATTTTTCCTTATTAGAAGTTCTACGTTCAGCACATATCCAGATGCTAGCAAGGATGGGCATCCCTCCTGTATGAAGTTGGTATAAGAAAATGCAGCAGAAAAGGGTAGCGTTGTACACTTTTTCAGAACAAACAATACACCTGTTCATTTTAGTATTATATTCATTATGGGCTTCAAATGAAGATTTAAATGTCCACTCCATTTTATGCTCCTGTCTCAGTTTTTTTCTGCATCAAACTCTTATTTTCTTGGTTGCTAACTATAGGGATTGCATAGTGGATCTCATTAATGAATTTCTTCATTTTTCAAGTAGAATCAGTCTGTTCCAAATTATTTAGCAATCAAGATGAAAGTATACCTATGCTAAAAATATTTGATCCCTCTTTATTTCCCCAGATCAATGATCTGTCATATTCTACAAAGCAGGTACTCACGTTTATTCTTCAGGTTATGGAAACAGAGACCCTTGGTAATTGCAGTTGTATGTATGTATGTATACTTATGTAAGTTCATTTACATTTTCCGTGTACTTGTGTCACTGTACCTTACTGCTGGAGAATTGGATTAAAGCATCTCAAACCAGTGGAAATCATCCAGCAAACATCAGGCATTTCTGTGCTTTCTGAAGAACCCGTTTGGGACGGTGATCAATCCTCCCTGGCTCAGGCTGAGGATGTACAGCCCACTGCAGAACTTGTCCCACTGGTGGAAGAGGTTGCTGCGGTGAACCTGCCCTCAGGTGCTCAGCACGGTCTCTCGTCCAAGCCCTGCTATATCCTTGGGCTGGATACCTGAGTTGCCCATGTGGGCAGTGTCTCACCGGCTCGTTGATTTAATCCTTCATTTTCATCATATGTCTTTACTTGCCCCTCTTATTTTGGGTGAGTAGAGTTTGGAAGCATAAGAGAGAGTTCGAATACAGTTTTATCTTTTATATTCACTCTTTAGCATTGAAAATATGATATTAAAACAAATTACCTTCATTTCTTCCCAGTCTTCCCAGTTGCATTTGAAATGGGATTGCAAAGGCTGATACAACAGTACATAATTTTTTTTCACTGTCTGATTGCATGGGAGATGGTGCTAGGTATGGGATCCGCCAGAGGGACACTGGAGAAATGGTCTGAAACATAAACGTGAAAATTCTTCCACCCTGCCCTGGAGATTGAGCGCAAGCAGTCTCAGAAGTCACCTCAAAGGAGTTTTGCTACCGTGAAGCTGGAATGTTAATGCCTTGGAGACATACAGGCCAGGATGACCAAAGTACCGCAGGTTTTCTGCAGGTGCTCTGATCAAGTTTTGAAATTAGAGAACTGTAATGCAGCCAGAACAGAAGGGTTATGGTTAATGGATAGTATTTACTTTTTTATTTTTATGGAGAAATGCTATTAAGCTTGGATATAAAACATTATCTGTAAGAATTCTAGGAAAGAAAATAATAATTCTGATGATATATTGAATTTCTATTATCTTGATTTTTGGTGGCTTTGGATGTGACAAATTCTTAAATTTCATAGCTGTAATCTAGCTTTGGGTTCGAATGCGTGTATTCGTTGAAAAAGAAATAAAGGCAGGCTGAGGAAATCCTGGTTGTGATAAAGGATATGAATTTAAAGTTGATCTTTTTTGGTCATTTTACTGTTAATTTTTATTTCAACTGAGTTTAGTCTTTGTCTGAAATGCATATTATCCTGAAGCAGGAGCTTTTTTGTCATTGTTAGTATAAAACTAGATAGATTGTCTGTGAATTTTCATGTATATATTCCATTTCAGAGTTCCGTAGCCCCTTTTGTAATGCCTACTTTAACTTGTTTATTATTTGTTTCCTTTTTCTCTATCTTCACTATTTCACAGGCCTCTTTAGCAGACAAGAATAGAACAAAGGGTGAATGTATTTAAACTGAATCTGTGTTTTCTTCAGGCAGTGGAAAACCCTTTACTATTATATAATACGTTTTTGTTATAATTGCATATCTGATTATGATGATGATACTATAAATAGTTGTATTAGGAAATTGCAATACGCAGCACCCATGGAATTTAATTTCTGTAGAAACTGCTTGTTTCTCTCTTTTTCTCTTACCACCTTCTCTGCTGTCCCCTTCTGCATTTCCTTCCCAGCCAACTAAAAACAGAGTAGAGACGGTGCTGTTTTCAATGTCAATCACCATCAAGATTTTTAAGGCAAATTTGTGTGGTTATATGCCTGGCGTAGGGAAGATTATTAAAGTTAGTGTGCGCTCAGTGCCGTTTAATATTTAGCCAATTTTGCCTTAGAGATGTCTCCTGAACGAATGACATTCCTCCTTATCCTCATCATCTCTGGTGTCTCTTTTTAACGAGACTAATAATACACATGCAGCAGTTTGAAGGAACTGAAGAGCTTGGCGAAGGATAACAAGATACAGTGCTTTTCGCTGTCATGTCGCTGGTTCCAGTCAAGCCTGGGCTGATAACGTGGAGGCCTAAGATAGTTGACACCGAGGAGCTGTCAGGTCGTGTCAGTCGGTGACACCTGCAGTGCCGTACCTGGTACTCAGGTCGGTGGCCACAAACATGGAGGGCTGGCTTGGGAAACACCCCGATGGGGGGAAGCGCCTGCTCCTGTCAGCTGTGCGGAGCATTTGGGTACTACAGCTGATGTTCTGGTCCGCTTCGTTCACTCGCGTGTATTTATTAAATAATCGATCGAGGTGGGAGCTGGGACCCTTTGTCTCACCTACTGAAACCAGAGCTCTGAGGTTCTAAAGCAGATCACGCTACAGCATCGCTGCTTCATGGCAGCCGTCAGAAGGATGTTCCTTGCTCCCTCTCCCCTTCCTTTTCCTGGTTTTTAGCACCTTGGCTCTCTAGCCCTTCCCCCCAGCTCCTCATTAGGCTGTGGAGGCTCGTTCAGCACAGCTCAGCCACTGCTTCTGTGCTGACACACGTCGTGTTGCTGCCGTTCAGCACGGCTGACGGTGCGGCCTGGGGAGTATGTTCGTAGGGAAAAAAAAGCCCTGCTGGTTTTGCTGGTTGGAAGCGTGCTGTCACCTTGTGATGGCTTGCTGGAAACAAGGGATATGGAGTACATGTCACTGGTAATACTCATCTTGATGAGATACAAGAAATATATGCTGTTATATTTGGGTCCAAAGCCATTTTCATGTGAAGGTACCTTATATCTGCTGAGAAAAATTGTACAAGTTTAAGAATAACTGCTTCAAGGCTGTGACTGATGGTGCAGTCAAATGAAGTGCTCCTGGATCTCTCCAGATGAGGGCTGATTTAAATAAGGGTCACAGTTCATCTTAGGCATTGTCATCTGAATAGATGGTTGTCCGAAAGTTGGGCACATCTAACAGTGTCTTTTGTACTCAGAGATTTATTCCCATCAGGACCTGTGGGTACTAGTGGTACTTTAAAATCCTCTCTGATTTTTTTTTTTTGGGGGGGGGTTGTTTTGTTTTGGGTTTTGTTTGTTTGTTTGTTTTGGTCTTCAAGTCTTCAGAAAAATGTGGCTTCCCTTGTGTTGTCTTTGGTGCAGGTCGGGTTGTAGTGAGAGCTTTGGAATTTTATTGCTCTGTCCCATATGACAAATGTCATAAATTTGTCATAAAGACTTAGTCTCCAAGCCTGCTATAAAATAGTTCTTCAAGTCTGAAGGCATTTAGGGTTTGGGGGTGGAGTTGGTAAAAATGTTTACAGAATTAGAATGCCTTTATTCTTGGTACAGGAGCGCGTTGTCTCATTTTGGCATCACTGTTTGGCTGGTAGGTTTCAGCTGTAAATTATATTACAATAGTCTTTTGTAAGATGCTTAGTTGGTGCATTTAATTAGAAGCAAATATATACCTGACTCCAGACAAAGATAAGAAAGAAAAGATAGTGTGTCCTACTTTTGAGTGCAAAAATATCAAGAAATAGAAAATTTTGTTTATTGTAGAATTGGAATATTGGAGTGACAAGTAAGGGAATGTATCTGTTTTTCTTGAGAGCAGAAGAAAATAGAAGCTTTAAAGATAACGCATCTTTTTCCAGAAGCTAAGGTGAAAGAGCGGTAATGACTGCAGTCTCTTTGTACTCAAAATCATTGGCAGAAGACACCTTCAAGTTTCTTACTTTAATATACTCTTCTGTTACATTTTAATAGAAAATATTTGGAAAATAAGAGTATTTTTTTCCTCTACTAAACCACTTCAGTTACTGACTTCTTTGCAAAACTAATGCATATGGTGTGGGGGTGTTTTCTCAGTAAATATACAGATGATGGCTCTCTTCCCTGCAAGAAGAAAATTGGGCGGTTGGTGCTCATAGTGTACCCTGTACCTGAAGGAGTACGAGAGCTGTGTCAGCCCCTTGCACTTTCAGTCTGGCAGAGGGTTGGAGATCCCCGCTGTTGAGTGGGAGCTTCTGTATGTGGGAACACATGTGCACCCACACAGAAGAAGAAAGGAGGTGGGAAGAAGTTCCTGTCTAAATGGTACTTGTGTGGCCCCACTTTGAGCAGGGTGTTGGTCCAGATGACCTCCAGGGTCCTCTCTATCCTAAGTTTTTCTATGATTCTGAATAAAATATCGATAAGAATTGAGCTACTTAATTCCACTTCTGAGGAACCTGGGTTCAGATAATTAGTTTCTACATCACAAGAACCTGGCAAAGCTGTCTTCAGTAATGTTTGTGCTGCATTTTTGTGATGGCTAATGAGCATGTGTTTGTATATATACATAAAATATATGGGTACTCTTTAATTTTGTTTATGAACCTGGAGACAGGCGGTGACCCAGTTTGCTGAGAAATGATACCATTACCATGGCAGAAGATCAGCAGAACTCCGTTTAATGGTACTGCTTATAGTAAAAACAATAGCTTAATAATTATAATAACGAATCATGAAAAGTAACTTTAGAATTTCTTTATAGTGAAACTATGTGCTATTAGAGTATTTTTCTGGTGGTTCAAGATAGCAAAACTGGAAGAGATTGATGGACTACTAACTGACCAAGCTCTGTCGCGGTTTGACATCTGCTGAGGCTGAAAATGATGGAGATCATAAACCGGCAGGTAGCAGTCAGCATGAAATCAGCTGGTGTTCTCCCCACTTGTGTGTGGTGCACAGAGCCCCGCAGGTGCTGTGTGTTAAAAGGCTGCTAAGAAATAGTCACAGACCTAAGTAAGGATTTCAGTTGGCATCTCTCGGCCATCTCAGCGTCAATACGCAGCCTGGCAATAGGACTCTTGCGTTGTTCCCCCTCATCACTTTCCAAGCTGGGTGCACTGTATTTGTTCCCTATAAATAGGTAGAAAGTTTTGATCAACTGTACTTGCACTGTAAAACTTCTTTTCACAATAGCTGTGTTCAAGCAAAACCATAGCATGAATTGTGTTTGAGCATTCATTTTCTTCCCTGTACTCTGTTAGGCAAGCAGTGGTTAAAGGCTCCCTTCCACATCCTTTTGCTTTGACGCTGTTTGGGGACACGTTGTACTGGACTGACTGGAACACGCATTCGATCTTGGCCTGCAGCAAGTACTCTGGGGAGGACCTGCGTGAAATACATTCCAACATCTTCTCTCCCATGGATATCCATGCTTTCAGCCAAAAGAGGCAGCCAAATGGTAAGCTGTCTTGCTTTCTTTTTTTAACTGCAAGTTGGAACTGATTTGCAAAAATCTTAATTAGTCTTTCTGTATGGCAGTGGGTGGCTTCACTCGCGTCATGATGCAGTTTTTCCAGTGCAGAGGTTGGTTTCTCTTTGGGTCTTTTCCCAAATATTCTCTACATTGTTTTTTTTAAGTGCAAAAAAATCTCTTGCTTTTTTTCAGCCTGCCACATTTATCCTGTTATTGTATTCCTTTTTCTGTTTCATGTGCCATAACTTCAGGCAACATGGTATTTTTATTTTTCCAAGTAATAGTTCCTGAATGGAAAGTAGCATTAATTTGGCAGATGATATTAAGCAAGACTAGCTCCTTGTAATAACCACTGTCTTAACCATTGTGTTAATTTACTGTGTTTGCATTTTGGTTTTATATATACAACCTGCTATGCGTGCAGCACCAATATGCTGAATTGTTGGTGAAAATGAGAAGGGCAGAGCTGAAACAAGGCTCTTGTTTAGAGCTAAGTGCTACTTCCTCAAGAAGGAAGCATTCAACATCCATGCATCTCGGTACCATAAATACCCCACTACTCAACACTTGGAATTAATTTTTTCTTGTTCTGTGTTTATAATTTCCTTCTTTAATCTGTGTTGCTGCCACCGATTCTACCACTCAAACGCCATATGTGTCTTAACACATGAGATGAGGTCATTCGTTATCAGAAGCATTAATCTGTGTGATTTATGTTTAACAGCTACAAACCCATGTGGAATTAATAATGGTGGCTGCTCCCACTTGTGTTTGATGTCTCCTACCAAGCCTTCTTATCAGTGTGCATGTCCCACTGGTGTGAAACTTCTTGAGAATGGAAAGACCTGCAAAGATGGTAGGCTTTGTTTTTAAAAATCCTTTTAGTCTAAGCACAAAGTATTTTTTGAAGGGAAAAGGGTTCTTCCAGCTTCACTATATAACACATATTAGGGATGGCAAATTGTGAAATCATGCATGCTTTTGCAGTACAGATAAAAGTGATTAGAAAATGCTCTCTACTTTCAAAAAAGAAAGAGGCTCATGACTGAAGAGCAGGTTACCTCCAATTACAACATTTAGGTTGCAATTCTTTCTCTGTCACTAATTCCCTGAAAGTTTTCGGGGAGCTCTGTTGTTCCTTTTTCTTAGAGGAAATGATACCTGCATCTTCTGTTGACTCTAAAATGTTTCTAGCATTATTTTTCATGAATTAGGATTTGGCTGATAGGATTGTATAACGAAAGCTTTTTTTTTTTTTTTTTTTTTTTTTTTTTTTTTTTTTTTTTTTTTTTTTTATTTTTTGTTTTTTTTTTTTTATTTTTAATTTTTTTTTTTTTTTTTTTTTTTTATTTTTTTTTTTTTTTATTTTTTTTTTTTATTAAATTTTTTTTTTTTTTTTTTTTTTTTTTAAGATCTGGTGTTACTGTATTATACACACATATGCCTGGAATCTCTTTTAGTTCACATCTATAAGGTTACGCACCTACATCTGTATACAGGAACTGAAAAGAATGGTGTACGTTTTAGAGGTGTTGAAAGTGTTTCAGCCATAAAACCCAAGATGTGATTGAGACTTAGGGCTGCTATTGCTCACCCCAAACTGTTTTTAGTGTCTCATTGTAGGCTAATGTATATGATTTTAAGTTGTTATATTTTGTAAGTATAGGTCTTGTGATGTGCTGTGGTTGCAGTAGTACATCAACAGGATCAAAATAAACACTAGGCGATAATTAGCTCACTTATAAATAACCATTATTACACAGATCATCTCTCTGTGACAAAGGTAAACGGGGGAAGAAACAGAAAGAGCAGAATTTACAGTAAATGGGCTAAATAAAATGTATACAGAAATATTTTTTTCTTAAATTGTCATTTTATATTTTAAAAATTCTTCTAGGCTTGTCAGCTACTGTTCAGCGTTTAATTTCATGCTATTTCATGCGCTCTGCTGATTATTTTTGTGGGGCTGTTTGTGTCTGTGTGAACCTTGTTAAAATAAATCACTGCTTTTATGTGAAAAACTCAAAAGCAGCTCCCAAATTAGCCTTGCAGGATTGTTTGTAAGAGCTTACCAGTACAGGCATAGGATGTTTTTCTTCCACTTCTGCCAGAACGAGGAACAAGCTTTAATAACACTGCTCCGGGTTGGTCATATTTAGTCAGAATGCGACACAGAATCACGTGCCTTTTTAAAAATACTTGATACACACGGATAAACTCTTTTGTGGCAGCAGACAGCTAAAGCGGTTGTTACCCAATACGAGCATTTTTCCAAAAGCAGAGCTGTACAAAAAATCCATGTGGGGGACAGGGAGTGGTGAAGGTTCAGTCACTTGCCAAGCAGAGGTAGAAAGGTAAGGCAGCAGAGGCTGAAGTACTAGGGACAACAGTTGGAGCAAGCTCTAGAGACATCAAGAGAGAGAAATTGCGTCCCTTTGAGTTACTGCTGATAGGTAAAGGGCCAAGGACTTCAGCCAAGAGGGGCTGTATCTTCTTCCAGCGAACAGGTTGTTGTATCATAGAAGCGCCCGCTCTCCTCTCAAGTTCAGCCCCATGTCCTCATGGAGGTAACGTACTACACAAGTGCTTTCTCATGTTTCAAAGTAAATTACCAAAGGCAAGTAGAGGAATGGTATTAAAAAAATAATAAAAAGAACAACTGAAACCCCCCCCCTCAAAAAAAAAATAGCCCCAAACCACTAACAGAACTTTATTGAAAGGACATTAACTTCTCATGTAGAAATACTCAAAATCATCAGTTCACTTTTTCAGCCGTTCCTTGTGTCGCAGAATTTACAGCTGTTGCTCTTTTCTCCCACTCCCTGCACACAGGAGAAGCCAAATTGTATGTTTCCAATCAGGCATAAAGTATATGTGCTCACAAAACATTGCTCACATTTTAACAGAAATTCTGTTAAGCAGTTTACATGTTAAGCATGTTGTTCATCTGTATGTGAAAAATTTCATACAAGAACATTTATTTATCTTGCATATTCCAAAACACTCTGCTCCTCCCTTTTCAAGAAGAAACAGTGGGGTGTGAGAGGGAAAAGAAAATGGTGTTTATTTAGCTCAGTGAATGTTGCATACCACTGCTTCTTGGACTTAGAAATGAGTTAGCACATAACCCAAGTGAAACAACCCATTCAAACTATGCATCGGATGCATTGGTTTCACTTTGATGCTCCTGTGCAGAGCTAACTTCTGAGAGGAGTGTGAGGAAGCTTCAGGTTCAGCATTTAAAGCTGAGCTTACCCTGAAATAATGAAATATTTTTGACTGGTGTTTCACAGCTCTCACGGAGGAGAGGTGCAGGTGGTAGGCTCATGGCTTTTGTGTGCAATCTACAACTTTGCAGAGCTCTTCAAGGCAGAGATTCACCAGCATTTCTCCCTGTAGTTGCGAAGGCTGCAGTTATTGATTTGGGGAAGGGAGGGCTAGCATGGCAGTCACACAGAGCCAGACTAACCACAGACCAGATTTTGAGATGTAAATGTGTACATTTGTGTGTTTACTTTCTTTCTTGGGCTGCTCAGTGACCCTGGGCAAGTAAATTTATTTCCTACTTTTCAGTTGTGTGGGGTTGAGGGGGCTGGTTGTGGTTTGTTGGCTTGTTTTTTTCCCTTTGTACTTGCCTGTTTACTGTATCTGCTCTGAAAGTAGAGCTGAACCCTGAGAACTGAATGTTTTTACCTTGGATCATTTCAGTATATATCTATTATGCTGCAACATACCGAAACACGAAGTGATTAAGTCTCTGTTTGCAATTAGAATGGCTTTTGGGAAAGGAAGGAGGGGGAATGACTTCCAAGTGAAGGAAAGTGAAAAATGAGGCTAAGAGTTTCTCTTCTTTGAGACTGTTTTGTCTTTTAGCAGTAGACTAAAATCAGACTGGTTCCTAAACCGAATTGTTTCGTTCTGAAAGGAGCCTCATTGAGGAGAGAACTTAGTTTCATGCTGTGCTGATAAGAGTGCTGTCCTAGACTGGAAAGATTTTGACGGTTGAATTTTGACTGGGTGTTTGTGCTGTTTGCAGTGCTTTGGCATTGACAGATGATCCTTGCAGCCAAAGGTGAGGCTGGCTGACCCTCCCTGAGCAGTTTCCATGGCAACCTAGCATTTTTGAATAATCTTGGTTTATAGGAAATCTTTTCCTCCCTCCCCTTTCTCCCAGTGTTAGTTTCTTCTTTTTTTGTAGGTTTTTTTTTTTTAAAGCACCTTAGAGGACTTTTACAATTTCTTGTGAGAGCTGTGAATATGATACACTTCCCACTCCCTTTTAGAAACACTTCTTCATAGTGTCTCAGGAAAGCATGATAATTTGGAATAAAATTACCTGTTGTTCTAATAACAGATGATACTGGCTGTTTGTTCATGTCTTAATTGCTATTCCACTTACAAAATAAAACAGTTATTTAACTGAGAAGTGGCTTGTAGCAAGCTCTTAGCTCCCCTGTTGTCTAAGTGAAAGTTTGTAAATCCCTGACCCTCAAAGAAAAGAGAGGCAGATAAGCAGTTTTCATGTCCAGCTATTCGTCAGTAACATCCAAAGCGAAGAGTCCTGTCTTAGCACCCAGGCACTTCTACCAGGGAGTTTTTACCTACCGTCATCGCATTCTTGGTAATTCGTTGTCCTCTTCTGCAGGACATATTGGGATTTATCTTTTTCAGTATTATAGGCACTGGTGTTCTATTTTGGCAGCACTATGTTTAAATGACCTGTTTGATAGCTGTTTATGTAAGAAAATTTAGGTTTGTCTTACAAATTTGTCATTTGAGTTACATTCTTACTAGTAGTTGAAGATCTCTCAGTCCATGTGCTCAGCTTCTGCATTTGCCTGTAGCGAATTTTCCTCATTTCCTGCATTTGCTACAACCAGTTCGGGTGTGTGCTTTGTACTGAGAAAACCAGTGGTGACTTCAGCTGAGCAAGGACAAGTGAGTTTCCTCAGACTGCCATTTCAGCCTTGCTTTGGCCATTCTGTTGTCTTTCAGGAAAAGTGTCTTTATTTTGCCCGTGAACGCTCACATCCTTTCACCTTTGCAGATTAATATGACATCCTAATTATTTCCTTTCTTTTAAAGGAAAGAAATAATGTATTATTACTTTCAGATACAGGTCCTTTTGCCTTTGTAGTTTTAAGGTTGAACTTGTCTAGATGAAAAAAATCTTGTTTGTACTGTAGTATCAGGGGCTCTCTGTCAATAGCAACTCTACATCCAGGGAAAGACAGTTAAGAAAGAATAGTCGAATGTGTGGTAATTCTGTTTAGGATGCATTAATAATCTTGATTTCTCAGATACAGAAAGTGCATTATGTATGTCCTAGGTCTAGCACTTCTTATGTATGAATTCCTGAGCATGTGTCTGGGTAGCTGTACCAGCCTCAGCAACCATTCATGGTATTTAGTTCAGTAATTTACAAATCACTGAGTCTTGTATATAATTGAGAACATGTAATTAATTGCAAAGGTTAGCAGGGCATTAGGCATTGGACTTAAAGCTTTGCCATTGCATATATCTGCATTCTTGCTCTGTTTCTCTTTTCCTCCCCTTTCCTTTAACTTCAGCTAGCACATAGATTTAAATTATTTTGATTTTTAAGTGACTTTTTTGAGGAAAGTATTAGTTCCAGGACTAATGTAATGCACCATCCCTGAGCTTGTAATCCCAGCTTTCAAAGTGCTTAATAAAAGTAGGCTAAAGCTCTCAAAAGTATGAGTCTGGAGTAACACTTTTATGTCCATATTAAACATCTTAAGTAAGGGACTTGATTTTAGAAAAATTACTAACTATCCTCAATACACCATGACTTGAGGCACTGCTGAAAAGAATCTTGAACTTGGTACCCAATTTGAATGTTTTTGGACAATTAAAAAAAAAAAAAAAGTTAGGATTGTGTGGGAGATCAGCAAGGGGGGTAAGCAGGAGGACCTGACTTTAAATGTGGGACAGCCATATGCATACTCTGCCTGCAAGTGTTAGCATGGGAACTCTGCATGCGGTGGTTTGAAGGCTGTGAGCAGACACCCCAGCGTACTTGGTGGTCTGTGCCCTCAAACCCAGCACTGTATTCCAGATGCCCTTGTGTCTGCAGGCGTGCTTGCATTGGGTGCAGTAGAGACTGCCAGTAGGTAGAGAGAAAAGAGCAGTGTGGGTGGTACAGGTGAACTCTGCTCCAAGTCCCCCGAGTGTTGGTCTGGGCCACTTCATCCTCGTATGTGCAGCCTGAGGTGTCTGGAGGAAAAACTGGAGCAGGTCCGCATGTGCAGGGGAAGGTCTGAGACCTGGTTGCAGCCTCCAAGCATCTTTTGGAAGCATTTGAGGCAGTTGTTGTTTGAGGTGTTTTATATGTTCAAAAAAAAGTTGTACTGGCCTGCAACCTGCATTGTCTTTTCCTGCCTTTTTGTTATTATTATTTTTTTAAATATGATTCCATATACATGATGTTTTCCATCATGCTCATCATTAGAGGCAGGGTTTCTCTGGAGAAGCAGAGTGAAGGATTGTGGAGATCATGCTGTCACATTTCAGCTATTGCATCAGTACCAGTATTTGGAATAGAAGTGAACAAAATGGATTAATTCTGTCGTGTCGCGGTAACCTGAGAACCTTGAGCAGTCTTCTGGCTGAGTGGTGATCAGTACGTAGCCGGGTAAACTTTGTACAGCTGCTGTTTGCCGCAAGTGCAAATTGTTTGTTTTAGTTTTGAGACTGCCTTTTTTTCCTTGACTGCTATCAAGGTGGTAATGAGATCAGTCTATGAATGTGCCCAGCTCTTCCATTTGCTATTTTTGCTATTGTCAGGACAAGCCTAAAGGCATTCAGAGTGATCTTTCTCTCAACCTACCTTGAGGTGAGCTGCTTCTCTGCTCTTTAGTTTTGGTTGGTTTTTTTTTTCCTGAACAGGATAATTGGTGATCTAACTAAGCAGCTGAGGTTTGTAAATGGGTGGGTAATAGCTCAAAAGCAAGCTTTAAACTTTTTATTGCTTGATTGGAGGGGTGGGGAGTGGTGTTCTGGTGGGGGCTGGAATGTTAGCCAAGTCCCCAGATTGCAAAGACCATTAAATTCTTAGCTCAGGGATCCAGAGTGCAACATGGCTTAGCTGAAAGCCGGTCATTTCCCCCTGCTGAATTAAAGCTTAGACACAGTGAGTTATTTGAGTAAACAAGTGTTGCAACCTGAAGGCAGGATAGTGAAGCTGTTGAAACCAGTACTCTCTGAGAAGAATTGAGAGGTCAGTTGGTCAGTTTTAGGGCATGGTTGTACTCATTTGAGTCTTTCGGAGGACCTGGCATAGGTTCTTCAAAATGACTGTCAACTTCAGCTACAGCACACAGATTTATTTTTAAAATATGCCTTGCACATTTTCTGTATACGGTAGACTATATATAGCTTTCTAACTGTTTGGAAATCCAAGGTTAGTCCGTTTGCTCAACCTTAATTTTACTAGATAATGAAAAAAAGGTATTATTGAGGGGTTTTGTATGATTTTAATAGTTTTGTTTAAAAGTTAGGTTGCATAAATGACCATAAAGTTGGGAAGAAAAAGTACAAGAGATTTCTTTCTTACTTGAACCTAAATAATTGGGGTTAGTTATGTATTAATACTTTATATGACCATAATGGAGCTGAATGCTTGGATCTTGATGCTGAATTGTTTGATATATTTAGTAGCAACAAATACAGATGTACATATAAACCGCTGTGACAAGATTAGTTGCTTCTGTAATTATGAAAAATCTTACATGCCTGTTTTCCATTTACTGTGTCACATGCTTTACATTATTTTGAAGGGTGCATAGGCATGTAATTACAGGTTCCTTCTTCCTGATATTAATTAATGCGTAAGAGTTATTCACTAGAAGAACAATTGAGTAGCGTGTACATGTGTTTCTGAACACAAGGTGTTTTAGGACAGAGGATCCCAAAACTGATCTTAATCTGTTCCGGACTACCAATCAGGAACACTTGTAATAATATTTTCAACATCGGCTGTTGAACGGTGCTGTTTCTTGCAGCACTGTGAAAGTGTCTTAGATGTTTTTAATGTGTTAAATTTGCTGTAAATGAAGCAATGACTGCTTTGGCATCTCTCCAAAGTTTGGAATGCAGCGAGGTTTCATCTAGCACCAACAACAATTACTGACTTTTTTTAAAACGGAATTTGAATTTGGCATCAGATGGAATACTTGCTTTACTTGTTGCTCTTTTAGTCTCCTAGCCCTTATTTATACCTCTGTAAGATCAAGACATGGGCAGAATGTGGCTTGGCGATGGCTCTTTTTCACTGCGATCTTGGTGCATGTATTTTCCTAACTCTTCCCCGCCCTTCTCCCCCACTCTTCTGTCCTCACGCCCACATCAGTCCCTGCCAAACCCTCTCCCCTCACTGCTTGAGGAGAGCTGTTTCGACACACTTTCCCTCCATTTGGGATGTGCACATTTTTCACCTTAGCTCAGGCTTCCCTGGGGCCTGAGCTACTCTTATCTCCCTGAGACTCCAAACCGATAAGCTAATTTAATTGGAATGGGGTGTGGCGGTTGTATATCCTTCATCACACTGAAATCCAGTGACATAGAAGAGCAAATGAAATGAGAACGAATTAGAAGAGACAATAAGTACATCTGTCATTGATCAGATGCCCAGCACGTGTACCATTAAACAGCTTGTGTTGCCATATGTGAAAAAAACTTCTGGAGTGCAAGCTGATCTTAGTTATTTATTGTGATTCTGACTTTTGACCTAAAAGCCAGCGAGGCTTTTGTATGCTTCAGCTCAAAATGACTTTATAAGGCACAGTGTTCTTTATCTTCATGTATTCAACAAGCTTGCTCTCAACAAGTATAGGAGAAGCTGACAGCCGTCCTGCTTCGCATGGGCACTGGACAGTTGTCTGTTTTCAAATCTGATTCCTCTGATAGGAGTTCCTCAAAGGAGTTTTACTTGTGGCATTCTTGGTTGCATTTTTTTCCCCTTCTAAGGGTGTTGTTGAAACATGCAGGTTGTTTGTCGTGGTTGTCCCCTATACCAACAACAGCGAACAGTCAGTAAATTATTTATATAATTAATTTTTCATCTGAGACTGCAGGCCATCTGTTGATTTGAATAGAAGAGCAGCGTAGTCACTGTTGTGTCTATTTTGGTATCTTTGGAGGGAATTATACGGATAGAAAACATGTCCAACATAATACATTGTGGACAAGGAAATTACCATTGAATTGTCTTAACACATCTGGCTTGTTCTGCAGAAGAATAACCTCACATTTGAAGTCTTTGAGTGGACCTCTGTGCTGGTGACCATCAGTTTGGTTAGGTCTTGTGAAATCAAGGTAGCTAGACGAGCTTATACCAAATGGTGCAGAATCAAGTTCACTATTTACAAGCTTACTGCACGGTGTTTGTAAGATGGTTATGGTTTTGCCTCGTTCTTGTAGGTGCTACTGAACTGCTGCTTCTAGCCCGCCGGACAGATTTGAGGCGAATTTCCCTAGACACCCCAGATTTTACAGACATCGTTTTGCCACTGGAGGACATCCGTCATGCCATTGCCATTGACTTTGATCCTCTGGAAGGATACATCTATTGGACTGATGATGAAGTTAGGGCAATCCGCCGCTCGTTCATCGATGGGTCAGGTAGTCAGTTTGTTGTCACAGCACAGATCGCACATCCTGATGGCATTGCTGTGGACTGGGTTGCCCGAAATCTGTATTGGACTGACACTGGCACAGACCGCATTGAAGTTACAAGGCTTAATGGGACCATGAGAAAAATCTTGATATCAGAAGACCTGGAAGAACCCAGAGCTATTGTGCTGGATCCTATGGTTGGGTGAGCAACTGTTCATGAGCGTTTTTTAAATATTATTCTTCTAAAGAAGATACCTCTGTCTTCCTGTATGCGCATGCAATGATAAACTTCTGAGTCTTTAAAATGAGAATACTGGGATTCATTGAAAATAAAGGCTCTGAGGCACAGGGACTACTGCTTCCCTTTGACTTACTGGCTGGTCATCTTATGTCTCTTTAGGTTTTATTCTGCTGTTTAAAAATATTTTGAGGGACTCTGTTGACCTGTTTGTTGATTGTAGCTAATAGCCCTGCTTATGTTGTCAGGTGAGCAGACTGATACAGGAGTTTTGTGTAACAGGACAGTGTGTTTACATGTCAATGCTTACTGAGTGGTTTGTTCATCCTTACTTAGGTAAGGAAACACATTTGGCTTAGAAATGCACTTTTCTGTGTGCAGTGTGGTCTCAGGGAACAGTAGTCCAGGAGGTGCTGTGTGAATACTGAAAGTTTGGATTAATAAGAGTTCTTAAGATTTTGTTTCCTTTGCAGGTACATGTACTGGACCGACTGGGGAGAAATCCCAAAGATCGAAAGGGCAGCATTAGATGGCTCAGACAGAATTGTGCTGGTTAATACCTCGCTTGGCTGGCCAAATGGACTGGCATTGGATTATGCAGAAGGCAAAATATACTGGGGAGACGCCAAAACAGACAAAATAGAGGTTTGTAATGGTACCTGTGTTTTTAATTCCATGGAATTGTAGAATGTAGTTACTCTATTTTTCTAGGTGTTTAAATTCTAATGTAGCATAAAAGGGCAATGGGATAATGGTTGATTTGTGCTTTAAGAAACAATCCTGTTTCTTCTGTGTCTTTGTGCGAGTTACTTGTTCTTCTATTTTAGTGTGTGTAAAATGGAAATGATATCTATGTAGTAGTACCCTCTTTTTGAGAATGTATGATAAGGATTTGTTAAATAAGTAAATTCTTAGATCATCAGGAGAAAAAGCTTTTTGCTTGGAGTAATGCTTTAGATTTAAAAAAGTCATTTGTTGTGCTACTCACCTTAGATGGCTAGTAGAACATATTTTAAAGAAGTAAATCTAATTTCATATTTAATTATTTGTACTCTCACAAATCCTCTATACTTTACATCTCCCTCATTTTATTAGGGTTCCAGCAAGGGGATAGATTTTCCTTCCTTTTCGGCATGTTCTGCTGAAACTTTTAGTTGAAAACAAAAAATCTGTTTTGCTCTTCTCTCACATTGAAAATTGTGTGTTTATTTTGCTATATAACATTTATGGAACAAATTTGACATGTATTATCTCTTTGTCAGTCTTTGAGAGAGCAGCATTATTTAGTATTTGTTCAGTTTACTACCCAAAGGCAGAACTTCATCTGGAAGCCGGAGACTTGGCTACTAACTGGTGCAATAATAGCACCATCCACCGTTGCTATACCCTGGTAGATTTACCTTTCTTTTGATGAATTATAGCTTTCCTTAGTGAATCCTTACCACCACACATCATTTTTAGCACTTCTCATATTGGGCACCATATCTTCTCTAGCCTTATGAAACTGTTTTATTTATTTATAACTTCATATAAGTCAACGTGAAGTCATAGTCTTGTGCTGGAAGGTCACATAACTGTTTGTTCTCCTTCAGAGTCGAAGTAACTCCAGTCCTGAGAGGTGAGTTGCTTTGAGGCACTCCCTGGGAGAGCCTCAGGGAGCACGGTTTTCTTTGTCCTGTAAACAAGATTTACAGTCTATAATTCACCGAACATCAGCTCAACTCTGCAAAAAGAGGGGGGAAAAGAGCCTTAGATATGCTTAGAGATTTATTTATAACAGAGAATTTCAGCCCTCATACTGTCTTGGACTTGAATGTGTTTTGCAAAAGGAAAGTTAGGCATTCTTCAGTCTCATGCTTGCCAAAACATTCATATTTTTCCATGTGCTTCAGTCTTGCTCAGACCACGGTTCCATATTCATTAATAATGATTCTGTTCAGTGCTGGATCAGTTTGTGATAGAAGTTTTCATCTAGATCAGGCATGAGCTCACTGCTGCAATTCTGTCAAACTGGCTGGAACACATGATATAATGTTTATGCCAACATTACAATGTCTGTGGCAGGACAGAAGATATCTGATCTGGCACAAAGTCTGCTGAAACAATTTCTATTTCATTGTTTTTAAACCAATGTGAGCCAGCAGAATGAGTTTGTTCCAGGTTGTCATGTAACATCTATGTGGGGCACTGGAGAAGATTTATCATCTTAAAGTTTCAGAATTACTGGTTATTTTTTAATTATGAGGCTTCAAATGTTGGAGTTGCTGCTGCTTTTTGTAAAAAGTTAACATTTGTTAACTCTTATCAGTGTGCAGAAAATGTTGAAAAAGCCTGGCCAGAACCTTTAAAGCAACAGAAGAAATTCTCCCACAGTTTCTCATTGGTATTTTTGGATTTTTTATTTTGTTTAAGGATTTGGGGGGTTGGTTTTTTTTGTTATTGCAGAAGATGTTAATTTAGGGATAAGTGACAGAGATAAAATGAATAAAATTATGTATAACAAGACCAGGACTTCCCCACACCACACACCTTTTTTGATAGAAGAAACTGGCATTTGTAAATGATACTGGCAGGTGATGGGTTCAGAACAAAAGCAGGTGGTTCTTCAAACAGTGTGTGGTAAGTTGTGGATGTTAAAAGCTTACATGTGTTACTGGGAAGACTGCGTAAGTCTGTGGATGGAAATTCCACTGTGTTTTGCTAGAAAACAGAATTGCCTTCTGAACCACAAATTACTGAACCATAAATTGCTGTAGGATGAAAAAGGCTTCTTGAAAAGTTTCTGTATGCATTTGCTTTATTATGCTGCTCTATAAATGTAAGTTTTGATTACTCTCAGAGACAGGATACTGGGATGGACGGATCTTTGGGCTGAACCCCTACAGCCTCTCTCCTTCCCTTTGTTGAGGCCATTCTATTCCTTGAAGGTTTTGGGAGTCTTTATCCTGTTAGCTTGTTGCATTAGCTTAAGGAAAAATGTGTTCTTCCTTAGGTGTAATACTGCCGCTTGCTAACTGCACTTCAGGGGGCAGAAATCAGTTGAAAACTGGTGACCTCTGATAGCGATAGATCAGAGTACAAGTTCAGTACAGCTTCTGTAATTAGTAAAGCATGGAAAGGCTCTATAGGATGAAGAGGGGGTGTTTATCCAAAAGAATGGTTCAGTCTAAAGTAGATTCTCCCCCTGCCCCCGATGTGCTGAGTAATGCAAATGTAGTGGTGAGTTGCTTTACTGATGAATCTTAGTGAATTTTCCCCAGGATCTTGTGTGACCTCACTGTAATCTTTTATGAGAGATTGATTTTGTTATGGTAGGCTACAGAAATCTCAGGCTGCAATGCCACTATCTAAATCTGTGATAGCTAAAATATTACTAACATTTCAAGTCTTCCTCCCACTGCCTTTCTCTCCTATGGCAACCATGAACCCTGAGGAGATTTGTAACACTTTCCTTGCCCTTCCCATCCATTTTTTATATCAGTTTAGTAGAAGATGCTTTGACCTTCAGTAAATGTTTTAAGCTTACATTTGGAGAAAGGACACTGGAGGAGGTGCAACAAAGAGGGTATTTGTGACAGGATCAAAAGATGAAAGTAGGAACTGGATGTGAAGACATTAGAATATTTGCCTGGTCCCTACTTTGCTTACATGTGTTTGTATGCATTTGGCAGGAGGGCTAAAAGCAGGAGAAACACATTTGGGTACTTGCAATCTATTGCATTTAAGTAGTTTTTCATACATGATTTTACATACATTGTGTTTTTTTCCTTTTTTTTTTTTCCTCTAGTATATAGGATTCCTCAGAACCATTATTTAATTACAGCACTGCCAAAGTGAATGTTTTTTGCAAGCTACGTTTCTGGTTTGTTTCTGCTACATATGAGCTTTTATTATTTATTTTTTACACACTGATTTGCGCTGTGCTGTTCTGGAGCCCCCAGATGATAATAAAGCATCAGCAGGGGTTAATGGAGACTGGTAGGGGGTACAGCAGGGAGCTTTTGTTCCCATTTTATCTGGCAGCCTGCAGCAGGCAGAAGCAGGCTGTGGCTCAACAGCTTCGTCATTTATCTTGGTCAGGTTTCACTGCTGATAAACTTCTATTGAAATGGATGGTTGCTATTGTGCTTACCAGTAGGGAAGATTTCTCATTGACTTGCTACAGGTTTAAAGCATTTTCCTGCCGTGCTACGAGGTTAAAAATGTATGATCTGCTCTGTTGAATTGGTCTTCTGTTTTCCTGCTCAAGTGAATATTTGTCTTCTGAGCACGTACGCTACCTGTTTTAAGGCACAGGTTGGATTTAAAATGGTCAGCAAAGCTCGTATTGATAAAGCAATTATAAATGGCTGCATGCATGTGTGGATGTGTGTGTTAAGAGGAAATAATGATGATATGGCTGATTTTTTCACAATTTTTCAGTCTTTCCTTCATTTTTCTTTATTCGTCTTCCTTCCTATTCTCCATTCTCAGAGGCAGAGATGACACCCACTTACACCTACTAGTGGTGAGTTTAAAGAAAGGACTCTGCCTCCTACACAGATCTAACCATTATCTAGTGATTTTTGAGTGCAACTCTAGCTTGAAGTGTTTCTACGTTCCCAAATCTGTTAGCCGTGCCTGTCATTACTGTCTCTAATCGTCGTTATTGATATGAAAAGTCTTATATCCTGCTGTTTTTCAGTGTAAGCACACACAAGTCTTCAAAACCCAGCCTTGTCGGACAACAGAAAGCTGATGCTGCTAAGGCTTTTTGGAGACAAAAATCTTGAACAGAGAGGAGCTTTTTGTCTTTCACCCAGGAGCTAATAGCTTGGCATCTAGAGAATGCTCTAATTCATATTCTAATCCTGAAATTGCAGGGTTACATTTTCCTCTGATGACAACTCCCTCAATTTTGCTGCCACCCTAATAAGGAAATTTTGTTTTCTAAGCATTCACCATTTATTTTCTGAATGAGAAATTTTGTCTCATAGCATTAGTCTTTGTATTGTGAAAATGCTGATGACTTGTAAGCCTGATTACTGATCCTACCTCATCTCCCTTTATTTTGGGTAGAGATTTGAAAATTGAGAAGCAGAAACCATTGAATTCCTAGCTGTTGAACATAGCTGCTTTTGTGTACTTTCATTGAGCTTTTGCAGGTATTAGAAGGAAGGTAGTTGAAACAAATATTTGGAGTTACTTTAGTGTTTAATTTTGGCCACAATTAGTTATCGACCTGGTTTAGATAGTTGTGGCACTTGGGAACTTCATTCAGGGGAGAACAAGAAGTATGTGCTGCAGAGGGTAAGGGGCAGAACCCTGTCTTCCATCCCAGTTTCAGAAATTTAAGCTTGCTTTGTCAGAGAATTTCCAGCTATTTCTTAACTCCTGCTCTGCCTGCATTAAGAAAAAAATGTAGATTTTTGAAATCAGTAGTAGAGTAAGGGCTTATTTAAAAAAAAAAAAAAGTTTACAGTTCATATAATTTCCATTCAGGTCGTTTATTTTGAGCTTCTGAATGAACTTAGGGAAGAGTTAAATTTCATTATGCAGATCAAGATAGGAAGACTATATTACAAAGCAAACAAATGACAAAAGACCAGATATTAGTAAATTGTCCTGGCTGTTGAAGATCTGGACAGAAGAATTTGAGTGGCCTCTTATCTGTGGATCCCAAATGTTGAACAAGGGCCTCCTGGCGTTCTAAGCTTGTTATTATTAAATCTAAAAAAAGTTGAATTTCTTTTTTGCTTTGGCTTTTGAGAGTGGTGCTACAGAACTATCACCTAGCATGTACCTTTTGCAGCTGTTCAAAACATTTTATTATAAAAGTAAAAAAGAACCATATTCCAAACATCCATGCCAGTTTCAATTCAGGAACATTAAAAAGCCAAATTTTTATTGCGTTTGATAAATTAAGAATATCTAAATAAAACTGAAATGTGAAAAGTTTGATTATTGAGACACCCATTACAAACCATTTGTGCTGACAAGTTCCCAGAGAAGTCCTGAGGGATCTGCAATCAACAGGAGTTGGTTAATGGAACTGAGAGAGATTCTCAGCACCTCACAACAGAAGGAGGATACCAAGGGAGGATGTTGGGTAGATGCAGCCAAAACTCTTGTCCAAGACTAACCTGACTCTGATCTGGGTACCGAGTATGGTATTTTTCTAAGAAGTGAAATTACTGCCGTAAAAATTACGTAATATTACAGAAGACTTGGATGTTCAGTTTTAAAAGGCTTCTTGACACAGATCTGCATTTCTCCCTGAAATCTCTGGGTGGTTTTCATCTAATGAGATGTAGAGATCTTCAGCTCAGTAAGTTGCCTTGTGTTGCCCTTATAGAAAATGTCAGAAATCAGCACTTCTGCTTTACCCTAAAGTAAATGTTTAGAATAGATGGGATGAGTCCCACTCTAAAAGCACCTCCTATTCTTTTCTGTTAAGCCTAAGGAGAGCCTGGAGTGGCCATGTCAGAGGCAGATGCACATACTCAAGACGCGTTTAAGCTGACTTCTGCAACCTTTTTGCACATTATTTTTAATAGCAAAAACGAACCTTTCTCAGACTTGGTTGTTGCCTACGTCTGTGCAGCTTGACTGAGACTTTCTGTATTGGAAACTCAGAGATGTTTCTTACAAGCTTTGCTTACAGATGAGCAGTCGTGTTTTGCTCATGACAGCTCCCAATGTCCTAGCATGGAGCTGATTAAAGTACAACCCTTGGATCTCACTAACGTGCCATACATGCTTCCTAGATTCTTCCCCGTCGGAGTTAGGAAATTGCATTTTAGTTTACGCTGTTTTCTCATCTAGATAGCAGCAAACCTGAACCGGCAGTCAGTATTTGTTACCTAAGGGAAAACACAAAAATTCCTTGAACTAAATTAACTAGAGCCATCATGTGGCCCCACTGAGTCTGACGTACTTAAAATAATATTTGAAGGCAAGCTGGGGAGTGATGTGAAGAGATACCAAGTTGTGTTCTGCATCTCAGATTCAGCTGAGTGCTGTTTGTCAGTCTGCTATTACCCTTTACTCTCCAATATTCTGACTGTTTCATTGTTTGTGGTTTTGTTGTTCGTGGTGGTTGATTGGTTTGGTTTGTGTGTTTTTTGGTTGTGTTTTTTTTCCCCTCCTCTCAAGCTTAGTTGCATTACCGTACAAAAAAAGATTGTGCTGATCTTGGACCTGGGCTTCCTTAGAAGCATTTGCGTGACCTTGTGATCCCTCTCAATAATTATTCAGCTTTCTTCACACAGCCTTCGTATTTCGCTCTGAGTGTTTGTAGTCCTAACCTTAACTTCTTCCTTGATACCATTCATGATGTTGTAACTTTGCAAAGGTCTTTTGCAAAAGGATTATAAGATAGTTAATACCTTTTACTAGGCAAGTAAATACATATCATGGAAACCCAAGCTTTTGGACATACAGAGACCATTGGAATGCAAGTGATTTAGCAAAAGGAGCAGTTGAATCAGCTTAATAGCTTACTGCCACCAGAAGTGGAGAGTATCCCAGAGCCACCCTCAGCTTTGCACTGGTGGAGTCACTCATTGGACTGTTCCCTGAGCCGTTTGGGCTCGTCGAAACAGCAGAAAGCTTTCCACATTTTTTTCCTTCTACAGAAAATCAATTTTGTTTGCTTATGGAGGTATCTGGAAAACACTGAGTTTAGTAGAGAACAAATTAAAAATAAGGAATTCCTGGGGCAGGGTACTGAAAGAAAGTACTTTGGGAAGAAAGAGAACAGAGGCTTCTGCCCATGTGCAAGAGCATTAGAAATTGTGTTGCTGAACTTAATCTTTCAAACCTGTCCCCCGCACCACTGTGAGGGCTCAGTTTGGTCTTGACTCATATCCTTTGCTTCCTGCGAAGCGTGTGTATGGTTGCTGATAGGACTGAGTTGACGAATGTTAAATTGAAAAATCACAGTCATTAGCTTTCCTTGTCTGTACTCCTATAGCCTATGCCCACGTAACACAACACCCCTCTGACTGTTGCCACTCCACCCTATTTATGTGTTAATGTACCAAAAATTAATTTCCATAGCCAAGCATCTTTATTAACCTGTTTTACCGCTGAATCTTTTCAGACAATTCTCCTTGTTTCCTGTGAAAACCTTTCTTCTCATCCTGTTCATTATTTCATCTCCATTTTTTTCTCTTAGCCTGTTCTTTACAAACGCTGGGGTTTTTTGTATTGCATGAGATACCCTAGGAGATGTCATATTTGATTGTCACAATGGTTATAAAATCCTTTCCCTACCTGCTTGTCCCTTCACTTAACTTGAGCCGTTTCATTGAAAACCCAACCAATTGTTTCTAAAATTAAATTCCATCACTGAGAAAATAGTTCTGTTGTTGGCATTGATTGATCAGCAGGCTAGGAAAGTTGTCCTATTGTGAAAGAAATGAGCTTATAACAGTGTCTGTAGGATGATAGAAAGGGCTATTTATGAAGTTAATCTCTATTCTGTTTTTACATATTTATCTTCACTGCAGTCCTATTAGGAATATTATCCATGCTCAGGAAAAATATATTTTGAATTCTTTGGAAAAATGATTAGAGCTCAAAAGGAAACTGAGAGTGCTGAGGAACTGTTAAATTAGAAATTGGTAATGGCTATTATAAAACAATTAACAGTAAGAGATTGTGGAGTTGGCTGGAGGCATTTGGTTTTTGAAGAAAATACAAAGGGTTCCAGGTGTCCCTTCTGCTGATTTCTCAGGATTTCAGTGCAGTGAAGAGGTGGCTTCCCATTTCATATCTAACACATACCTTAACATTTTAGAATTGAAGGACTATGCTGCTAACAGTGAGTTAGTGACACTGACAGAATAATTGTCTCAAGTTTGGTTAAAGTTTTGATCACTCAAAGAGGGTACAGTTGATCAGGACTTTTTTTTTTTTTTTCTAGAGGGGAAGACTAAGAAAACTGGAAATCAAGACGTCTTTTTTTTCCTCTCTTAGAGCTACTCTTTTATAGTAGATGCACACATGTGTTAATTGTTTGGTATTGCTGCAACCGTAATAGTAAAATCATTCTGTTCTGTTCATGTTTCTTAAAGAAGCAAGTTGGAAATAAATAGTTCTCAAACCCGGTCTGAAAAAATGCTGACGTAATGTTCAGAAGGCATTCTAGCTCTCTTGTAGAGTTATTTTTGAGAGCTGCTGCCCCAGTTTTCTTTTTATTCCTTAACCAAATAAATTTAATGAGTTAGTGGTTTTTTTTTTTCCACTTCTCTGACATAGTAAGGTTCATGTACATTTAGTTGGAAGACAGACAGTCATATTCTTGATTAGCAGTGTCATGAACTGAGTCAAAAAGTGTTGCATCAAACAAACAGCACAAATAAGCAGTATTTATCACTGAATGATGAGGGCTGAAGTAACTAAGCCAGATATAATGCAGGCCACATTCAAGATCTTTTTCCACAGTATGTTGAAATATATATGTACTAAATTCAGTATTTCACAGCTGTCTAATACTTCTTTGCAATCATCTTATACACATCAGCGCTAATGTTCAAACTCATGAGAAATTCACTTTTTCACTCGATTGTTTTTTAGTTGTATCTAGAGTGCATTACCATGACCCATGTTGGAATTGTGAAGGTGGTAATGTGTTCTGGTGTTTTTCGGCTGTCTTTCAAACTATTGCAAGAAAACCAGATTCTTGTTAGAACTACTCAAGACTTTCAGGTCTGCTCAGGGAGCGTTTACTTTTTTTCTGCGACATTTCCTTCATAGGAGTCTCTGCCAAATGGCCAGGCTTTTGTCCCATGCTGTAAGGTAAACCACAAATATATCTGAGAATATATTTCAATGCATACCAAGGAAACAACATTCCAGTGTGTTCTGTATTTGTGGAACAGGTTACATGGAAAGCATTGGCATAGAGTTTGAACAATCTCTTGGAATCATAGAATCATTTGGGTTTGAAGACACCCTCAGGATTATCGAGTCCAACCATAACCTAACCTAACCCTAGAACTAAACCGTGTCCCTAAGAACCTTGTCTAAATGCCTTTTAAACACCTCCAGGGATGGTGACTCCACCACTTCCCTGGGCAGCCCGTTCCAGTGCCTGACAGCCCTTTCTGAGAATAATTTTTTCCTAATATCCAATCTAAACCTCCCCTGTTGTAATGTGAGGCCATTTCCTCTCATCCTGTCACTTGCTACTTGGGAGAAGAGACCAACACCCTCCATGCTACAACCTCCTTTCAGGGAGTTGTAGACAGCGATCAGGTCTCCCCTCAATCTCCTTTTCTCCAGGCTGAACAGCCCCAGTTCCCTCAGCTGCTCCTCGTCAGACTTGTGCTCCAGGCCCCTCACCAGCTTCCTCAGCCTCCTCTGCACTCTCTCTAGTATTTCAATGTCCTTCATATGATGAGAGGCCAAAACTGAATGCAGGATTCAAGGTGCGGCCTCACCAGTGCTGAGTACAGTGGCGCAATCGTTCCGTATCCTTTCAGAAGGAAGATAAGTGCTACAGCTGCATCCTTCCTTTGAGTCAGGGGAGAGAGGGCTCCCAGCTGTGGTCCCTGCTGGACATTTTTAGAGTTGGCACAGTGATGGCAGTAGTGCTCGAGCAGGGCAGCTGAGGTCTTGTAATATTAAGTGGGGGCTCCTGGCCTCTCTGAGCATCAGTGAGCTGGTGCTGGTAGAGGTGTTGAAGTTCAGGAACCGATAGATGGCTGAGATCTCTGTTGCTGGTCCAAAAATTGGTTGTCAATTATAAAACTCAGGGCTTAGGTTCAAGTTATTCTTATTTTGTTATGAAATGTTTGTATCTGAAATTAGAGCGGCTTATGGATTTTGCTGGAGGAGGTTGTTTGGGTTTTTTTGTTCTTTGTTTCACTGATGTGTGCGTCTGTGAAACAGGGTAAGCTCTAGCAATGTCTTGTAGTATATCTGGGGGCTTTCAGTCCACCGCAGAGGCCTATTCCATTCTTGTAGGTAATCTTTAATTTTTTGAAGATACAGACTTACCAGCCATTGTTTATGAATTTTCATTGACTATTGATTTCCTCTGTTCCAGTCATCATGAGAAAGAGCTTAGCATGTGTGATACTTACCTGCTCCCAGATTATGCGTAACTACATCCAAAAGAGGAGTCACAAAAGAGGAATCCAGGGAGCTACAGGCCTATTAGTCTTACTTCAGTCCCCAGGAAGATTTCTCCTAGAAACTTGCAAGCCAAATGAAGCAGGTGATTGGGAAAAACCAACATGAATTTACCCAAGGCAAATCACACCAGAATAACCTGTTCACCTGCTACAACAAAATAACATTTTCTGTTGACATGGGGAGAGCAGTGGATGTTGTTTACCTGGACTTCAGCAAAGTGCTTGACACGGTTTCTCACAGCTTCCTCCTACACAAACTGGCAAAATACAGACTGGATGGGTGGTCTGGGACATGGACAGGGAACTGGCTCGCGGATGGCACCTCAGAGGGTGGCAATCAGTGGTTTTCACTCAGGCTGACAGCCCATCACAGTGCAGTCCCCCAGGGATCAGTACTGGGCCACATGCTGTTCAGCATAGAATCACAGAATGTCCTGAGTTGGAAGGGACCCACAAGGATCAGTGAGTCCAGCTCCTGTCCCTGCACAGGACAACCCCACAGTTCACACCATGTGTCTGAGGGCTTTGTCCAGTCTCTTCTTGAACACTGTCAGGCTTGGGGCCGTGACACCTCCCTGGGGAGCCTGTTCCAGTGTCCACCACCCTCTGGGTGAAGAACCTTTTCCTAATGTCTAACCTTCATAAATGATCTGGATTATAGGATTGAAAGCACCCTCACCATTTTGCTGATGACACTCAACTGGGTGGACATGTCAGAGGAGAGAGCCATCTTACAGATGAGGCCTGGACAGGCTGGAAGAATTGGCTAGCAAGAACCACGTGAAGTTTAACAAAGACAAGTGCAAGATCCTGCATGTGGGAAGACCCCAGTGCAGGCTGGGATCTGTGTGGCTGGGCAGCAGCCTTGCTGAAAGGGAGCTGGGGTGGATAACAAGCTGAACATGAGCGCAGTACGCTGCTGCAGCAACAAAGGCAAATTGGATCCTGGGCTGCAGCCACCAGATCGTTGCTAGCAGAGGTAGAGACATGGCCATCCCAGTCAGATTGCACCTAGAGTGCTGTGTCTGGCTCTGCTCCCCTCTGCTTGTTTGACTGAAAGCAAGTTAATCTTCTTCATGCAGTTAGAAACCTTTCTTTTTCGTAGTTAGCACAGTCATTGTTTGGATTTAGTTTGAGAACAAGAAGATAACATCCCAGGACAGAATTAATATTTTCCTCCAAATAACTTGCCTGTGTTTTTGAGTTGGACCAAAGAGAATGGAAGACCTTACTGTTATCTTAGTTGTTGTCTGGGAGCCAAGGTCTTTCTGGGATCTCCTTCTGCAGGTGTGAGACAGCTGGGAAGGGAAGCGTGGATGGGCCAGACCTTGACTGACATCCAGAGTGATCAATAAGAATATTCCATGCCATCAGCATCATGCTTCATATTTAAGGAGAGTCAGGTTTTCTGGCTAGGAAGACCCATTCCAGTTCTGCTCCCTTTCAGGTGTTCGGGGTTTTTTTGTTTGTTTGTTTTGTGGTGTTTTTTTTTTTAGTTTGGCCTTTTGCCATTCTGCCGTTTTGCAGTGGCCTTTGGGCCTTTCTGCCTTCTTCCCCTCTTCTCCTAGGATTGGCTGTTCAGGACCAGGGTGCTCTCTTCCTGGGGCTGGCTGTTTGGTGTGGATGGAGTTTGTGAGGAATTGCATGGAGAATCACTTATTTTATATTTTGTTTTCCATTTTATATGTAGTAGTAGTAGTATGTTAGTATTAGTTGTTTTATTAAACTGTTTTTATCTCAGTCCTCGAGTTTTTCCCTTCCCTTTGATTCTATGCCCTATTTGGGGGTGGGGTGGCGTGGAGCGAGCAAGCGGATATCGTGGTTTTGATTGCTAGCTGCGGTTAAACCGCGACATCCCCACAATTCAAAAAAGATGCAGACAGACTGGAGAGGGCCTAAAGGAGAGCCACAAGGATGATCAGAAGGCTGGAGAACTTGCCCTTTGAGAAATGACTGAAGGATTTAGGTTTTTTCTCCCTGGAGAATGCTTTGAGAGACCTCCTCACAGTTTTCCAGTACTTAAAGGGCAGCTACGAAGAGGATAGAGGCTCTCACTGGGAGAGGTTTAATCTCAATATAAGAAGGGAATATTTTACAGCAAGAGCAATCGCTCACTGGAATAACCTGCCAAGGGATGTAGTGGAGTCCCTGTCACTGGAAGTTCTCAGGATGTGACTGGACAGGATGTTAGTTAATCTAATCTAGGCTCCTTCCCCACAAAAGGTTGGACTAGATGATCTTCAAGGTCCCTTCCAACCTGGGCTGGTCTAAGATCCTGTGGTTCTACATTGAAAATTAAACTTTGAGTTAAGATGAGTTAAGATGAAAGGTGATGCTTTGCACACTGTCACCCTGCTTATGGCACTAGGTTAATTACAGGTAGATCATATCGGATTTGTCTGACAGTATCCCAGATTTACATTGGAAACTGTTTTTTTCCAGAGCCTGTGTGCTGTCGTCTTCTCTGGGAGCTGTCATTACTGAGGCTGTCAGGCACCTTGTAGAACTGGGCTCTTACGTTTGTTAATGGTCTAAGAATGGCCCGATAGGGACAGACAGTTTCTATTATTTGCATCTCTTCAGTGCTGTGGATATTAGCCAGTGCACCTCCGCCTCCTCTCGACTGCCGCTGGCCTTGGTCCACTAGACCTGAGTGGGCTGCTCGTCTGTGTAGCATTGCCAGGGTTCCAGCACCAGCTCTGGCCGCAGCTGAATTTTATTTTCACAAATGGGATAGGCATAGCGATTGAGCTGTAGACTTACACCAATCAAACGACAAGTGTAAACTACTGTACATTTAAATCTCAGATTATCAAAAAGGTAAGTTCACTGCATTAGCCTGTTTATTACAGTTATTACTGGTATTCAAGAGGGAATTGAATCGAGGGTATCTGACAACAAGAAAGACTCTTAGGATGCCTCACTGTGCAGTCCAGTCTGTAACTTTAAAATAAAGTAACAATTTCGAAGCGTTACTTCTATTGTTTCTGCTGACCGTTAAGTACAGCATCTTAAAATACGAACACATTTTCATCTTTAATTCATTTATTTTGAATAAGCTGTATTTTCATGAGGTTTGCATTCATTATTGTTCTAGGATACACAAAGCCCTTATCCTACAGGCAGGATATCTGGTATTTTTTCTGAGGCCATTTAGTTTTTGTACTTGGTTCCATTTTTTTTCATGGAACTGCTTGCTCTTTCAGTAAAGGTAGTGTTTGTGGTTGCACCACATCTGTTTCCTGTTGTAGTCTCTATATTCTCACTGTGGTTTGCAGTATTCTGAATGGCCTCAGAATGTGAAACCCACACCGCACTGTGGTTAAAGCAGCATAAACTGCAGGAGAAGCTGCCTCAGAGCAGCAGAAGGTGGGTTTCCGAGATGGGGGATTCTGCGGGGACAGGCTTCGCTGTGATGAGCTGATCCATCTGGGGCTGGAGAAGAGGAATGAACACATAAAGCAATATCATCTGGGACTCTGTTGTCACCTGAATTTCAATATGTGAAAAGGTGATGCTGAAATCCTTTGAAACTGTTTGATCAGTTTTTTCATTCTGTTTATTATACATATCATCCCTATATCCCTTGCCACTTTCCTTCTGCCTTACACCAGACTGTTTGATTCTGTAGCCTACTGATGAGATTCTGTTCAAATCTCCTAAAATGCAGACAAAGTGACTGCAGATAACGTGGTGCCATGGAACTATTCATATGGTGGTACCCAGCTGCTAGTGGGCAGGTGTTTCTATTAAGTAATATAGCACAGATAGGCTCAGGTAAGATTGCATGGGGGTAGTAGGGTGGCAAGTATGTTTAAGTGCTTTCAGATAGGTACCCGTTTTGTCTAGGCGACATAAAGCTGTCTTTCAAAATAAACTGTAGGTAGCAAAACAAAAATGAATTAAAAGCAGATACTTAAGGATTAAGTCCTCCCTTCTCTTTTCCTGACTTTCTTTCAGTATGGGGAAGCTTATTTGAACAGCTCCCCTTTTAAAGTTTGCCAGAGAAAGTTCATCTTGCACCATGCACCTTCCAACTAATTCTCTTTGACATTAGTTAAGCACCCCCATAAATATAAAAGTTTTTTTCCTTTTATAAGTACATGCCAAAAAGTGTAGTATCTAAAGATGCTGCTTTGTGATAGGGGTGTCTTAGTAGTTATTACTGTATGGTTTTAGTCAATTCACTTTGCAATATCCATCCATTCCGTATATCTCTTTGGTCTGCTTAGCAAGCGCTAATTGCCATATTTAATTAGTTGCAAGAAATGGCTCATCTCTGTAGTTTAAGGGAAAGGGGGAAACGAGTCATCACAGAAATTCAAGATGATTGTGTCATGGTTAGAAAAGGGATGGTAGGCAAAAGGGAATGACCAGTTTTGCTTCATGGTGGTGATGGTTTCTTGAGGGGGTGGTGAGCTTAAGGACCATAACTCACAGTTTGTCTTGCACATGTTAAATCTGTGTCCCTGGTTCTAAAGTTAACCGTTAGTCTGTTGTTTGCAACCTCATTTATCAAAAGAGAGTGTAGGAGGCATGCTGCTAGGAATTGAGAGAGCCAGCAGATGCTGAAATTTTCTGAAGGAGAATAAATGGAATAGCAGGGCTTGTTTTCAAAAGGAAGTCCAGAAATTAGGCAATTATGCTGGGCTCTGAGCCCAGCTAAACAATCTGTGACTGGAAAAGCTATGTTTGGATTTGGTTACCAGTGTAAAGGACATAAGTTACAGCTTTAGGATGGTAAATGCACCATAATGCAAAGTGAAGCTGCAAGTATTGTGCTTGACTTTCTAAAGGATCTTAGTAAGAATGTAGAAGGTAAAAAAAATTCACCAAGTAATGCTCATCTTATTTTTGTGACATGCAGGCATTAATACATTTGTAGAAGCGTGCCGTATATGCTATTGGACTGAAGATTTTTTAGTAAGCCAATGCCACAGACTAATTATGAGCTTTTTCTAAAGAATGTGAAGCTTATTCCTATAAACCAGCAAGTATGCAGAGCCCCTTTCATTTTTCTGTGGGAAACGTGCACATAAAGATTCAATTCCCATTCTAACATGCTGAGAGTAAGTGCAGTAATGTCAGGTTTATGACAGGGAATAGTTTTAAGGATAAATTGAATTGTCTATGGCTGTCTTAATTCCACCAAGGCAAATGAGAGAGATTTGAAAACATGATTTGGTAAGTCACCCTTTTTCCAGTCCTTAACCCTTGGGTAGTGGGAAAAATGTTTCAGGCACTAGTATACAATCTAGAATTTTGTGAATCACATGTTTTGGGGAAATTTTTACATGAAGGCTTTTTTTCGTGTTTCTTTTATTCTTTTTCTAGGGGGGGCGGGTAGGAGGAGGGGTAGTATACATGCTCTAACCTTAAACTGTAAACTTGAAACAAGAAGAAATATTTCAGAAGGAACTTTTCTATAAAATCACAGTACTGAATCATTTTTAAGCGTCTCTTAAAACATAGGACTCCACTCCTGTCACTATGGTACTTTTTGTAATAACACTTGGCATTCATAAGGCGTTTGATCACTTGAACATGCGTACATATATCTAATCCTTTCAGTGCCTCTTTGAGGAAGTTAGGTATTACGTCTTTTTAGTGGTAGAGAGAAATGACACAGTAAATTCAAGTATCTTGATCAAAGGCATGCAATTATTTACAGACTATTAGTGTTCTTTCTAGTACAAAAAATACTGAACTTAATTTTGAAGAGTGTAAAACTAGTTCTGTATTCAGACTTGGGAATACAAACATATTCTGTAGATCTTCTTGAATGTTTACCTCCCATAATTTATGTAGGGCCTCCTCTTACTGCTATCTGTAACCTGGGTAAAGCTCACTTGAGTCAGGCTGTGGACTACAAGATACTGAGCCAGGACTCCTTGACATTGTAAGCTTGTGTTCATTTGTGTAAAACACAGTGTCTCCCACTTAAAGACGTAAGTTGGAAATGAGAGAGAGAGGCAACTTCCAACAGACATGCATAATATTAGTTCCTAGAGCAAGTATAAGGAATGTTGGGTCATAATTTCACATTATGATCTGTTTGTGAGACTAGCCTTATACATAAGGGATCCTCCATGGCTTTTAGAATAAGCACCTGTTGAAATACAGTCTGAAATATTAGACTGCTATGTGACATTGATGGCATTTTAATGGCTAGGAGATTATTTTTAATTTAAAGTCTTAAGTGTGGAGCAGCTAGTTAATTAATCTCTGATAGAGTGACAGAATTATTCTGTATACATAATAAGTTTGTGTGTATCCATAGGTCATGAATGCGGATGGAACTGGGAGAAGAGTTCTGGTGGAGGACAAGCTGCCTCATATCTTTGGGTTCACATTGCTGGGAGACTACGTTTATTGGACAGACTGGCAAAGACGCAGCATTGAACGTGTGCATAAGCGAACAGCAGAGAGGGAGATCATCATAGATCAGCTGCCTGATCTAATGGGCCTGAAAGCTACAAACGTCCGCCAGATCATTGGTGAGTGAGACTACTAATCAGACAAGTAAAATGAAATAGAAAATTTCAGCAGTGATCTTCTGCGGGTATCACATTATAACAGGTCAGGTTTTTAGAAATGGGCAGAATCTAGTTTTATTGCATGATAACTGCAGACCAAAGCTTGATGGGATGGGGCAGGTCTTTTGTGAGGTGCTTCAGTTCTCTAACTTGGAAGAGTATCAACTGGAAAACACCAGGTAGCCCCCAAAATGGGTAATTTTCAGCTTCTTAGGGAATTTGGGCTGCTCGTAGGTCTGAACAACCCTGGATCCAGTAAGGGGAGAAGAAGGATCCTGGAAAATTAGAACTTCTCTTTGTAACAACCAGCTATTAGCTTAGCCCAGCTGTTTATGAAACTGCAGCTGTAGCAGCTTTTCATCTTGCAACCTGAACATGTGCTCCCGGTATGCGAAAGCTAAGAATGAGCCCGTTTTATTCTGTTCAGTGCTTTTCACATAAATACTGCAAAACCATCTTTGAAAATAATTAGAAGTACTTTCTGTCCTGTAGTATCTGTGGTGTACAAATGTGGGATCTAGCTTTAAATTTGCTGTTGTTGGCCGTCCAAACACTGGTAGCAGTGCAGCTGTGGCACCACGGAACTCATCACATTCCCTGAATATCCTGCTATGTGGATAGGGCTTGCAGCTTCTTTCTGCCATGTCTGGATTGTACCCAAGGGAATTAATCAAATGTAATTGAAGTGCATCTTTGCATTGCTGCTACCATGTTAACAAGATGTCAAAAGGTATGTGTGTTGTAAATGCAGCTCTCTTTCCAACTGTTTGGCTAATTGAACTTGGGACACTGGGCCTCTCACAGTAGGTGGATTTCCGGTATGGGCAAGTATACAAATTAGTGTTGCAAAGAGCCACTTTACTAGCATCCTGGAGAGAAGAGGCCATTGAATGGATGTGAAAATGGATCTGCAAATTTTCCATCTCTAGGAACACAATTGGGGTATGTAGCTGAGCCAGTACACTGCAGAAGGCAGCAGAACATATGCTTGCTTACCGTCCTACGCACGTCCCTTCAGTGCTGCTGTTGTGAATCGGGACCATCAGCAGCTGTTGGAGTCCAGGTCCCTTTCTCTAGTGCTGGGTTTGTTTCATGGGGTCAGGAAAACAAGCGCTGGCTTTCGAGCCATGTAGAGAAACAGCTTTCTAAATGATTATAGGGAATGCACAAAAATGAATTCATTCAGAGAACAAAAGGCAAAAAACTATATGTATTTCTTAAAGAACTCATAGAGTCATTGATGCATGTGAGGACTGGCTTAATCTTCCAACTAAAGCCAGTTTGCAGTGATTGCTTTTGCTTTCGTTGCATGCTTAGGTACAAACCCTTGCGCAGAGGATAACGGCGGCTGCAGCCACCTTTGTCTGTACAGACCCCAAGGCCTTCGCTGCGCTTGCCCCATAGGCTTAGAGCTCATCAACGACATGAAGACTTGCATCGTCCCAGAAGCTTTCCTGCTGTTTTCTCGGAGAGCAGATATCAGGCGAATCTCTTTGGAAACAAACAACAACAACGTTGCTATTCCACTCACTGGGGTCAAGGAAGCTTCTGCTCTGGATTTTGATGTGACAGACAATCGAATTTACTGGACTGACATTTCGCTGAAGGTAGAGGTTTATTCTATACTGGCTATTAAATTGTTACAAGGTTCTTTAGATGCTTAAGAATGGATTGACAAATGTGATTTACAAGATTCAAGGGATAGGTAAAAGAGCTTGTTCTGACTATGAATGGCATACATTTTTGTTATACTGGCCGCATTCTCTCCTATAAATCCCTTAAATCTCATGTATCCTTTCTGTGAAAATGTGTGAGTTTGCAAAAGTAAAGTTTTTTGGCAGAAAGCTGAGAAAAATGGCATATGACAGGAGGTTTTGGGGATCACAGATGTTTTGCCAGATCTGTTTAATGACAGGAAGCTTTGTCTTGGGTCAGGAAGTTAAAATGGTTTTACCTATTTATTAACTCATATAGGTACTGCACATGAGACATATTATGAATCACATGCTTTGTAAAACAGGTCTAAGGTCTAGACTGACAAATTGGAAAAGGCTGAGGGTAGGTGCTTAAATATGCTGTTTAATGGAGGGACAGAAATCTATGTATTATCTGCCTGTTCTCTCTGTTACCAGTGAGTCTAGTTATTCCCTTTGTTTTTAATAGGTTTTAGATATAGCCAAATTTGTGAGTGCCAAAAATTAGTTTTTTAGTAAAATGAAGTTTTGTGCAATTGGGTTGAGACCTGTGCCAACAATAACTCATGGGGCTTTGCAACTGAAGAATCATAAAAATTAAAACCACAGACTTTGAGAGAGGTGACTTGGCTGAACTCTTTAGGTATGGTATTAATTTGATCTGTGTTTTAAATAAAAATAAAGCAATGATCTGATCAATTTTTAAGAGCGATACAGATGAACACTGAGATACAAACCTCCTCGCTGTGTCCTGTCACAAACTGGCATAATTCTCAGGTAGCAGACAAGCTGAGAAGTAAACGAAAAAATCATTCTTGGTGTTAACTTCCGATGGGTTACAAGTATGAGGAGTGTGTGCGGAGAGGAATATTAAGGACACAGAAAGGAAGCCTATGTTTGTCAAAAAGAATTTTGTACTATCCTAAATGTTATTCCTTTGCTTTCAGGCTTATAAGTGAGTGGACACAGTAAATCAGGGAATGCCTCAACTCTGATGTATCATTAAAATATAATTCTGGCTCAGTCTGCTATCACAGGCTGATCCATGATGGCAAGAGTTTAAAAACAAGTCTTTTGAATAGAAGACCAAGGAGAAATTATGTTTTGTGAAATTAAATTAAACCATCAGTATTGAAGCACTTGCTCTACTGAGCTAATCGGTCATTAGATTGTTTTATTCTATTTGCTGTTCTGTCCTGAACTTTTTCATTAGGCTGCTTTAAATATTGTTCCATGCTATAACATCGATGCTTTTGTATAATCCTGGGAGAGCCAAAATATTTCCCCCTCGAAGCTGGCACTGAGTTATTAAGGTCACTTTGGCATGTAGACTGCTTAATTGAACCAGACTAGTTATCCCATTTATTTCCCCAGTGAAACGCTATTGTAATTGACGCAGAATACATTCACAGAGTACAGTAAATCATTACTTCTGAATAGCAGCATTGTTCGCCTTGCAAATAAGTAGCATATTGTAAGATCCTCTTTCCCTATGAGATGCCTAAAATCTGAAAGTGTTTAAAATGCAACAAAGAAAACAACCAGCCCAATGACAGACTGGTAAAATTTCAATTTGCCTGTGTATCTTGGTATCCCTGCAGACCATCAGCAGAGCGTTTATGAATGGCAGCGCACTGGAACATGTTGTGGAGTTTGGCTTGGATTACCCAGAAGGCATGGCTGTGGATTGGCTAGGCAAGAACTTGTATTGGGCTGACACTGGAACAAATCGTATAGAAGTGGCAAAGCTGGACGGGCAGCATCGCCAAGTGCTGGTGTGGAAAGATCTCGACAGTCCCCGGGCATTGGCCTTGGACCCTGCTGAGGGGTAACTTGCTGGTTTAATTTTATGTTTATGAACAGTGAAAAACAACATTGTAATATTTCCTCTAGGGCATGTTGGTTAGGCACTGCCTGTAAATCCTGAGAGAACTGAGCTGGGGAATACAACCTGGTAATTTAGAGTATGAGGGCTGGAGGAATACGCTCTTAATGTCCTGAATAATCATTAAGAATACTAAAGAAAAAAAAAATGAGAGCAGCTCATTAAAAAGGGATTTATATTTAGTTTTTTAATTAACCACAGAATCAAAGAAGTGTTAGGTTTATGGAATTCATTAATTAAAAAAGGTCTATAGCATTGAAAATATTTGTCCTTTCAAAAATGAGGATCTTTTTCATCACGAGTTAGAGTCCAATAAAGGTATTAAACGATTTCACTTGGGAGTGGGGGAGTGAAGCTTATTGTCTTGAGATTAAGGAAGGTGCTTGTTTCTTCAGATGAGGGAGGCTTTTTAGTTGGTATGGACAAGGGAAGCAAGGACAGAGAGAGTGGAAACAGTTATACCCACCTCTGCCCAAAATGAAAGATGTCCTGAGAAGAAACTTGTCAGTTGGATTCAAATGTAAAAGCAGATGTAGGTGGAGGGAGGAAGGAATGGGGCAAGACAAAGCAAAACTGATAGTTCTTCTACCCTGAAATACTCATTTGACATTAACTAATGAATGCAAAACCTTTGTGAGGTTATACCAGCATGCTCTTTTTCTTACTTTACAAATGAGGGAACTTCATTTTCAAGTATTATGTACAGTACCTAAAGAAAACGTAAACACATACGAGCCTGTGCTACTGCCAAATGAGGCATAAACTGGCATGTGAGTATGTAATAGTTTATACTTTTGCTCCAGTGGGAATGCCATACAGTTTCGTGTTATTCTGCCCTTGGCTGAAATGTAACACACCATTACATGGCTGACTGACTTAGTTGTGTGGAGATGTGCAGTGGCACCTACTAACAACAGTGCCCTGCAAATCTACCTTTTTGCATGCCTTCGTTTGATGGACAGTTGAATAGCAACAGAAACTAAATGCCATGGAAAATATCTTGGTAAATAACTAGGTATAAATGAAGCTGCCCAACTGCCAACCTTTTGCCTCTTAACTGACATGCATGGATTAGTTAAAATTGAAGTTCTTTCTTACGGAACTTGCTGGTGAAAATCCAGCTCCAAGTGGAAAAAATAGCATTGGAAGCATTTTGAGGAAACCTGACTCACTTCCTTGCTTGTATTTTGAAAAAAACACTTAAGGGGCTTAATAAATGCTCAAATGTACAGCTCTTGTTTTTCTCTTGTTCTTTCTAAGGAGTTTCATTGCTCCCCTTGGGTTCTCTTTTGGATAAGTGTGATTATTTTTTTCTTTTGTTCTTTTAATCAGGTTTATGTACTGGACTGAATGGGGTGGTAAGCCGAAGATTGATAGAGCTGCTATGGATGGCACCGAGAGGACAACTCTGGTACCGAACGTGGGACGTGCTAATGGCCTAACTATTGATTATGCTAAAAGACGACTGTACTGGACTGACCTTGATACCAACCTGATAGAATCCTCCAACATGCTAGGTGAGCTCCAGAGCCCTGGACAGTGGTGTGAGGGTGCTGCTGCTTTTTCACAGTTCCCTGTGGCAAATTATTGCTTCAGTAATGCAAAGACACACATCTTAAGACAAAACTAGGTTTTTCCAAACTCACATGCCTTTAACATTTGCTTCTATAATTGATGTTTATGCAACACAGCATTTAGCGAGGCCTTGATTTTCTTGTAGGTGATGTAGTTGCTCATGAAGTTAAAATTATACAAGCTGAACATGTTTTTAGTTATATGTAGGACAAAGCTGTCAACTCTCAGTGTTTTGGAGAGTCTTGTTTTGCTGCTTTGAAGAGCACTGGCAAATACATAATAAACACTTCATCATCTGTAGAAAGGTAGAGAGAAAGCCAAGATAACAACAGCTTATTGGACATTTTTCGTAATGTAATTTAATAGAATTTGGTTTTTAATCTTTGTTGATATCCTCGGGGTTCAGGCAATTTTTTCCAGTATCCTGCACACTCTAAGGAGCTTTTCTTGGCTAATACTACTTACCAGGGGAACTCTCTCTCACACGGGGGTCTGTGCAATTGTTTTATAAACTGGTCATTACAGCTAAATAGAGGTGGAATATTTTATTCTTTCACTGTCCCAGGGTAGTGTACTGAGGACCCGAGTCCTCTCAGGCTTGCATGGTATCTTTTTTCAACTTCTCGGCACCCACAGGAGTGAACTGCCTTGTTATGTGCGAAATTATTCAGATTAGTGTTATCACTAGCCAGTATTTAAGGCTAAAGGACTTTTTCTGCTTTAAGCAGTACATTTGCAATAGTGGAACAAAGCTAGAAAAAGATCAAAACAGGAAAATGCATTATAGAAATTATATGTAATATAAAAGCTTTCCTTCAGCTTCTCATGTATTTTGGTGTGCCATTGAGGCTGGCTCAGCGTTCCCCTGTGTACCGTGGAACTGGACACAGCATTAGAATTTCATCTTCCCTGTGGCTGGTGACAGCAGAGTGCAGGGCTGTGCATCTTTGTCTTCTCTGTGCATCCTTGTTTTCTCTGTACAAAGGAGGAGTGAATTCTCGTTTCATTATCTCCCATTCATTTTCTGTGACTAGACAGCAGGATGTCCCGTGGTAAAGAAATGGTTGGAAGTTATTTCCCCCTCTGTGCCGTGCTCCGTAAGGTCTATTAACATTTCCACAATATAGACATTTAACTGTTTCCTACCTTGAGTTTCTGACTGCTTCTTCCTGTTACGGCATTCCAGAGTCAGGTTAATTTAACCTTGATTTTTCTCATAGTGCAATGTAGACTTTTATGAAGCTCATAACAGTTCTCTGTCTAAGCAGGAGGCAGGGACCCAAATGTGCTGTGAGAGATGCTGAACTGGGAATAGTGTCAAGATCCTGCATGTCCTTCCAAGGGAACTTTTTTGTTTCAGGGAGGAGGGGAAGGACAGAGTCTTTCTGAGGACCCTGTTCATACTTGATAATTTACTTTTATAATAGTGAACTAGTGGCTTTGAAGTAATTACGTGTTGACTTTTCTGTGCAGGGGGCATGTCCAACAGCATTAAACAGCATATCGTTTATCCCCATGTAATTGTGGTTTTTCTCCCCTTCATGTTTGTGAAACAGGCCTTGACCGTGAGATTATAGCTGATGACTTGCCTCACCCATTCGGCTTGACTCAGTATCAGGATTACATTTACTGGACTGACTGGAGCCGGCGTAGCATCGAACGAGCCAACAAGACCAGCGGCCAGAACCGAACCATCATCCAAGGGCATTTGGATTATGTGATGGACATCTTGGTCTTCCATTCCTCCAGGCAGGCTGGCTGGAACGAGTGCGCCTCCAGCAATGGTCACTGCTCCCACCTGTGCTTAGCTGTCCCTGTTGGTGGCTTTGTCTGCGGCTGCCCAGCTCACTATTCCTTGAACTCTGACAACAGGACTTGTAGCGGTAAGCCCTAATGAATGAAAATAAAACTGAGAATCAGGTGTGTTTAGCATTGTGCTTGGAGGAAAGGAGAGTTTCATTTTTACATGAGATGGTGAAGCTTGTTTGCTGATGTGCCAGGTGAAAGGTAGTTTCTATTTTTAATACCAAATGTGTATTTGAAAAACTTGTGGTTCCTTAGTCTGCCTCCATAGGAAGAATGGTATATTGAAATATAATTTTCTAATACTAAAATCCTACTGGCTTTTTCAGAGAAGACAGGATGCCAAAAGCAAAAAAATTATTGTAACAGACCAATATCACAGTAAAATAAGAAGTGTAGCTCTAGTGAATATTTTAGTCACTCAGCTAAATCTGTGTGAGCAGGAATGCTCAAAATGCTTTTGTTTTTGTATCTGTCTGTCAAACACTTCTCAGGTGCTTGCTTGCCTATTTATTTCTAAACTTGCCTGACATAAAGGATATGAAATAGTTTGGTCTATGTTCTGGACTTTGCGTAGCCTGTAGGTGAGTTAGGCTTTAATTCTGTAGTAGTTCTGTTTGCTGATTGATGAGGTGCTGAGGTGGGCTACTCTTGTACCCCCAAAAGTGTTTCTTCCTTGGTGAGGAGAGCCTTGGCTCCATGGTCAGCCCAGCACTTCAGATTTCTGATCTCAGGGCAGCCAAGCCCCGTTTTTCTTCATTGTTGTGCAGAATACAAACCGCAAGGCCCCTTGGGCTGTGTGTAATTAGTTTTTAACCAAATAATTTATCCATCTCTCAGTAACTGGCTGCCAGTGAAGCTCTCATAACTTTGGCAACCACACTGGATGGCTGATTTCCACTGCTGTCATTCAGATTAGTCAGTGGGTGAAGAGATTCACGGTACAGAGAGACAGATTGTATCTTGTCTGCATTATGCATGAGTAGAGACATCCAACTGTTGTTTTAAAGCCAAAAGCAGGGCAGCTTGTTCCACGAATGCCACCTCATGGCATTTTTTTTTAAATCATGCTCTTCAGAAAACTCTGCTTTTTCCAGCACCCATATATCCTGTACTCCTCCTTTCCCTTTTTTATTACAAGAGGTGCTTGCATGGCAAGTAGTTTTTTGTACTCTTAACACTCTCACACCTTCCTGTGAGTTAGAAGCATGGCTGGCACCTCTCTGGTGATGACTGTGATTTTGTAGGTGGAAGAATTTGACTTCCAGCAGAGAATAAGTCATGTTTTCTTGTCAAAATGCTCTTGGTAACAAAAGAAGGAGAAAAATACAGGACACATGTTGTGAGCAAATAGAACCATTTACCCACAATACAGTTCAGGGCTGTTTGTAGGGTATTAGGAGTTTCCCTTCTGCCGTGTTCAAACCTGGAAACTTTCCAGCTTCTCATTTGTAGGTAATTGGAGACTTAGGCTTCTCTGTGTATAATTTGATTTTTTTTCTCTTGGCCACTGTAATTGGAGCATGAACTGTTCTAACTTTCTCTTGCCTATTTTACTTGCTTATGTACTCCTGAACATTATTATTAGTCCGAGCCCTGTCTAGAGGCCAATTCCTCCCTTCTGGATCACGCTGCCCATACGTGCACAGATTCTTTTAATTACAGGAAGGACACAGTGCTCTGAGATCTGGTATCTCATCAGACCTACCACGTGTCATGAAGTTTGAAGGCAGCGTTAGACAGGGGACTCCATTTGCCTGCCAAAAATATAGTTAAAATATGTGACTCTTGGGCAGGAGAATGATGAAAACTGAGAAGAGCTTTCTGAAATTGATACTGTTTCAGAAATGTGGAGACTCAAGACTGGAGATTCTGCTGTTGCTTTTTATAATGAGCTATCAATTCAAAGTTGGAAGCCAGGCAATCTTAGACAGTAAGAGGGTGTCTTTGGGGAAAAGTGGAAAGAATTTTAGGTGCTTATGGTATGTTTTCCTGCACTGTTTTATCTTAAGCTTTTTTCCCTCTCCATTACTCTCTTAGCTGCTTGGCAAGGATTCTGATGTTTTCTGAATCTATTATTTTGTTGTACACATTCATATGAACTTTGCTTTTATTTTTTTATGCTTTCTTTTACAGTTTAGAGCTAAGTAGAAAGCAGCTGAAAATATCGGAGAAATGCTTGGAGGGGAAATATAGGTTTTCCAGAAAGCAAACATACCTTGCAATTAGGCGTGATTATTATAGGATGTTAAGATTGAGTGTTAGTTACCAAGGAAACTCCCCCCACCTTTTTTTTTTCCAGCAGCCAGAGTAAATGTTCAAAGCGTATGCCTAAAATAACAAAGGAAGGTGATGATGTTCTCTGGAAGACTTTTGCTGCCTCCCCTTTCCAAGGTGCTGCTTTACCAGTTTTACAGGCTGGATTGAATGAGCGCAGTGTCCCACTGCTAATCCCTCCAGACTTGTGCTGTAGAGAATTGATAGTACAAACTTCAGGGAGGCTACAATCTGCATTCCTGGCTGCTGGTTCTTGTGCCGTCTTGCACAATAGTGGCCCCAGGTAGACCATTTATTGAAAAGAACACTGTGAAAAGGGAAAATGCTTTAACTACCTCATCTGATTTCTGACCCAGTTATGTAATAGAGATGATTTCTTTTTAACGACGTATTAAATGCCTTTTGCACTTCCTGTAAGCTACAGCCAGAAAACTACAGCTAAACAGGGTGGGGAAGTCTTATTTTCTAACGTTTGATGGTATTTATAAGAAAAAAATAATTTGTCCAGGAAACTTTTGCTGGGCATCTGGAAAACTGGAGCAGAGCATCAGATTTTTTTTCTTTTTTTTCTAATTGCAGTTTAGTGTTCCCAGATTTACAGCTAGAAATAAGAAAGACACAAAAATTTGCAGAGAGCGAGCAGATTTTTCTCCAGAAATGCAACCTTCCACAGACCTAAGAGATTTTTCTTTGAATTAGTTGTTCCATTCCAGTTAAGGCAGGAACAGCATTTGTGGGAACAGGACTGGGACACTCTAATGGCAATTTCTCTTCCTTGGGAACCTCTAAATAAGGAATCAGTGCTGACTTTTACTCAGCTTCCTCTACGAATAGAAGTGTACTTAGCAGAATGTTCAAAATAATGGAGCTGCATTTCTCTGGGACCCCTGTAGAAAGAAAATGGACAGTTCCTTGAAAGGCATGGCTGGTCATTCTTCTTTGACTTGCTTTTTGACAGAAGTCTTCACATTCCTCAGTTCTGTGACTTAGAAAATTATCTTTGCCTGTCACATCCGCATTCAAACATTTATAGTAAAAAGAGGTCATTTGAAAGGCTTTCCAAACTGATAAGAGGTTGGGGTTTTTATGTTTTGCCTTTTTTTTTTTTTTGGCAAAGGAAGAGAGAGAAGGGAGTGAAATAATAGGTACTCTCTAATTTTATGTAGTAGTTGTTATTGAACAGAAAAATACCCAACATTATTACTATGTGTAACTCTTTCACCCTCCTTTTTTTTTTTTAACCCATCAAGCTCCTACAACCTTTCTGTTGTTCAGTCAGAAGAATGCAATTAATCGCATGGTGATAGATGAGCAGCAGAGTCCAGATATCATACTCCCTATCCATAGTCTCAGGAATGTTCGAGCCATCGACTACGACCCCCTGGATAAGCAGCTCTACTGGATTGATTCTCGTCAGAACATCATCCGCAAGGCACAGGAAGATGGCAGCCAGGTATCCTGTGGGTGACGGAATTACTGAAAGATGAGGGAGGGATGCCGTGCACCCATCAATGACTGATTGTGTGTGAATCATTTAGATACGTGGACTCCCTGTAGATCACTAGCTGTCACTTGGCAAAACAAGTGGCATCTGGAGTTTCTGGAGTCCTCAGTCAGTAATCTGGGGCACAGAGCAAGAAATAAAACATGAAAGACTAAGGCCAACTGAAAGGTACTGTCGTTCACTGTGCATTGTGTGCTCAACACTGTCTTTCAGCTGGGGGCTGTTGGAAACCCCCGTTTGAGAGAAGTGAAACATGGAAGGGAAGGTTCTTGAGAGAAACAGGGTGTGTGAGAGAGAAGGAAGAGCTGCCGATGAGCACTGTGCAGGGGCACTGACTCTTGAAATGAAGAGAGTGGGACTTTGTGAGCACATGGCTGTGTATGAAGCCTCCCAGGTTCTGGTGGTGGGTAGGAATCAAAGAGCTGTTGTCAACTACAGAGGCACTGAGTGAGGAGGTTGAAACTAGTGACCTGTAAGAGATACAGCAGGTTTGGGAAAATGTGTTTGACTGGGGAATATAGAAAAAGTACAGGAGGGTAGAAGGCAAAAGGTGATACAGGTTTAGTGAGGTTAATTGTGAGCAATAACTGCTTTTTCATTTTCACATTTTTAAATAGATTTTTTTTTTCTTCCTGATTTTTTTGAATGAGGGAGGAACGGGAGACTAAGATGAACAACACAGAGGTGCTATATTCAGTTGAATGTGTAAGAGAGTGTGGTTTCTGGTAGTGGGTGTGGTGGTAGCTGGATCCTGCTGAAATGCCCTTCAGTCTTAACTCTTAATTTAGCACTGGTTTTAATTTTGGAATATCTAAGTAGTTTAACACCCAAAACTAGTCAAAGGGCACCAGGTTCTTTCCAGCTTCAGCAGAATAAACAAGTGCAAGACTTGTAGGCACACCCTTTCATAGAGGTGACAAGAAAGTTAGGCAAATTTTCTGGTGAAGTTTAATTTGGGGGTGAAAGGGTGGAGGCTGCTTACCTCACAAGCATGGAGTTTTCCGAAAAGATTATGTAAGGCCATGTTTTGTGAATTATCAATCCTCTTCAGATTTTTTTTTAAAAGTTCATGAAAGATGCCAGTTAGGTTCAACGTTCACTATAGGGAGACTATGCCGTTTCTTTCTAAAAAAATTAATTAATAAAAAGGAAAAGCATGTGAACTCCAGCATTCTGGACCAGTAGAAGGCAAGAAATTTGAAGCGGAAGTGTGTTAACTGGAAATACTCTAAACTCACTGTATTACACTAGCTGATATCCTTTCTGTCTGTTGGCATAGTTGCCTTCCCTTTTATTCTTCATCTGTATGTTATGTCCCACAAGTATGGTGGCAGTGATGGTGGAGGAGAATGAAGCAAGAATTTCAAGTGCTATCTGGCCTCCCTTTGCCTGTGTTCAGCTGCACAGCTCCATTCAGCTGCAGCTTTGGAAGTTAGTGGTGGTGTGTTTCTGTTGTGAACTGCTAAATGTGCTGGGTTTGGGTCTATCCAAGCTGAACTTAGAGTTGTCAAGAAAGCAGAGGAAATGTGGAAGCTGACCCTGAGTCTTCAACATAGAGACAATTTGGATTTATTGATCAAACTTACGAAGTCTTACAAGTTACAGCCAACTTATATGATTGCCATTACAACAAACCATCGGGACTAAGTGTCTATATCTGATTAAAGGTGTTGGTGGGGCAACTGAACCTGGGTGTCTCCTTACTTTATGATAATGTTTTGGCTGTCTCCTTTAGCTGAACAGTATTTTGATGTGGTGCATCCATAGCAAATAAAATTGCTCACGTTGGATCAGATTAAATGCTCCTCTGTGGGTTGTTTTTCTTTCCTTTGTAGAGCCTCACTGTTGTGACAAGTCCAGTTCCCAATCAGAACCTAGATATGCAGCCTTATGACCTGAGCATTGACATCTACAGCCGCTATATCTACTGGACCTGTGAAGCTACGAATGTGATCAATGTGACCCGCCTGGATGGGAGGCCCATGGGAGTGGTGCTCAAAGGAGATCAAGATAGGCCCAGGGCCATTGTGGTGAATCCAGAGAAAGGGTATGTAGCTGAAAAAGCGATATATGGAAATGCAGGCTGGAGGTCTTGAGAATCAAATGGTTTTCTTGCTGCTAGTTGGTTTCTGTTTGTCAGAATAAAAACAATCTTTGACATTTGTTAAGATGTCTTGGTCATATAGCAAAAATGTGGAAAGATCGAATAATTTTTTTTTTCATCTGATCATTCCTATTCCAGATACATGTATTTCACCAACCTACAGGAAAGGTCTCCCAAAATTGAGAGAGCGGCATTGGATGGAACTGAACGAGAGGTCCTTTTTTTCAGTGGTTTGAGCAAGCCCATAGCCTTAGCTATTGACAGCCAGCTAGGCAAGTTGTTCTGGGCTGATTCAGATCTGCGGAGAATTGAAAGCAGTGACCTTTCAGGTAGAGTAGCACTTTAATTCAGTGATTCATTTGTGTGGTGTGGGTGTGGGGGAATGCAGAGAAAGGTATCTTCTTTTCCTTCCTACTATAAAGTCTGTACTGTGATTCTAATCGCTCCCTAAATTCCCAGCCGGGGAATGTGCATGATTCATGCTGCGTGCCTTTACAGTCTCATGCCTTTATCTGTGATTTGCACTATTAATTGTTACACATGCTATTTACTTCAGTTTCTCACTGCAAGACCTTCGTGTGGTTTCCCAAAGTCAGTTCACAAATAAATTGCAGCAGTTTTGGAAAGGGGAGTGGGTGGGTTGTTTTTAAAGGCATTGCATTTGGTGCAGTAGTCTGTCAATCAAGAGGAAAGTTTCCTGTTAGGGGAAAAAAAATCTTTCTGCAGAGTTTAAGCAGCAGGTGTGCAGGTCACTTATGTACCAGTCATTTAGGGTGTAATGATGTGAGAAGGACAGAGAAGATCTAACATCTCCCTGTTCTCAAAAGGCAAAAAACCTCCCTCTTCCAGCTATGGAATTCTCTTTGCCTGCTCCCTAGGCTTGGTTTGCTGCTTGTCTGACCTCCTCTTTGTGTTGATTCAGCTGACTTAACCACTGAAGCGAAACAATAACTTAACAACAATATACAGGAAAAGAGAAATAGAGAACAGTGTTCTGTTGGTTTGGAACACTGAATTGGTTCAGCAAGAGTCCAGCAAGCAACCAGAACTGGAGCAAGAGGAGAAGCAAAGTCACACAGTGAGATTGAGTGACACTGAGATGTATCTTATTTACCAGCCAGATCGAGCAAGCTGCTGGATCAGCTCAGCTGTCCCATGTGGCTTTGATACTAATTTGTTGTGACAGGAGCTGGGCTGGATGTTGCTGATGGGAATGCCAGGATGTTCTGAGCGCAGACATACCCATCTCTGCTAGGCGATGGGGTACATGCCTCCCTCGCTCTGCTGCTAGTGGAGGGCAGAGGTAGAATTTCTCCTTCCTCTGTAGTAAGTCCATCCCCAGTTTGAATAGTGCATGTCTTTGTACTTCAGCTGAGTGTTACTCTGCTGTCAGTAGCCTAAGTACATGTGTAAGGAAATAAGGACACACTTTGCAGTCTGTGAGCAAGTTTGAAAGCGAGAGTATAGTATTTTGCAGTAATGTCTCTCACTGGTTACATGAAACCTGCATTCAAAGCAGCAGCATGTAATCCCGCTGAACCAATGTGATCTTCAGCCATTTATCAAGGTGCTAGAATAAGCTTTTGTTTTGGAAAACATTTTGGTTTTACTACATGATTGGAATTGAGGCTCGGCAAGGTAGTGATTTTTTTTCAGTGATTAACATGGTGTGTCACTGAAAGATTCAGGGTCACTAATGAACTGTGATATCCCAACTCTTTACTATTTTAAAACACAGGACATAAGCTGAGTTGAGTTAGTGAATTGGCTTTTTTAAAGAAAAAGGTATGATGTATCCTGGTATGTTCTAGGTTATCCCGGATCTAAGGTCTACATGAGTAAAATAATGGGCAGCAGCAGAACATATGTGCTTTGTTTCTCTCTGTATGTCTGTTAGCTGCCAGAAATTAGGACACCAGAGGATGAGATGGATCTAAATTCTAACCTAGTCTGGTTTTAATAATTTTGCCTTTTTTTAAAGATGTGGCTGTTGAATCACCAATGTTGTGTAGTAAAAGCTCACCATATTTGCAAAGAACATGTAAAAAAATAATTGCAAAACCTCTCTTGCTTTTTGGCATGTACACCGCAAATAGATTGCTATAATCACCACGATAAATTGCTAACTGCTGTGATGCATTCCTGTGCTTAGGAATGCTGATTAATAGGCTCTTTTGACCAGCAGAGTAATTTTTCTGCGTGTTAACTTCTTAAAAACATGCACAGTCTCTTGCTCTGTCGACTCTGTAGAGGCCAGTAACTGCGAAGAGCGGGAGAGCTAGAATGCCTTTTATGTGCTGCAGTCCTTCTCTTCCTCCCTGTGCTTCAGGCATGCAGTTGGGACTCGGTTGTGTTGCCCAAATGGGAGATGCTGTTGAAGCCAACCAGATTCTTCACATGATTAAGGGGTTGTTTATGAAAAGATGAATGGAATTAGCTCCCCACCATGGAAACTATTTGGAAATTAGTTCTTCTATTCCAGAATAATTAGTGTGATTTGGAAACGTCTAATGATTCCGGAATTAAGTAATTTTGATTTGGAAACAGAAAAAGCTATGGGTGTGTCCTGATTTTTGTATTTATTTGGTTGGTTTAAAGTCTTTTTGTAAAAGATATTGCTGGAAAGAGAATGGTGATGCCAGGAGACAAAGCTGCTCTTAATCACTTTTTCCTTTCATCTGACATTCCCAATAAAGGGGGCTAGCACCCTGATGAGCCACCTTCAGATTTTATTGTTGGTTTATGGAAGGAGGGATTTCAGTGTCTCTGTTTAGTCAGAAATAGTCAGTTACACTTGGTCACAAATATTAAAAAGGAAGATTAAGACATTAAGGGAGTGAAAATTTTAAGCTTCAGAGCTTTAGGAGCATACTGCAAAAATGCCATGCTGATTGACATGGGCATGGCAGAGCAGGGCATGTACAGACTCCATCTGGGTAGGTCAAGGACTTAGTTTTAACTATATTCCTTCCTGTTATCTTTGCATTTTCCTCTGTTCCCAGCTTAGCTTTTCTTCTCCTTGAGATGCAGGTTGCTGTTTCTTACCTTTATACAGTGACTCATGTTCATGGGGGTTAATAGACGGTTGCAGTTATTTCATTTGACTTACATCACTCAGTCTATTAATTTCTACATCAGTCTGGGTATAGTTTTCTTCAGAATCCATCAACGTATTTTCTTAATCAGATCATTGCTGGTGTTGTTCCAAAGTGGTGGGAGAGAGCCCAGTTTAACTGAGGATTAATATTTGAATTTCCATGTTCTGCTTTAGATGTTACCACTTGCTAAATGTTTGTAAGGTTACTTAACTTTTGAGCTCTGTATGCATTTAGTGAAAAGAAAAGAAATATGTTTTTCACAGCTGAAGTTGTTTGTATGTCATCAGCGCTGATCTACTGTTGACTAAATTCTCAACAAGCCAAAAAACTATTTTTGCTGCTAATCAAAGCAGAAGGATAGAACCTGCTCAAATTATAAAATAATAAAATATATGTGCCTTTTCTGTGGTATGCAGTTGTACTAGTACATTTTTACAGGATAAAATTTAAAAACTTATTGGATGTTGTTTTGTGGATGAACATATTCAAAGCTGCTGTAACAAAAGTGAAAAATGAGCATAGCATTGAGCCCAGATATCTGAAATACCAAATTTTCAAGCTGTGGCCTAATTTTAGACTATGTAATATTGTTTCAGCATTTCAAAATTGAAGCAGATTCCTCGTGTTTGTGAGTAATTTTATGCTCAGACTGATAAACCTCACTCAGTATTTGAGTGTTAATGACCATGTTGTGTCATGTGAAATTAAAAAAGCGTGGATTAAACCTCACTTTGGAGCTCTCAGGTTTTTGAATAACATACACATTTTTTCGAAAAGATAGGCCCGATTTCAGAGCAAAATCATTTCAAATTGGGTCCGTCTTCTGAAACACCCTGTTATTTTCCTTTTGCGTGTGAGTTACAAAGTCTTCACTGTCTTTGGACAGTCTTTAGTGATACCTTTAAAACAGCTGTGGAGTGTCTTCTGTTTATGTTGTGTGTTAACCATGAAGCGTGGTGGTTTCTCTTGACTATATTTGATGCCAGGTAATCTAGCATAGAAGTCAACAAATACTCCTCAGAGGTGTCAGGCTAAAAGCCTCTGGGCTTTTAGCTGTGATTGCTAAAGGAGCTGAGGAAAGTAAGTGTTCGCTATGGAGAAAGGAGCGCTCCCAATTTAGCGTGAAAACCTTAGTGAAGATAATGTAGTTGAAACAAAAGAGTATGAGGAAGTCAGAAGTCAAGTGTTTACCATAATCTCATAATTCATGTGAAAAGTACTAACTAGCTTGTTTTGACTTGGATTTTATCTTGTATTAGTTAAGTCAAGCTAGTAATCCATGTTCTTATTCCCTCTTGTATGCCAAGACAAAGCAGGCAATCTCTCCAAAAAAAGGGTAGAAGAATGAAAAGAACTACCATTTCTCACCATACCGATAAAAGACTAGATAGGCTCATGACAGCTGAGCCCCCAACTCCAGATGCTTCTTAAATAGAGGAAATGTATTTGAAGCACGAAACTTGTCTTGATGAAAGTAAAAAAAAAAATGTGGTTGTGTGTCTGTAAAATGCATCAGTCTTGCATCAGATGACCCAGGATTGCTTGTGTTTTTACCTGGTAGCATAAAAGTCGTGGGGAATAATGATGTGAGTAGTATAGATGTTTGTGATAGCTCTAGTAAAATCAGCTGAAATACTGAACCACTCTTTCACTTCTGCAGGTGCTAACCGGATCGTTTTGGAAGACTCTAATATCTTGCAGCCTGTGGGACTAACTGTATTTGAAAACTGGCTGTATTGGATTGACAGGCAACAACAGATGATTGAAAAGATTGATATGACTGGTCGAGAAGGACGTACAAAGGTCCAAGCTCGCATTGCACAACTCAGTGACATCCATGCTGTGAAAGAGCTCAACATTCAGGAATACAGTAAGTGCAGTCCCTGCTTGCAAGTGCAAACAGCGCCTGTGGGGCTGGAGACAAGGAGTGGCTGCAGAGACGTGAGCCTGTTTTGCCTGGTCACTGATCGACATCAGTACAGATCCAAGGGGCCAGAAGTTGGTATCATTTGGTATCTGTACATTGCCAGGGGGTGTTTAAGTTTGTTTCCTTCAGGCAGTTGGCAATGGGCTGGAAATCTGTCACAAACCCAGCGTCATGTTTTATTGCCGATGACAACTTGATTGGTAGTCCCGTACAGGCACCTGGCATTTGAGTGTCTGTAGGCCCAGTGGAAATGCCCTCTTATCCCTAGTAGAGAATTTTCTGGATTACAGCTGTGACATGCTAGTGAATTGCTATTAGGTGTTCACTCCATTTAGACACTCACAGTTCTCGGGGCCTGTTACTGGCAGTAAATGTTTCAATGAACTGCCTGCCTTGAAGGCAAAGTGAACAATTTTTGTTGGTGGCAATTTGTATTGAAAGTAAACGACAGAAGAGCGACGTTGTATTGCACAAAGGAATTGTGTATTAAATAAGAATTCATGTTGAACATGGCTTTCTGGTTTCGTGGTTTTCTGTTTACCAGGATATAGCCTTCCCCCCTACACTTGCTTGAAACGATGGGAGTTTGATGGTTAAAGCTGCGGAGCTGCCATCATCCTGGAGGAAATAGGCCGAGTTAATAGGCTGTGGTGCATGCCTTGGAGAAACATGTAGAAAAATGTCTGGGGATGTTTAATTAAAGCATCAGTGCAGACTACTACTAGTTTTGTTTGCTATTAATCTCAGTACATCTGTCGGGAGTTCCAAGAGAAGTATGTTGTCCTTATTAAACATTAAAATGAAGAGACATATTTATCTAGAGCACATTAATTTGAGTTTCAGAGACAGCGTGGAAGCTTCAGAATTCATAAATTAGAAAAGTTTACTTTTTTAATGGTGTTTGGTAGAGAAAATGAGGTGTGGAATCCAAGGCATCTTTTTGTATTACTAATGCTGCTATTTTTGCTGCAGAACTAATTTTACCTCACACAAGAAGCCAAATGCTTTTAGAGCTGTTTACTGTATTAGTAGACCCCATGGCATGATTCTCACAATGGTTCAGATCACGGACAATTATTGATGTGCGTGATAATTATTGATGCATGCAAAGGGAAAACATGCACACAACAAAATACAACTTTTTCAAGGTTGTTTTTAGTAGTGCTCTCCCCAGGGGGAAGGAAGTAATGGAGTCCTGTGAGCCCTTAGAAATCATTGAAAGGTCAGAAAAGAGGGATTTCTTATCAGTACCTGTCTTTCTTATTTTTAAAATCATAGGACAACATCCTTGTTCTCAAGATAACGGTGGCTGCTCACACATTTGCATTGTGAAGGGTGATGGCACCACGCGCTGCTCTTGCCCCGTCCACCTTGTTCTGCTGCAGGATGAGCTGTCCTGCGGAGGTAGGTCCTTCCCATGCTCTGTGTCGCTGAGCTCTCAGCTTCTGGTTTGATGGGGCGGGGGGGTGTCTCTGTTTTGGGGATGGCTTCTGAGCAGCGAGAATGTGACAGTGCACCAGGTGCTGTTGTGGGCTTTTACACGCTTCCACCCCCAGCTAAATCTGCAAGTATTGAGAAAGAGTAAGAGAAGAGGAAAAATTCACTAGTTGTCTGTTGAGTAAGGATTTCTGTTCACCCTTTCTACTTAAGATCACTGAATTACTTCAACTTGATTTTTTAATTGTATAATTTTTTAAAAAAGTTTTTGCTATTGCTCTGTGTGTTCGCCTTCTTCAAATAGTGGTAGATTCTCACGTTCTGACATATTACACCATGTCTGTGCCATTTTATTCGCTGTCCTCCTTAAACTCATCCTGCGTGTGTCTTTCTGAACTGCAATCCCAGAAGGGCGAGTTGCCTCCTCCACGGTGCTATGACCACTGTTGCCTACGCCCTGGTGTCTCCAAGGGTGGGGTGGAACTGGGGGAGAGGAGAAGCACTTTGGTGCGTGGGTCTCTTTGTGCCACCGTACTGAATGGATTTATTATGCAATCTTCTCGCCATCAAGGCGACGTGTGGTCTCACAATGGAACAAGAGCTAACATAATCCAGATATTTTCTCAGAGCAAGTTTAATACCAGGCCAAAACTGGGGGGGGCGGGAAGGGGGATTAAAAAAGAGGAAAAAAATCCACACTTACTTACTGTGTGAGATTAACAGTTACTGCAGTAAATGTTAAATAACAGCTAACAGCTGTGTTGAGATAGCATGACTTGACTAGATGAAGCAGTTTTTTGTCGTTTTAAAAGAATTTTGAACAGGGCAGTTGAGGGCACATAACTAGACATTGAGTCACAGTGCATCAATCTGCAGCGCATTACATCCTTTTAACGTTTTCTATACAATGACTGTTGAACATTAAAAAGCGAGCCATTGGTCATGTATACAGTGCTGTAAAAAAGTGTGTTGACTTTAAATGAAGACTTTTGAAGACCTCCTAAGAGAAGGGTGTAAGAAGTTGAAATAAGAAGGGAAGAAAATAATTGTGTTTTAGTGTGCATGTGTCTCTGTTCCTCTTATTCTTTGCCTAATGAGCCTTCACCAGCTTGAGCCTGCACTGGTCACCTGGGGCTCAAGATCTGCACGAGTGACTGCAGAGGCAGTGGGGGTGGAAGTTACCTTATACTGTGGCAGGTTTATCAGCTGCTTGATAAATGAAAGCAACTGAGCTCTTCTTGTCCTTACCTGTCCTGATCTGCTGTTTGTTCACCTGGAATTTTAATTTTTGTTTGTTTGCTTGTTTTTTTTTTTTTAAAGAACCACCAACATGCTCGCCTCAGCAGTTCACCTGTTTCACAGGTGAGATTGACTGCATCCCAGTGGCCTGGCGCTGCGATGGTTTCACTGAATGTGAAGACCACAGTGATGAAAAGAACTGCCCAGTGTGCTCAGACACGCAGTTCCAGTGTGAAAGTGGACAGTGCATAGAAAGTGCCCTTCGGTGCAATGGAGAAGCAAATTGCCAGGACAACTCAGATGAGAAGAACTGTGAAGGTACAGAGGCTCTTTTGGAGTGTGATGAAAATAAAACTGGTATCTATCATAGCGTCCCCATGACGAAGTTATTGCTGAGTAGGAATTTGAAGGATCTGAGGTCTGGCTAGTTTTTAAACTGGTCTGTTGAATGGGAAATTACTTCACAACTCTGCACTTTTATTTCTCAACCTGTGAGACAGAAATAACACTGATCTCTTGCACAGTGATTTTAAGCTCCATCTGTGAAAAGTACTATTAAAAAGATGATATATTTTTAACCTTTAAAAATCTGGCAACTTGGAGTGAATTACAAAGTGGAGCAAGTCCTAGTTTTTTGTGTACTTTGTCTCGAGTAAAGATCTTGGGATTATTATAATACCTGAACAAAATTAATTTAAGCTTTTGTGAGTGACAGACAGGTGAGATTCCTGGAGACCTACCCTTCCTATAGAGCACAGCAGAAGAGTATTTAAGCCATCATTACAGAGGGAGGTGCTATTGCCAACACAATGAGAAATAGGTTTTTTAAATTTTTCAATGGACAAGTTATGCTGGTGGAATTTGAACTACCCCACCACTGTACAACGTGAAACATGAGCAGACTCCCCCTTTCCCCACTGCGCAAGTAGTGAGGAGTTGTAGGGGCAACTTGTGAGCTTGAAAGGATGCCTCTTCTCCATATCTTTCAGTACATTTTCCTTCTTTGAAGAGACTGTCTGAGGGTCTTGAATCAACACTGAATGTCTTTCCAAAAAATGTGCTTCAGCTCAAACAAAAATATACAGACCAATGCAGAAATTCCTGTGTGATGAGAGATATTTTAACTAGATGAGATGCTGACATCTGAAAATACGTTGTTTAAGTTAGCTTCCCAGTTGCCATCCAGCAACTGGAGTTATCAGACCAGGGGCTGTTTATCACCTTCTAAGTGACCCTGTTATTCAGAGTATTCAAGTTGATTACAGATCAGAAAAGCCTTTAGTTTAACTTAATTCAACTGAAGTCAGAAAGAATTTCTGGATTTATGAGAAACAGGAGGCAAAAAATATGTGTAAACAACGGCAGCCAGCACCTTGCCTGCAGCACCTTTTTTCCCAAAGTGGTAGTTTATTTTTTGAGTGTACTGGCAAAGCTCCAGTTTTGTCTTCTGTCTTTCATTGGAGTTTGAAAACATAATGTCAGGTGAAATATGTTGTCCCATGATCAAGGAGTTTTTTGGTTTACAGGAAGAGCACAAGGGCATTGAGAAACCACATTTATTTTTCTTCAACAATTTTATCATCATGGTTTGGCAGATTTATTTTTAATAACTTAATTCTTCTCTCTTATATTGCAGCAAATGCTTAGAGTTGGGTATTCTTAGAGTAATTTTGCAATAACCGTGTCCTGGGATAAGTGTCTGTGTTCTCAGGGAATTTCTGCTTCTGGGTTATTTTTAGTCAAGGTAACTTTATCTTGTAGCGTTCTTACTGTAAATAAATAGGCAGTAAGGACCATGTACCCTCTGTGCAAACCCTCAACAGAAAACTGAATCTGTTTTACTGTGTGGTTGGCATTAAGGACTTTTGTATGCCACTTGCTACCTCAAGAAATGAATCTAGCAGCAGGCTAAGCTCTCCCAAGATACTCTTGATTGCATATTTTCTTGTCTTGTTTTTTTTTAATCATTTTAAAGAGTAGAAGTCTTTGATACTGATTTATGGTGTGTGTATGTGGGGGTTCTTTTTCCAGTGCTTTGTTTAAACGATCAGTTCCGCTGTGCCAGCGGTCAGTGCATTGGGAAAAGCAAGAAGTGTGACCACAACTTGGACTGCAGTGACAGCTCAGATGAGCAAGGATGCTGTAAGTATAAAACCTGAGACCACATTGCTGTATCCAAAATTTGTTTCTTACCTTTTTTATGACTTAGATTTTATTCTGCCAACCAGACTGAATTAATTGTTCACAAAATGGATGCTCCTGTTCATAACTGTTGTCAAGCCATTAATGCACGATGTGGTGGAAGAGGAATAACAAAAATAACTAGTATTTGGAACAAACAGTATCTGAGGCAGAGCAGGATAGTAATTTTTCCACTTATAATTTTAAACGTTTAAGAGAAACAAAAGGTTTGTTTTACTATATAACCTTTTAGTATGCTGAGATGGTGCAGTATTAAAAGAATCTTTCTAGCAGCATGAGCCTTTTATATATAAGCACTCTGCTTCATGGTTTTCTCATCCGGAGAATTAATAGCAGGTGCTTTTAGAATCAGAGGAGCGCTCTGTTTACAGACTAAACCTTCTAAAATTTCCTTTCTATCTTGAAAAGATGTAATTCTGAGCTTGATTTATGGTTTGTAACATGTGATATCCCCTACCTTGAAATCTCCAGGGCTCTGCAAGAAAATCACTGCCTTTAAAATTCCAACTGGAAAGTTCATTTTCACTGTTGGTGCTTTAAAATAAGTTGCAAACAGAATCATAGAATAGTTTGGTTTGGAAGGAACCTTAAAGATCATCTAATCCTAACCCCCTTTCCATGGGCAGGGACAGCTTCCACTAGACCAGGTTGCTCAAAGCTCCATCCAACCTGGCCTTGAACACTTCCAGGGATGGGGCATCCACAGCTTCTCTGGGCAGCCTGTTCCAGTGTCTCACCACCCTCATGATGAAGTATTTCTTCCTTATATCTAATACAAATCTACCCTCTTTCAGTTTAAATCCCTTACCCCTTATCCTGTCACTACATGCCCTTGTAAAAAGTCCAATTCCAGCTTTCTTGTAGGGCCCCTTTAGGTACTGAAAGGTTGCTATAAGGTCTCCCCAGAGCCTTCTTTTCTCCAGGCTGAGCAACTCAACTCTTTTAGTCTGTCGTCGCAGGAGAGGTGCTCCATCCCCTGATCATCTTCATGGCCCTCCTCTGGACTTGCTCCAACAGGTCTCTGTCCTTCTTATGTTGGGGTACCCAGAGCTGGACGCAGAACTCCAGGTGCGACTTCATGAGAGCAGAGGGGCAGAATCACCTCCCTCGACCTACTGGTCACACTTCTTTTGAGACAGACCAGGATGCGGTTGGCCTTCTGATCTGCAAGCTCACATTGCTGGCTTATGTTGAGCTTCAACCAACACCCCCAAGTCATTCTCCTCAGGGCTGCCCTCAATTCATTCTCCGCCCAGCCTGTATCTGTGCTTGCAGTTGCTCCAACCCACATGCATGGCCTTGCTCTTGGCCTTGTTGAACTTCATGGTGTTTGCATGGACCCACCTCTCAAGCCTGTCAAGGTCCCTCTGGATGGCATCCCTTCCCTCCAGCCTGTTGACCACACCACACAGCTTGGTGTTGTTGGCAAACTTACTGGGGGTGCACTCAATTCCACTGTCCGTGTCACTGACAAAGATGTTGAACAGCACCGGTCCCAATACTGACCCCGAAGGAACCCCACTTGTCACTGGTCTCCACTTGGACATTGAGCAGCTGACTGCAAATCTTTGAGTGTGACCATCCAGCCTATTTCTTATCTACTCAGTGGTCCACCTGTCAAATCCATATCTCTCCGATTTAGGGAAAAGGTCGTCTTGTTGAGACAGTGTCAAATGCTTTGCACAAGTCTGGGTAGGGACATCTCTTCTCATGTTAGAGATCCATATATCATGGTTGACACCCACATAACTTGAAAATGCAAAGCCAGAGTTGGATTCTTGATCTTAAGGGGTAATAGGAGATGTTCTGTCATTCTACGAAGTTATTAGTGACATTATCACAGACGTGCAGTTATCTTTACTATAGTTCATATATTTTCTGGCTTTGTAACAGAGGATGGAAAATTAGCCCACCCAGAGTAAGACTGCAGTTGTCACTGTCCCTCTTCCAGTATGATCAGAAGTCTGTTTACTTATCTCTGTAGACTGTGACAAGCTGGTTAAAGTGTGGGTTTGGTGTTCAGGACGAAGAAAATGTGTTGAGGAAAAGACTTTCAGTAATGGATAAGATGTAAAACACTGACTGGAACAGGAAAATGCTTTAAAGTCTCCTTTTCTTGTCAAATTCATGAAGCGCAGGCAGGGGGTTGTCAGTTATTCCCAGAAATGTCATTGCTTAGAATTGGTATTGTAGAGAAAGCCACTCATTTTGACGGTTGGATAATCATTTCAGTTACAGATTCCTCGCAAGGATGGTGCCTCTAAAGCTGATTCTCAGCTATATCTGTAACCATCAGCTTGGAGTAGGTTAGGTAGTTTAATAAATAGCAGCAAACCCAAAATTCATCTCATTGGTGCATCACCTCAACTGTTTGGCATAAGTGAATGTTACACAGTTGAGAAAATGAGGTGCCAATCTGTTACACTGAGTGATAAACTGGGTGGTTATGTTATGAGGTGCAACATGAAATGTAGTTGTCATTGTCTCTAACGACAAGCGAAAGCGTGACTGGAGTCCCCAGCACCGTGCCATCTGGAGTCATGGCTGCAGGTCTTGCTCCTCCGGTTCAAGGATAGCCCTGCCTGTCAGCACAAAGCAAGATCACAACCTGGTTCATCAAGCTCCCTGCACATGCATGTACTGTTCATTTCCTGTCATTTATGATTCAAAAACTTCTGTGTGTGTGTGTGTGGAGATCATCTTGTGCGCAGGTAGCCCTTACGGACACTCAGACTCTTTAAACAGACCTGTCCCAGTGCCTGTTTGTTCCTCACATATATTAATTTGGAAGCTGTCTGCCTACAGAAGAGGAGGTTTTTATTTTTCCTGTGTGCATGTCAGGAAAACTGAGGGTACATGAAGCTGTTGGATTAACTTACATGGTCTGATTTTCCTTTTTCCTTTTAGACACAACGGAGGAGCCTGCGCCACAGCCCAACAACACAATAGGCTCCATCATTGGTGTGATCCTGACAGTTTTTGTGGTTGGAGCAATGTATTTCATCTGCCAGAGGGTGCTGTGCCCACGCATGAAGGGAGATGGGGAAACAATGACCAATGATTATGTGGTGCACGGACCAGCCTCTGTACCTCTTGGTTATGTGCCTCACCCAAGCTCTTTGTCAGGGTCTCTTCCTGGTGAGTAAATGGTGTGATCCTTGTCCTGCTCTTTGGCACCACATAGTTGTAGCTAAGCATACGTAGATATCTGTTCTAGGTGCATCATTCTTGGAAGCTGCTGGAAACCAGGATTGTCAAGGCTAGTTGCCATCCTTAATAACAATAATGAACTGCTACTTTACCTATGCAGGAGCATTTAGATACTTGGCGGAACTGTGTATCAATTAACTACAAATACAATGGGAATTGTCTTCTTTCGCTACTAAAGAAGCAAGGTGTCATGACAGTACACACTAAATTTACACTGAGTTATTGTCATGAGACTTTAAACATCATGTAATTATTCTTATTAGATTTGTAGACTGAGTTTGTATGCTTGTGAAACTTCCTGTGAAGTCTGCACTGACCAGCAATAACTGTGGTCTCGGCTTATTTTGTTTGATGGTGAAGTTTCCAATGCCAGTCTGAGTGCATGATGTTACTGCTGTTTCAAAAGTAAGACCTAACCGCGATGTTGCACTTCATTTATATGCATTGCTTCTGTATATACTGATTAAGTATGTACTGTAACATGTGGCTTTGGATCCAGCAGTTTCCAGTCAGAACACAGAGGTTCTGTGTGGCTGTTACAGGGTTAAAATAGTGCACCGAATTTCTTTGCTTTTTGTAATAACCTGCTTTCATAAAGAGAGTCTTTGAGCAGAATTTTCACCATTATTTCAAGCATGGGGGCAGACCTCTGCATTTCTCACTTGGACTGTCTGCCAGGTTGCTTCAGTCCAGTAGCACAAGCTCTCTTAACAGTGTGGAAATTAAAGAACAGAAACTCTCTCTTCTCTTACACAAATTTCAATTGCTCAGTTGAGGTAGTCAGAGTCAGTTTCATGTTTTATTCTGAGGCATAGAAATAGTGCCTGAATGCTTGTTCTCTCAAGCCTTTTCCAGCCATTCAAGTGAAATAAATCTGTTTCTCTTCACAGAGGTCTAGTATAGCCCGGTGCCAAGTCCTCCAGTTAAGTGGCTGATACACAAACCCAACACATTTATTCCCTGACAGTCTGCATTCCAGTTGTCCATCAGGGAGCACCGAATTTGCTATTAATATCAAGAAGATTAATTTTGGATTTAGGAGTTGTGCTTATACTGCTCTTATCCTCTACATTATTTTTTAAGCTTTCTTTTCTCTGTTTGCTTCAAAGAATTTAATACTGACATACATTTTTGTTGTTCTTCAGGGATGTCTCGAGGTAAATCTGTGATCAGCTCCCTCAGCATTATGGGAGGGAGCAGTGGGCCACCCTATGACAGGGCCCATGTCACTGGAGCTTCTTCCAGTAGTTCTTCAAGTACCAAAGGCACTTACTTTCCTCCAGTAAGTCATTCTATTATTCATAGACCTTTAACAGCTTTTAGGGAAGTGCTGGCGTCTTTTTGAGGATAATTAATTGACAGACGAATGTTTTGTTTTAGATTTCTAGCCTAATAAACTTGTTTGAATATGGAGGAAGTGATTTTGAAAAAGAAGGGAAAGGAGATTGTCTTCTTCAAAAACAGTGTAGGAATTTTCTATTAATTTTAAAAAGTTGTGAGAGAGCTCAGTGCCAGAAAAATATGTTAGATTGAGCGTCAGGGGATATGAAAAAATCCCTATAAATGCTGAGCAGCTCTGGTGGAGGGATTTCCTTTCATTATACTCTGCCATCTGCCTCTGGAGGTAAGATGACGGTTGATTCTGTATAGACCTTTCAAGGAATTAAAATGAAGTTTTGTGTCATGTATCTTGCCAAGTGACAGATAAATAAATAAGTGTCTTGCAACTCTATAGCATTCCTCTAGTCACAAATGGGCAGCGTGCTGCACTAGATGCTCTATAAAAGTTGGTACCAGCCCTAGAGGGCTCCCTGTCTCTTTACTTCTAACATCAGTGGCTGTTGTTTTATTTATTTTTATTAGAAGCTCACCAAGCCACTATGGAGTGTTAAAGAGTTATGTGCTCGGTCAGTGCAGGCTGGAATCTTCACCTGTTTGTTTTCAGTTCCAAGAATCAACCCATCTTGTTATGTCTTTAAACTAATCAAAATACTGTTTGCAGAAAGAACATGCCTGTATAGGGAAGCAATGCTTGTCTTGGACAACGCGCTGCAAATATTATAAAGAGCATCATACTTGGGGACTGCAGGCTAGCAGGAGCAGACATCTGCCAGTTTGCCTAGGGCGGTGGTATCCCTAGTGACAATCTAGTATTGAACAGCTAGCTTCAACTTTACTTTTCAGCACTGGGTATGTCAAAATAGCAACAGCAGTCAGTATTTTTTGAGAAAAGCTTAGTAATAGCTTCTGTGAAAATAGTAACAAGCAGTGTTTCCAGTGATTGTTAAAGAACTGGGGAATAAACAGGAGAAAAATTCTGTTTGTTGAGAGGAGCTACGTAGGGAGTTCTTAACTTAAGGTTTCTATTAAACAGTGCTAGGAAGAAATTTATAACCTGATGTTTTCCTGATTCTCCTTCATATATTATTTTTTGTTTTAAACTATGGCTTTATTCTTCTTCCCCCCCCACTTAGATTTTAAACCCACCACCTTCACCAGCTACCGAACGTTCACATTATACCATGGAATTTGGTTATTCTTCAAACAGCCCATCCACTCATAGATCCTACAGGTAATTATTATTACAATAGCTTCCGTCAGGATCAAAGCAGTTAGTGTAGAAAATGCAGAATAAAGACAGCCTCTGCTACACAAGAATTGCAATCAAGGGTCCTAATTCTGAAAACACTAAAACAGGTGCTTAAATGGGTTCACATGTATCGCGTCACTGAAGCGTGCATGTAAGTGCAGCAGTGTTTGAGGTAAATCATAAAGTGGGTTAGTGGTACGCCTCTCGGGTATATTGCTTTAGGGGGAATGGCAACATGCATTGCAAAATTAGCTAAATATGAAAGGAAATCTGGTACCATAACTCTGAGACAAAAATACTTACCTTGGAATGAACCCTGCCTTGTTTTGGGCTTCTGTCCTAAATAATTTGTTACATGATTCTCAGAAATGATAGGCAAACACCATATGGAGGAAAGCTGTCGATATAAAGGCTAGTAGGTCAGAAGTAACATTAATGTTATGGCCTAGATAAAGCACAGAAATTCTAATTTTACATATTAAGGGTTAATATCTGAAAAAGGTTGCTAACGTTTTGTCTGTTTTCTCTGACTGATATTTATGGGCATGCAAGCTCTATCTCTGTTTACTTGAATGTACCTTTCTCACCTTCCCTGTAAGATGCTATTTAGAGTTCATTATTTTATGACTCATTACCAAAAATAAAGAAAGAGAGACCTCCTACCCGAGGACGTAAATGTTCCCCTCCCAAATCACTAGTAGGTCTGGTCAATGAGAAGAGAGCACTGTATTTGTCTGTTGAAAGAAATGCCTTCCTAACACAAAGCCTTTGGGGGGCTTTTGGATAATGAGGTCTCTGGGGCTGAAAAGACATCTCTTCTCCATTAGCAGAAAATATGGCCTCTGTTGTGCAGAAGGTCAGACCAGATGTTTATAATGGTCGCTTGCAGCCATATGAAAAATCTTTTTAAATGATGAGTAGCTTTCTAATGAAATAAACTCAAAATCTGGCACTGGCGTGAATCACGCTGCTCACTGGTTAGCTGGTGTGATGTTGAGTATTACAAATGGTATTAGGAATATAGCATAGGGTTGAGTGTTTTCTGAACGCTCCCCCACCCCAAAAATAAACCCTGGCCTTCCTGCCTCTGATCTTTCCGTCTTTCCTGATGTTCTGACTTGAATATAGAGGAGCTGCATCCCCACCTTCCCCCAGCAACTGATTTTGATGCTGGTAGTTGTAGCTACCAAGCACCTCCCTTTCTGATTTGTTTTCTTTAAATTACCTTGGGCTTATTTTAAAAGTTATTTTGTGGTAGCAGCCTTTGGGATTTCCATCCATCCCAGTTACTGCTCTGGTAGTGAATGTGCCAGGTGATGTTCACTCTCCCTGTTTGGGCTTGGAAGTTAGCAGCCGTAAACTGGATAATGGAAACGGAATACCTTCTCCATAGAATTGCAACATAGCTATTGTCCCCTCTATCTGTGCCCTTCCAGTCCGCCTGTCTTAGGAGCAACTTCTTCTACCTCAGCTAAGCTTTAGAGAGAATTTTGTTGGTAGATAATTAATGATTAGTATTCCAGTTGATGCTGTAGCACAGAGGTAGGCCTTTTGCAGGGGAGTTAGTGAGTCTGTGGTGTTGGAGGGAGGAGAGCATGATGCTGTGTCTCTGCTGCGGAGAGGCTGACCCACTCTCCAATTCCACCTTCACTTCTCTGCCACTCGCTTGTTCGCGGGCGCGCTGCCCGAAACACACAGTCGTTTTATATGCTGACGCTTTTCCCGTAAATCTCCCCACCGCAGCTACAGGCCTTACAGCTACCGTCATTTTGCACCTCCCACGACGCCCTGCAGCACGGATGTCTGCGACAGTGACTATGCCCCCAGCCGAAGGGTCACGGCAGCCACGGCCAAGGGCTACACCAGTGACTTGAACTATGATTCCGAGCCCGTCCCCCCGCCGCCCACTCCTCGCAGCCAGTACCTGTCAGCGGAGGAGAACTATGAAAGCTGCCCGCCCTCCCCCTACACGGAGCGGAGCTACTCCCACCACCTCTACCCGCCGCCACCGTCCCCCTGCACGGACTCCTCATGAGGGGTAGCCCCCCCGCCCCGATACCTGCCTCCGCCGTGAAAAGTGTAAATACGAAATGTTCTATTGGGGAGGGGGGAGGGAGCGCTCGGCAAGGGAGGAGGTAGGACAGTGTACAGTTAAATGTTATTAAATGGGGTGGAGGAATGCTGAAGATATTTGTACAGAAGAAAAAAAAAAAGGATATTTATATATTTTCTTAAAACAGCAGCTGCTGCTTGTGCCATAAGAAGAAAAAATTTTTGTATAAAAGAACCCAGACATTTGTACAAAAAGTTTTTATTTTTGCAAATGGAACACAAAAACATGCCTTAATCCAGTGAAGTGACTGAGCACATAAGGAAATGGAAGGACCGGGATGTGTTACTTGTCCAGTGAGGTGAGATGTGGGGTTTGTCCATACCAAAAATGTTTAAAGTAATTAATAATAAAGAAGTCTGTCTCAGAGCAGCATACCATAGATACTTGGAAGTAGCCAAATAACCTCTATGTTAACTAGAGAGGGCCAGCAACTAAAGTTAAACTTGAAAACGCAGTCAGGACAGATATTAACGTTACACAAAGGGCTTTGTTTTCTACAGAAATACAGCAATCGTAGCAGTGAATCCAGAAAAATAATTACACTTTTTAAAATGAATACACCTCTGTTTTTCCTTAATGCGTTTACCAAACTAGAATGTTTAGAGCTCCCTCCTTGCTTCTGGAATGTCAGTGATTTTTGTTTGGTATATTTTGAAGTTTGCTTTTTTTCTCGAGTTTAGCTTTTCCCATCTCTTCTACATCCTTTCTTCCTGCCCATGTCACTTTACATCATGATATCCTTATTTAAATTACTGCTAGAACTGGGCTGCTGTCAGTTCTTTTCTTCTCCTAACTAGCATTGTCACGCAGTGAGTATTGTGCTATACATTACCTTCTTCATTTTACCAACACAGTAGGATTCTGTTTTGTACCAGGTCAGTACGATTTTCACGTAATTGACAAGGGTAATATGCATATACCTGAATGATTTTTAGTCCCTTAAAAAAGAAAACCTTATTTTGACCTAGTGCCCACAAAATGTCAAATATTTTTATACCACATATAATATAGACAGCATATTTATAAACTATGAATTTAACCGTGGATAGTTAGTTTTACTGTAAATGAATAATATATCCTTGCAGTACTTTCAGTGTATATTGATATCACAGTATACAAATCATATATATAAATATATATATTATTTTTCCTAGTAAGGAAGCATTTAACTTTCAGTGGAGCAACTGTCCGTAAAAAAATAGAAGTTTTGATCATTGGAAGGGGTTCCCGTGCTGTATTAACTGCTCATGATTTCTTTGTGTTAGGTAAAGCCAGTTTTTCTCAGTATGATTTTGACATACCTCCTCTTTTGCATGGTGTGAGTTTAATACTTTAGTATTAACCGCTGTGAATGTCAAATTTTAAGATATTCTTAACCAAACCATTTTATATTCGCATCTCTATTTTTGTATATTATCATATTTAGCCCCTTCTCCTATCAGCCTCACCATGGTGATTTTGACAGGGAGAGTATATAATCAAGTGAAAACATTTATTTGTGTAGGTTGAGGGGCAACCTTGGATGTTATTAACTCCTCTTCGACTCCAGTGCAGTAATTTGGATTTGCTTTGACTGCAGTGGAGCTCACAGTGTACCTGATCTTAGATGGCATTATGCATTTGCACCTTCTGGTGACATCAAATACAGGTTGAAGGTGCTCGCTGCCTTCAAAGGCTGGCCCTCTGAGTCTTCTGTCTCAAAACAAAGGTCCTGAGGAGCTTCTACTTCCTAGTGTTTGGGTGTAACAACTCTTCAGAGGGGCCATTAGGGTTTTATCGTTCTCTGTTGCTTGCTTCCCAGCCGGTTTCAACTAAAAGAGAAATAACCTGAAAAGGTAGCATGGGCTTTAAGTCATGCCTTTGGCAGAATTCGTGACATGTAATTCCTGCTAGTGCTGCCGCTCATCTGGAGTACTAGAGACTCATTTGGTTTCAGCTCCACGGAAAAACGTGGCGTTTGGAATTCCAGCTGTAATAAAGGGTCTTTTTAGTAGTCCAAGCTACCTGAGGAAACTTCTAAAAGGCTTGGGTGGTCTCCAGGCTATTGCAGTTGATCTCTGGCATACTAAGGGGTTTTTTTGCCCAGCTTCATTCTAGGTATCTAGGAATCGTGGTAGCTGTTCTTCTGGCTCTTCCTTGCTGGTGAAGAAGCTTGTTTGTGTTCTCCAGCAAGATGGATGTTGAGGAGGGTGTTGTGAACTACAAGGGAACTCAAAACCATTTATATGAAGGGGGGGAGGGCGGGTGTGTCGAGGCAGGGGGTGTTGAGGCTGGCACGCCATTGGGAATAGAAACTTCTCTGTTGTTTACATTTTTTTCATGTGCAGCATTCTGTGTGGGGTTCACATGTGGAAACTTGCACTAATGAACTCAGAAGAATATTGCATTGTTGTATCTCAGTCCAAGTGCTTGTACTGCGATGGCAATGGTCTCTTCTTGCAAAATACTTCTTTCAGTGTGCCAATTTCTGTTTGAAAAACTCTAAGGTGGTTGAGCTTGAGGAGTGGTATCCTCTTTCTGGTGCGGCTGGACTGCCTTGCTGAGGCTTGCTCTTGGAGGGGACTTCCTGCAGGTAAATTCATAAGTGTGTTAATTACAGCAAGTGTTCTTCAGAAGAAAAATGTCCTCTGCGTATGGACCATGCTGCCTGCCTTCTGCACTAGTTTGTGTCCGTCCATAACTGAGCTGAGGTCTATGGGGTGGACATATGATTCAGTGTAGGGTTTGACCAAGGCTGATACACACGTTTCAGTTTGTGCATCAGATATTTTGGGTAATCTGCTTCTGGGAGGTTCACATGAAGACGGGGAAAGTGGACAGACTGTTTTTCCACTGACGATGACCAGCATAGGGAGAAGGCTGTTTCTCATCTGGACTAACCAAAGAATTTATTTACTGGGAAGCTATGATCTGCCTTCGCAGGTACATGTGTTTTCCAAGTAAACCTAGAATAAAATCTTGAAAGAGTTGATGAGCTGTGAAGTTCCTGTTAGGCAGATGTCCAAATTACAAATGCGTTGATGCAAATAACATGTGCACCTGGCACATTCCCAGTGGATAAACCATAGATTGGCTGAATCCTCTCCGCCACTGAGCCAGTCATGATTCATATTCTCTCCTTTCCTCAGTGAGGATCAGGCTTTCTCCTGCTTCTCAAGTTGGCTGTGATGTTGGTAACACACACATGTCGATTCAGGAGATCGCTAAAATGGGTTTGTGGTGTTAGCGTGGAAGTCTCATTGATGTCAATGAAAGCACAGATGTCCTTACCTTACAGCATCAGGTACACACACAGTGAGGCATTAACACAAGTACTCGTTGTGTACTTTTTCCTCTATGTAGGCACCTGGGAGGTGTTTATAGCTGACTGGCGATGGAAATGGCTGATGTGCTCAACCAGGAAAGGATCAGTCCTTTGTACTTATTAAAAAAAAATCAAAAAGGACATTGCAGCATAATATGTTGAAAAGTAACCTTTGCATGTTCAGCAGGAGCTTAGCATGTTTAAATGGCACCATTAATGAGACTTAATCTTGCATTTAGAAGTTATACCTTACATGTCATATACTGCATGCATTTTATACCTCCCTGAGGAATACTTCTTATTTCTCGGTTGCTTTTTGACGCCAAGATATTTATTTGAAAAGAACTTAGGATAAATGGAACATGCACGTAACATTTGCATTTGAAATAGAGTGGTTTCCATGAATATAAATTCATTCAACCTGTGCACATACATTAAATGAAATATTTACAGTAATGCAAAATATGCAAATGAGCCAGTTGATATCAAAGGGTTCATTTTGCTGTGAGTTGTAACTTTCAGTATTGTAAATTCCAAATTACTGCCATAACATTTTTCCCCCCACGTGCACGTGCAAGTATATGTATGCAGATACACGTATCTTTGATAATGTGAATTTACCCAAAGGTAGTGATTTTCTCTCGCGCGCATACACGTTCACATGCCCCTGTTGGCAGAGTCAGCCTTGCTGTCCATTGGAGTGCTAATGCTGGATGCTCTCTCACGTGAGCTGGACTGCTTTTGGCAGCTTGTAGGACAGACAACAGAATACTTGCTATTTTAAACCTGAAGAGCTAGTGCTCTGTCATACCAGACAGTAGAGGAAGCACTTTTTTAAATTTATTTTTTTTAAATATTGTTCCCTTACTTTCGGGGTCCATTTTGCAGGTGAGTAAAACTTCCCTGTAGGTGCATACAAATCAATCTGCTGTAGTCCCAGCATAATTATGAACAAAATTGCACCTAAGCTGCTCAACATGGCAGGTGCTACAATCTACTGCAAGTGAAGATTCGTGCGGAAAATCCCCGTTAGTTGCTCTAATGGACTTTGGTGTCCTGTCTTGAGTTGTGCATTGCTTCTCTGTTTATCATAGCTTCATGGAATGGGTTAATTGGTGAGTCTGTAACACAGATTCATTTGTTTTACCTTAAAATAGTGAAGCCTGTGCTAAGATGAAGAAAAGGCCACTATCTTGAATACTGAGTATTTCCATTCCTTACTGCTTGGCAAATCTCCTTGAGTTCATTTATTACGGCCGTTCTAGGGGGAACTGCTTGAACTACAGAACTCCCTGGTCACGCATGCTGTTAACCAAATGACTCCCTCCAAGTATCTCTTAAGAAGTAATCAGTCACTTTTTTCCCTGACATTTGTATCGGAGCATGTTTGTCGCGTGTTTGTTACAGACAGAATCTGCATTTGAACGTGTACTGTGCATGTAGCAGATACTATTTCTACAACCAAAAAAAAAGCTGGTTCATTGGGTACGAAATTAATTTGAACGTTGTTATTCAGAATTTGCTTTCTTTTAGCCATGAGATTTTTTAAATTGCATTGTGGCGGCGGGGTTATTGTTTGAAAATTAACTTTTAGCTTAATCGGCAGGCGACACATACACCTTGAAAATAAGTTAGGAATGACCTAATACCTTGAAAATGGGTACAAAACATTCGATTTTTTTTTTTTTTTCTAGAAGTTGGAAAGTAAAATACCGTAGTGATACAAAATGAGCAATTTTCTTTCCTTTCCATCTTTAAAAAGGGCGGCTCAGCATATACCAGCATAGCATTTATAGGGACTGGGTGATCCACCCCAAAACTGGGCAGGGTCCATGTTTGATGTGGGACAGGGGTTGTCTTGGCAGCAGCAGCTGCGTGATTGGCGAGCAGGCTCGTTCCCCTCTTCTAAATGAACAAGGAGCAGCTTTGAAGTCCTGATTAAAATGGCTGTAGCCTTAAGCCAGGCAGTTAAGAGTCAGCAAGGGAAAATGAAAGTGTCTTTTTGTAAAGAGGATACCACCAGGCTTAAGCTGAACTAACCTTGTTTGCAAGTGAAGGATCTGGTGCTGCTTTCAGACTTTTAATATTTCCTTTTGTTTTGTTTTTGTTTGGTCTTTTTTTGTAAGCTTTAATCACTGTTTGTCATTGTCTTAAAAGCCAGCTGGTGTCTCTTGTTCATCAACTTTGGTACGATGGTGCTTTGCAAGGATGTATTTATATTATAATGACCAACATTTGGTCAGCCCTATTCACTCATTCACTAACTTTTTTTTGTAAAATAAAGTGCTTTACTTGTAAGGTGTATATAAACCTTGTACAAAAATCCTTTCCAATTATTACTATAAACCGAGTTGTAACAAATGAAATGTTGATTTTTATAATAAAACTAAGAGTGAAAAAGGAGGGGTACTCTTCCTTTTATTCTTATTTCAGCATCTGGAGGAAAAGTAATTAAAGGTAAAAGTCCATGTGTGTCTTTGCTCTCCATAAAAGCCAGAATGTGCTCAATTTTCTGTTGCTGTAGGCAGACTCTGCAAACCTTCATGCATTTGCGCAAGACACACAGTTGACTTCAAGCACTTGTGTTGGTTTCTGTGATTCTGTAATGCCACTGGATACACTTTAAAGCTGAAAGTCTCCATCGTTGATCACTTCTAGATTAGTTTACAGGATAACAGAAGCCGGACAATTTTACGAAATGAATCCTTATCAGACTACATATGCCTGGTAATTATTTTGGAGACTGCTGATCTTTAAATCTGTATTGAAATGTTTGTGAAGAGAGAAGTGTTTCACTTTAAAATGTGAAAGAAATTCCCCCAACCCCTCATCCTATTGCTGTAAAAAGTAATTGGGTAGGAAGCAGTTCTGAATTTATAAGCTCAGTACAGGAATTCCTGCTCCACTTGCATCCACTGGTTGTGGAAACAAATATGGCTTTGTATTGGTGTGGATCCAGCTAGACTAAGTTTCGTTTACAGCTGCAGTTTTTCTACATGAAGGCACAGACAAGCCACGTATCACTGCCCGTATCAGTAAAAGAGGGCCTACATTTATCAGTATCACAAAAGGCTGTAAAAATAAACGCTACTCATTCTCAGCTAGTGTGCCATGCCTATTTTATTTCAAGGTGCTAAACTTATTGTACCTTGGAGAATGAGCCATTAGTCTGGAACTGCTGGGTGCTGTGTTTTTCTCAAAAAACACCAGCCGTGAATTGCTGCTGGGCTACAGAAGGCTCAGCAACTTTTTCTTTTTTAAACAATGGTGCCTATCTTTCTACAGAGTCTGTGCAGCTGTAATATGGTATAAGTTTGTGTTTAGTGTTCATGGTTTTTTGCATTCCCTGAATTGTGCTTTTTTTCCAGATACACCTGTTAAGCATCAAGGTACATCCCAAATGTAGTTCTTTGAAGTGCATACCAGAAGGGCGACATAGACGGACACCACAAAGAGCAGGATCGGCCCTATCAACAAAGAGACTTGAGTTAAATCTTAAAAAACAAAACAAACAAACAAACAAAAACCAAAAACAAACAGAAAACCAATACTCTTTAGAGAGCGAGCATAGCTCAGGGAACAGAAGTTGTGTTTCAGCTGCAGCTCCACCGTGTGTCTTATCTGTGCCAGTTATCAAGGCCTCTGGAGATGGCAGAGCTGCTGAAGTCACATTTAGCAGGCACCGAGGGGCAGCAGGCATAGTAAGGGGCACTGGGGTGTTTTCCATCATTTAAAAAATACTCCCTGCCTGTCTGAGAAAAGACTGACCACTTGGAAGTCTGAAAATAATTTATTTTCTTTGCCTGATTATATGTCTTCCCTTGCACGTGTGCACACAAGCAGGGGCGACTTGGAAGCGCTGGAACCCTGCCATGTGTTTTTATACTAGAGGAAGGATAACACACTGCCTCTTTGTTTTGGTGGGGGAAGAATGCTTCATTAAGAACATAAAAGATGATTTTATTTTCTTTTTTTTTTTTTTCAAATCTGCCAGTATTGGCAGCGCTTCGCTAGGAAGGTGAGAATGCAAAATCATATGCTTGTTCCTGAACAGGAGCTGCTGAACGTGTTTGACCTGTTTTTGTGGAGCAGATTTTGTACCTAGGTGAGTGAAGTCTGCGTGGGACTCAAGGGATGTTTGGTAGAACTGCCTGTGAAAAGCAGGCACCTCACAAGGGGAAGTTTTGCCTTCCATCAAACCTGCGGCTGCTATTCCTGCGTCCCTCTTCCCAGCGCATCAGGCTGGGAATATACAATGTATGTTGCTGGGCTCAGCCACTTTTTAAAAAGTAAAATAATAGCAGAAAACCTCATTTCTCCTGTAGAAGCAGTCTGGGTAAGTAACCTTTACCTTGCCCTTTTTCACCACAAGATGTATGGCAACTAAATGCAAACTCCCTGTTCACAGGGAAGATTGGGAGCTCCTGCTTGCACTCTCTGTTGCATAAAGGAACTGCTTACTAGGAAGGGTCCGGTGTCTTGGGATGCCTGCCTTGGTGTGGGATCTTGCCCCAGCTCTGCTTTCACAGCAAGATACCTTTTCCATGCAGTTAAGGGGAATGCTCTGCAGAAACTACAGAGTTTGTTTCTCTGAGGACATGTAAAGAGTATCGTTTGGCTCTGAGGAGATGGAAAGATTTCATGTGGTGTTTTCTATTTGTCAGCGTCGCCGAAATTCTTGGCCCTGTGTCCTTGCCAAGAAACCCATCACTACCTTCACCCACAGAACACATGGCTGGAGAGGAATGACCCAGCGACCCACCAACAAGCTCCCCCTGCATTGCCCTCAGCAACGTGTTTCTGGTGATCCCTGCTGGTGGTTTGACAGATAAAGGGCGACAGGCACCTCTGATGGCCACTGGGGTGCTGGGGAGCCTGTGGTGAAGCAGCTGGGCTGTCCCAGGAGCCTTCACCTGCAGCTCAGGTGCTGTGAGAGCTCCTCCTGGCTTCATGGGCCCTTTTCCCTTGCAGGGAAAGAATAGCAGGAAAGCATCACAGGGCTGTGAGGGTGTAGTGGTTGTGCTCTGGGCTCTTCGTTCCTCTGTGAGGATGTACATGGGGGGCAATTGGGAAAGCAGGGCATAAAGACGAATAAAGGATGCAGGGTGTGTGGTAGAAAGGGACCTGGGAGCATGGGGCGGTAAGAAGAAAGGACAATATTGTAGGTGGCTCTCTGAAGTCCTTCAGGAGCACAGCAACAGCTCCTCACCAGAACAACGTGCCTAGTTGGCACAGCAGGGACTGCCGGGGGAACAACCTGGCAGAGTGGAGAAACAAACTGTTCGGGGCGAAGAGCTGGAGGAGTCTGACTAAAAAGCAGAGAGTCCCATGTTTTCTGCACCCTATCTGTGCTAGGAACGAAGAATCATTAAGGGGCCTGACTCCTGTGGGGCCGGGCATGATCAGTTAAAGAGGGAGCAGAGGAGACAGTTTGAGAGGCCCTTCCCACCATCCCACTTACACCCCCAGTACTCTAGCAGGGAGGAGAGAATGAACGTGGGAGAACAGGAGGCATAACCACCCCCCTGTCCCTGCCTTGCCCTTGGGATGGGATGAGAGCGGGGAAGAAGGGGCACGCTGGAGCAGCTGAGAGCGTTCCCTTGAATTCACACCCATAGGAAGAAAATGATGGGAATAAAGAAGTGAAAAGGGAGTCACCGGCTGCGTGACAGAGGGTGGGAGAGGAAGATGCCAGGGCTGACCAGGCCCAGCACTGGATAAAGCCTTGTAGAGAGTGTGGCCAGCGTGAGCCATTTGCTGATTTTATGTCCTTAGAGACGTGTTTGGTTTCTCCCTGCCTCTGTTTAGCCTTTAGAGCGGGAAGAGAAAACACCCGTGGAACAAAGAGGCTCTTCCAAGCGAAACTGGATAAACCCTGGTGCTGCTGGTTCCTCTCTCTCCTCTGGCAAAGGTACGAGCACATGGGGGAGTGGGGAAAGGCAGCGCTTCATGGCTGAGGGAGCCGGTGACGATGACACGATGAGATAAGCTGTTTGCTGCTCAGGCCTTCCTTGATGTGGCTCCCAAGGAGCCAGCCATGCCACTTTTGTCCCAAAAAGCAGAGCTGCAGTACAGAAATTAGCATCGTGGCTTGGTGAGGCAGAAAATGTGGCAGCTTTGGGCTGCTTCATGAGACCATAAGGGCTTCCTGGTGGGACTAAACTCTCTCCTGTGCTGCCCTGACTGCATTTTCCAGCAGCGAGGAACTATCGTGCCCTCAGGAGTTACCATTCGCTGGGTTTGGGGGCTGGCTGGAGAGCAGCAGGCGAGCTGGGGGAGGAGATGGAGATAGAGGCAATGCAGCACAAATTGACTCAGGCACCCCAGCGTGCCACAAGGCCTTTGCCCTCCCGTACACTCGCTGATGCCCAGGGAAAGGCTTATAAAAATCTCCTGTGCGCTGCGCTTGTGTACCGGCTCTTCCCTGGCTCTCCTTACATGGAGTGCCTAATGAAAACCAGACCTTGGCCTCCGAGGGCATCTCGTGTGCTTTTGTGGCTCGTTCCTTAACTGAGGCCACCGTTCTCCTTGCTGTGAAATCGTACTTGGTTGCTGTGGAAATGAGTGTAGTGTTGCTGACACGTCGATTTGACCTCGGATGGGAAGCGAGCAGCAGGTGAATCCTGCAGATAAAGATCCAGATTTTAGGCAAACATGCCCTGTGCTGAAAAGCCAAAGAAGAAAAGATCAGAAAATGACCCCTACTGCAGGCAGGAAGAGAGTCTGTAAATTAATTTTTGATTAGAACAGCTCATGAGGCAATAGATGCTTTAAAATATATATATATATCCACCGATGTATTTTTCCTAACTTTATGTTTCTAAAGCATGCTCTTTTTGCTGGGGACAGAGTGATTCCTCCCTTGATGCCACTGTGGCTGCAACATTGCTGCACGGATGTGTTTAACGTGGGCTGTTGTTCTGAAGCACAGCTGCTAGGGATGAATTACTTGATGGAAGAAAGCCGCTTTCAGATGCTTCTAAAAAAAAAGTCGTTCCACCAGCAGCACTAATAACAAAAGCTGATTTTAAAAGGAAATCTACTTCTCTCTGCCGTCCTTCTAGTGCGGTGCCCGTATGACCTCTCCATGCTGTCTCTGTGTGACGTCCACCTCTCCAAAACCCCTGGCCCCCTGCCTTGGTTTTGGCCACCCAAAAGGCAGCACATCCAGCATCTGCTGATGGCAGCTGGTGCGAGTTAGACGGGAGTATGGGCCTGCTGTGAAGACAGAATGCAAGGGAAAATTATCTGGTGACCAACATCAGGTAAAAAAGAGTTGTTCTTGGTTTTTCCAGGTCTTAGCAGAAAGCACAGGTCTGCCTGTCAGTGCAGGGGCACGGGATCCAGTGGGAAAGAGAGAGCTGGGTTTTCTGCTGCTTTAAGATGTTTGGCTTCTTCTACCACATGCATTTTTCTCTCTTTTCGTCTGATGTTCGAATCACCCTTCAGCTTCAGATGGCTCCAAAATGAGAGGACCGAGAAGACAGACGAAAGACATAATCCTCGCATCTCCGTTGTGTGTTGCCTTGATTAATTTTATCTTAGTAATAAAACCTATCTCTTTCCATGGCTGTAAAAGGCAACGGGCGAAGCACCTGTGGAGCTAAGAGGGCTTGGCGATCCAGATACATCATTTACTGCGGGATTTCTCCAACATCTGTTTCCGACTGCCTGACATTTGTCTTGCTGTTGTGCACAATCAGCTGCTGTTGCTGTAAGCAGGCACTTGGTGGATTTAGTCTCCTGACTCCAGCACACTGCTGGGAACCAATGGTAAGTCAGTAAAAAGGTTGTTTCAGATAAGATTTTGACTTGGTTTTTTGTTTGGTTTTTTTTTGTTTGGTTTTGCTTTGGTTTTTTTTGCGGGGGTTGAGGTGGCAAGATGCTTATTTTTCTTGTATAGCTTCAAGAGACCATTTCATATTTGAAATGATCCTGGCCACTTCTGGTTTTGTGTTATTTTGTGACATGGAAAAGTTGGGGGAAAAATTAAAAAAGCACCACAAGCAAGGATCATATTCAATATGAAGATCCCTCCCTTATGCCCCAAGGTGGTTTGCTACTTGTAAATCTAAAAGTCCTTAGAAGGAATTGAATTTCACATGCAGGATGAAGAGCAAGAATCAACCCCTCTACCTGTTTCTGCAACACTGCAACTGTGATGTTCGTTTTATATTTAATGACTCCTACATCCCTTCCAGACAGAATAGGTTTGGTGGTCTGATGTATCTCTCACATCTTTGTGGGTTTTTTGTGTGAAACTAGAAGAGCTTGATACCGTATTTGCAATTACGGGTGCCTCCGATATTTTTATTTCAATTTTTTCACAAAAAACCCACAGGTGTTGGATTTTTGGGGGTGTGTATAGTTTTATTCCAGTATGCACACAAAGCTGACAGCCCATTCTTCTTGGGAAGAACTACAGCAAAATACTGAACATTCTAATAGCTGTGAAAGAGACAATCTTCACCCATCCTTGGGCTGCTAGAAAGGGGGACCAGAAGGCAATTAACCAGCCTACTTTTGAGCTGAGAGCCTCGATAATGTCCGTACTGAAGCCTCACGAATGAACTGCAAACTTACATGCATAGTATTCACAGCAAATTTGCTGCCATAGTGGTTTCCAGCTTCTTTCGTTTGCGTCACTGTCCGTAGGTAAAATAATACGATACTTTCCTACCCTTTCTTTTGAAAAATATTAGTAGTGGTGGGGCAAGCAGAGCATTCGATGGTGGTGATCACAGCATTTTGCAGGTGCCCTGCTCCTCTTCTCCTTATGAGAGACCCTGGTATACACATCCACGCAGATACATCTTTGTCCTATGCTTTGTCCTATGGTCTGTCCAAGCAGCGGAAGAGATGGCAGACACAACCCAAAGTGCCATTTGGTTTTCGCACTGCTGGGATCGCAAAACATTGCCGGGGACGGGGTGCTGAGCACCGGTCTTCAGGGGCTCGGTGGTAAGCAAAGGGGAGAAGCAGTTTGCTCAGTAGCATTTGAGGGAACGGGGATAAGGAAGTTATCCCAGCCTCCCCCCCCAATTTAGAGCAAAATACAGTTTATGAATCTTAAAACCTTTTTCAAAAGCAGAAAGTAAAAAGAAAACTTAGCTTTCAAAGCGATTGTGAGTCACCCCCCTTCAAAGCATTTCCATGGATTTCTTGAAGTTTCTTTCCAGTGTGTATTCCAAACGTTTTTGTGGGGATGATAAATTCTTCGTGTCTCACATTTAATTTTGGTCCGTCAAACTGGCTCGGATTTTGGTTTTTCTTCTGGCACTAAAGGCTAATTTGCCTCCTTTAATTGATTACAGGCACTGCATCTAGCATGACAGGCACTACCCACTCAATAATGGCATATTGTCTTTGCTGACTCCTACTTGCCTTAATTAAAAGCAGAGAGCTGACCTCAGCGCTGAACCCTGCCCTGTTCCTTGCTAATACTTTAGCACATCGCTTCGCGCTAAGGCTCGGCAGAGCGCGTGAAACCTCCTGGCTCACCAGCATCGCTTGTTCGCTTCTTTGTTGTTGTGGAAGGGTGGGTTTCGCCCCATCGGCGGGAGGCTCCTCCTTGATTCGGTGGGGCTGGGCCCCTTCTGCTCTTCACCTGCTGGGACACTGCAAGGCAAGAGGCAGCAGGTGCACGGGGCGGTACCGCTGGGCACGGCCACTGAAAACAGGAGCAGGTTTGGGCCAGGTGAAGGTATCCGTGGGCACGTGCATTCGCTAACCACACCGCCTCGCGCATCATCACCTCCTCCAGCCTGTGCGCTCTGCCCTCCGGATGGGCAGGAACTCATGTTCAGGGAGGACCCGGGATCTAACAGACATTAGAGTTCTATTAGATATACAACCTGGTTTCAGGTTTGGGATCAGGTGTTTAAACTTTTAAGGTTTTGGTGTTGTTTTTTCGGCTTTGTTTTGGTTTTTAACCTGTGTCCTTTTATAGCTAAATCAGGGACTTTTCTGTGGGTGCTTAAGTCCCCAGCGCTTGAGCCTGCGCAGCAACCTTCAAAAGTTTCTTTGTGAGCTGGGAGAGTGCAGCGAGAGCTACCCATCGTGAAAGTGGAACAAATGACATCCCGCATTTTGGCAGTTATCACCCCAGTACCCCAAACCGGGATACAGACGGTGGATGCAAACCGGGGGGCAGTGAGCAGCTGAAGCATCATCCCTCTCTGCACAGCAGATAGGAGAAATGGGACGTGCTATGGGGGGGGGGGGTGATGAACGCCCCCCACTCCTGTGGAAAGGGCTGAGCTTTGCTTGTGTGAGCACTGGCTTGGGAAAAGCCACATGGAAATCACCTGTCCATACACTCTATGCAGTGTGGTATTGCTGTAATTATTTCTACAGAGATGGTATGGATCAGAGTGTGGTGGAATACGTCTCTGCTATGGACACCTTGCCTCTAAATTACGCCAGTATTTTTCAAGTCTAAGTGCTGCGGCTTTTAGATAATATTCAGCATTTTGTTTAGTCTTTGGCTCCTGGAGAGGGTGGGATTGAAGAGCTCAGCTTTTCTTTAAAAGCTTTTGCTCTTTTGCTTCTGGAGAAAAAGCAACCAAGCGATTTGCATTTACCAGAAAAGAGAAAATACAGGAGGCAAGTTAGACATCTAGCCTCCACAACAATTTTGAAAAGCCTAGAACACCACCTGAGAGGGTTAATCTTTCAGGGTTTTTCTGGGAGAGGTTGAGGAGCTCACTCAGGGCTTTCTGATATTGTGGCTGGCAAGGAAAAGCACAAGCCCCGGCTGCTGTTAGCAGCCTTCCTTCCACTGCTTTGCCAGAGAAGGTCAGTCACAAGGCCACCCTCACCTTTTCGCTGATGTTTAACGTGATGATAATGCCTGAAGCAAGTCCCATATCCCCTGCCCCATCAGAAGATCTTTGGAACCCAGGTACTCGCAAGAAGGCACCTTTCCCAAGGTGTGAAGACACCCAAGTTTGATGAAAGAAATAAACCAAGCCAGCTGGAGCCAGGCACACTCAGCTACTTCAAATGCAGAGTGCGTGCGTAGTTTTCTTGTATCCCAGTATGGTTCATACCTCTAGACTGGTCACAGAACCATAGAATAATAGAATACTTTGGGTTGGAAGGGACCTTCAAAGCTCATCTAGTCCAACCCCCTGCCATAAGCAGGGACATCTTCAACTAGATCAGGTTGCTCAGAGCCCCGTCCAGCCTGGCCTGGAATGTCTCCGGGGATGGGGCATCTACCACCTCTCTGGGCAACCTGTCCTAAAGCCTTGACCCACCAAAAATATTTTAATTTCACTACAGGCACCTATACTGAATATTCAGGCTCTGCTGCCATCACCAAAGACTTTCTTCAGGCCTTGCTTAACAAAAATCAGGACCAGCCTATCAGATGCTCCCCTGGATATATTACAGAATCACAGACTGGTTTGGGTTGGAAGGGACCTCTGGAGATCATCCAGTCCAACCCACCTGCTAAAGCAGGTTCACCCAGAGCAGATGGCACAGGAAGGTGTCCAGGTGGGTTTTGAATGTCTGCAGAGAAGGAGACTCCACAACCTCTCTGGGCAGCCTGTTCCGGGGCTCTGGCACCCTCAGAGTAAAGAAGTTTCTCCTCATATTCAGATGGAACCTCCTGTGCTTCAGTCTGTGCCCATTGCCCCTCATTTTGTTGTTGGGCTCCATTGAAAGGGGTCTGGTCCCATCCCCTTGCCATCCACCCTTGGGATATTTATAAACATTGATGAGATCCCCTCTCAGCTTCTCTTCTCTTCTCCGGGCTGAACAGACCCAGCTCTTTCAGTCTCTTCTCATAAGAAAGGTGCTCTAGGCCCCTCATCATCCTTGTAGCCAGCTGCTGGACTCTCTCCAGTAATTCCTTATCCTTCTTTTATTTCAGGTTGTGGGGACCAGAGAGGATAATACTGGTGGTATTATCCAAGTGATAGTATCATCCACATTGACAGGGCTTAGAATAGCCCGCTGGCATGCAAGAAAATCCAGGTTCAGATCTCTAGGGAAGATAGCACAAACATAACCCAAATTTTCCATTGCCGTGCTGTGTGTAATGAATATTTAAAGCAAAACCACTGCAGTGGTAGACAGAAAGTTCCACTTAAGGTGTTTGACTTCTAAAAACTTAAGTCCAATCTCTCTCCAGCACCCAGTAATGAATTCAGTTGGTTTCCCATTTGCCACGCTGGCTGTGGCTGGAAAGCACCTGAGCTTCCCCTTAGAGAAGAGGTAAGAGCCACGTTTGGCATGGATCTGCCAAAAGAGACCCTGGGAAGGCTATTGTGGAAGTCACCCAAGATGCTGACTCCAGCAAGAAATCTTTTTGCAACCCATCTTTTCTGTCACCCCATGCAGGAAAATGCTTAATCTCTGCATCTGCCCAGCAAAAAAAGCTTTCTGCTTTGGCTGCAGCAGGTATGGGGTGGAGCAAGTCAAAGGATACAGGAGAAACCTTCTCTGTGGGTTGTTTAGGATGAGTCGCAGTAGCTCCAATCCCGGAACATCTCCTTATCACATGGCACAACCTGCCGTGCTGGGTGCCGTGCAACAGAGCTAGAATTTCTGTCTCCCTTCCTGGGGTTTACACCATCCCTGGCAAGAACATCACAGCTGCAGATAACAAACAAGCAAGGCCACCAGCTTGAATGTTTTCTGCTTGGTTCTCACCCTTCACTCGCCCAACAGCTCCCCAGCTCTGAACTTTTAACCCTGAACTTGTTCCAGATTGTGAGCCTCTACAGCAGACAAGTCAAAGGCGGTAAATCCACGTTTCAGACAATGGTGTCTATTGAGCTGTTCCCCTCGGTGCTTCGCTGCAATTCGCTTTCTGTCCACCTGCTGCTTTTCTGTCTACTCAGCTGTGTGTATTGGTAGTAGTAGCAGACTACTCACCCATGGGAAGGACAGAAAGGAGAAGCAGCTTCAAAAGTGGGAGACCAAGCGATGTGATGATAAGATGCAAGAATGCCTTCATATACCTCATCAGTTTGAAGCGGGGGGGGGTGTTTGTTTGTTTTTGTTATTTTGTGGGTTTGTTTGGGGTTCTTTTTGAGAAATACTGGATTTGCCAGCATTTCCTGAAAGCTGATAAAAATCCAGCCCTCTGACAACAAGCAAAGGGAAGTAACGGACAGGTAAAATGTTTGGGTTTGGGTGAAGGTTCCGGGCTGTTTTCCACTATTTCTGCTTACTCACTGGAGCAAGGGGCACTGCAGCCATGAGCCAGGGCCGAGCTCCTCTCTGCAACACGAGGGATCGTCTTACCTGACATTCTAGGTCCCAGGTGCTAACACAGGCTGCCCAAGTGGACCGACTCCCTTTAAACAGCTGCAGGACGAGCCTGGTGTCATCCGAAAATAAAACCCAGCACCACCTGCACAGGGCGAACCTCTTGTCATTGCAACCTTAGCGCACAGTGAAATCAGCTCACGTTGATATTAAGATTGCTGATACGAGAAATAGTGTGACGCTGCCTTGGGTCGACATACAATAAGAAATATCCCAAGCAGCACTTCTTGTTTTAACAGTAAACGTCCCTATATTTTACAGTAACACCCCGAATTGGCACCAAGAGTTCCTACAGCTAAACACAAACAAAGATGTCTTGTGAGAGAATAACATAAAACGAAGGCATGGCCAGTCACTCTCACTCACAACACCCTTTCTGCTTCCATACACACCCAAAATGCACACATTTGTCTGCTGCTAGTTTAGTCACTACAGATTAAGAAAAGACGGCAAGACGAAGACTGGTTAAGCCAGCAGTACAGCTTTGTTAATTCATGCCAGGCAGCAGCAGTGGCAACAGCTCGGTGCTCAGCCTTGCTGATTGCTCTTAGAATAAACCAAAGCCACCATTCCAGCAAGGAGGTTACCACAGATCCCGGCCATAAAAGGAGCAGATTGCTCTTAAAATCTGATGTGGATGACAAATGTAAGAATGGCTAAATAAGAAACAGCTCACTTGGCTGATTTCCTATGCTGGCCCCTACTGCTACTGAAAAAAAAAAACCAACCCTCTCAACAACCCAGAGAAAAATAAAAAACAGCTGAATATCTTTCCTTGGATGGCTAGTTCTCACATTCCCATTCAAGACAGTCTGTTTTGCTGTTGGCTCCGCTCTTGGCACGAAACTGGCCCTGAGGTACCAAACTGGGGATGAGGGACAACTGTGGGTTTAGGGCTGCTAAACCTTCAGCTGCAAAACCGCACTCACAAACACGGAATTTGCACCTCTCTAAATAGCAGACTGTTATTCAAGCAGAGAAAATTTTAAAAGCAATTTCCATAAGCTAGCGACCGACTAATGGCAAACTGGCGTACGCTAGCAGACCAAGTCTAGTCTTAGCGTGATTAAAATGGAATCAGATCTAGTTCTTCAGAGCCAAGGCCTACCTAACAAGCCTGCTTTAGAAACCGATCAAATTTATAATAAAGCAGCAGCCTACGGTGTGTGGGAGGGTAGAACATCTCACTTTTTTTTTTTTTCCCCCCAAAGGAAAAAGTTGTTGGAGAAAGAGATGGAAGGAGATTAACAGCATTTTGAACTTTCGCGTAAGTGCTTGCCTCCCCCCCACAAATCATCCCCCCATGGGGACATCTCAAATGATCAGAAAGAGTAGATGTTCTTAAAAACTAAGGGAATCTGAGATTCACAGCTTAGAGATATATGAAATATTTCTCAACTCCTTTGAAGAAGGGAAACAAAGGTAACTTGCTTCCAACTTCTCTGTCTTTTGTTTCACGCATACATGTCCAAACAGAGGCAGAGTTTGCTACACGAGTTGAAAGTTTAAGGTTTATTAGAAAAATACTTGATCTTTGATAGCATTGCATATTTTACACATCCGGTTAAGATGCTTTTCATCACTTTCATTCAAATTCATGATTTGTTAGTAAGTTCTTTGTGCAATCTTTGTAGTTAACATACCTGTACACACGGAATGAATACCTATAGTGGAACAGCATTTTACTGAGAGGCAGAGAGCCTGTTCAGGAAGTATTACCTGCTTGTGCTGGAAAGTCACAGAAGTGATGCCATGGATTTAGAGCTTCAGATGTCCTCAATTCCCTCTTTTTCCACTGAGGATTTGTGGGAGATGGAAATCCAAAAGTCGTCAGCTAAATCGGCCACAAACCAAGCCCCAAAATCATTAATAGCTTCCCTGGCATCTGCCTCTGAACGATGCACTGTTATTCTTTCCAGTGCCACACGTACAGATTCCAGAATTCTAATCAGATCACTTGTTTTCAATGACTGAAGGGCCAGTTCAGTTTACAGAGAAATCCCTGAGATTACACATAGCATTGACCTTCTTTTGAATAAGGAGGAAAACTGACACAGTAGGATGAGTTTTAAATCTATTGGACTACAAAGCTCTCACAATAGTTGTATCTTCCACATTAATGAACAAAATAGTGCTGTAGAAGTCAACATCTATCGCGCTATGCTCGGAAGGGGTGTAAAATAGAAGAGTTCAAGTTAAAAGGATCTGTAGGTAGATGAAGTCTGTTTTTGGGGGGGAATGGGGAAGGCACTGGAGTAAAAAGCCCTCATTAACCTTACTCAGTCCCTTTCAGAAGTGTTAAATGGCATCAATACTTTGGAGAATCTGATGGGAGGAAGAGGGAGAGAGGAAACTGATAGCAGTGCGTAGACATGTCTTTTAACAGGGGCCTGTGGAACTGGTAGCAGATAGTACCACTATGGACCACACAAAGCTGGCAGCACTTGTCTTGGTTCATGGCTGATCGCAGTCCAGTGGTTCTTGATTGCATACTTTGATGCTTTCCTCCTGTTTCCACTTTAATATCCATCCATAGGAGTAGTGGCAAGCATCTCTACTCAGAAAGGTACCCAAAATCACTATCCATGGGGCTGGATGCACTAGGGGAGTTAGAGGTGCCTTAATATCCACTGAAGAACATTTCTACATCAATATCAGCTTTGAGAAAATGCAATTGTATCCATCAGAGTTACCCATGGAAAACTCTAACATTCCGTGGAAAAACAAAACAAAACAAAAACCAGCATAGCCACTAATCATTCTGGCATCAGATTGTGGTAAGATCCTGCGTGTTCTTTAATTGAAGGCTCCTGCACCATGGAGAATTAATTCAGTCATGATTACTCTACTTCTTCCTCATCCAGTGAAGCAAAAGCCTTCTCCTGTAACACAGAAAGAAAAATTACAATTATAAGAGCAATGAGGACCCCCATCCTAATTTCAAATCTGCTGAGGTCAGCCGGTAGGTTGGTCAGTAGGATTTCCTGACCTCACACGCTGTCTATTCCAATGGGCGCAGGCTGTACAGCTCCTGAATATTTCCACTCACTTCATAGGGCACAAAAGGACTAGGATTTCCATTGCAAGCGCCTCCCAGCAAACGCTGGTAAATGGGCTAAAAAGCGCAGCAGCCCGGTACCGCTGCTGGCAGAAGAGCACCTTGCACAACTGACTTTGAAAGAGGAACGCAAAGATAAACAGATGCCTCTCTGTGCAGGAAAAGTGGAAGTGTGCCACACCGTAAGGGCAGAGTGCACGACCTCCTGAACTACTGTGCTGTCCCCAGGACCTGCCAACAGCGGACTTCTAGGGACAAGTATGGGATTAGAACAAGCATGAATTTTCCTGGTGTTTCTCTCAGCCTTCAGATGTTTGTGGTGGAAAGACTGTCTGTGCCAACAATAGCATTTTATACTTAGTAACCCCCCCATAAATATCTCCTATTGATTTTTGGACCTATATAAATAAACTTGCAGCAGAGAAGTTGTCTTGTAGCAAGTAATTCCACAGCTGGAGGACATGCTGTGTTAAAGAATACGCTGTTCGGTTTGGTCTGCATCCAGCCCTTTCCAGTTCTGTGGAAAGTGTGGTGTTTCAAGGTGCCACGGGCTATGCACAAGTCAAGGGAGGCAAAACGCGTACCCAGCCACCCTGGTCCTGAATCCATGGCTTGAAGTGTTCTCTGAGGTACTTTAATCCGAAGCCCAAGACCAGGTTCATAGGATGGTTGTCCACAGCGTTAAGTCTGGTGGCAACTTCCATCGTAAAGGCAACTTTCGCACACTGTACTTGGCTTTCTGGCTCGCTTGGTGAATCTCTTACGGCATCGTTCAGGAACAAATCAGTGATTCTCTTGAAGAAGGTGTAGGACAGCATGTCTTCAAAACGCTGATAGAAAGTCCTGTCCTTTTTGATCTGAAAATAAGGACTGGTTAAATTGAGCCACTTCTGTTGGAATTGCTTTCCCCATCTCATTGGGAAAGGAGAGCATTTCTAGGTAATGCATGCAATATAGTCTAGTCATGGTGGTGAAAGCAAGACATGACACACAAACCCCACACCTTGCTGCAAAGCTGCTCCCTCAAGCTCTGGAAGTCACTGTATGCTTTTTTCCTCATTAAAAAAAAAAAATCTTCAGATTTTTTGCATTTGAATGAGAAAAGCAGAGAGAGAGAGAAAGCAAAATAAACGTGACATTGATATTGAGAGCTGCAGGGGACGACACACAGGAACAGGAGCGATGGGAAGATGACAGTGAAAGCAAGGTTATGAGAAGTGCTGACAACAGCTGCCTTCAGAAGCTCCATTTGCTCAGTCATGGTCTTTGTGGTGCTTCTTACTGTACTGTGGGTACCTCTTTGCTGCAGGAGCAGAGCGTGTCCTACATGTGGGAATATACCTTTGTAGGTAGGGGGCAGCTAAAGAATGGAGTAAAGGGAATGGGTTACCTATACTTTAATAGAGAAAACATCTACTCCAACTAACGGACTCATGCAGGGGTTCTTCTATAGCTTTCGGGCAGAGCTTTCAAAATGCATTCAGATTTATTTCCCTACAGCGGCTCTCAAAGCTGTAGAGTTTTTCTCCCTCCGCTGGGAACAACTTGTGTGCTAAATGTAATGCAAACACAAGAGTTTCTCAGAGTCAGTCAGGTGTTCAACATGCAATGAAACTCAACAGGAATGAGGCTAGTGAGTCCTCTTTCAAATGCACATCTTTGTTGCCTTCTTCCCCAACCCCAACAGAGATCTCTGCTAGTCCTCTGGTCTTAAGAAAGATTTCAGCGCGAATGGCAAAGGTTTCAGAGAGCCCTGGATGTGGAAAGAGAAACTCAGGATAGCAACAGAGCGCGTTAGGTTACAAAACATTCACTCCCAAGTGTCATCTCTCTCTCACTCTAGCTTGTGCAGCTCAGGAAAACGGAAGGTTATTACCATTTCTTCTAGTTCGTCCCCTGATTGTCTTAACAGTGAAACTATTGTTTGTATCATTGCTTCATCTGTTAAAGAAAAGAGTAAGATAAATACCGCAGCCTTTCAGCAGGATCCAGATACCAAACCATAGCAAAAGCCTCCGTGTCACTCAGTCATGAGAACAGCCGCTATTTTGTGGCAAATTCATGGACAGTTCTAATTTCAAGCTTTAAACAGCAGCTCTCTGCTCTAGTCTGCATAGAGTAAGCAATGCTATTTCTCCATCTGCCCAATGTTTTGCTCCGGTTAAGAATTTGGGAAAGAGCGAGGGCTTTAGCTGCCAGCTCTTTGAGCTTTGAGGTATGTTTGATAACAAGCCAGAACAAAAGAGGAGCTAGCGGAAACCCACAAAAATTGATGTAAAATTGTGGGAAAAAAATCCCCGCATCATTACCAATTACACTTTCTGCAACTTGTTAGGACAAACTCTGGGTTTGCTGGATTAAAGAATATGCAAGTATGGCAGGATCCCTCTTATAAGCAGAAATCCTGAGAAAACTTGCATTCAAACTAAATCTTTGTAGGCATCATGGAGAACAAGCAGTTCAGACTTTTAACAGTCGTTGTTGGGCAGTGTTGTCCTGTCACCGAAGAGGGATTGACCAAGACATTATTTCCCCAGGGACTGGTCTTTGGCATTAGAGCCTTGGTGTGTTACTCTGTCCCCAGCCCTGCTGCTCCTAGCACTGCTCTGTCACCTTATGTCCCTTTACCTTCATCCTCCTTTTCTCATGTCACACCTCCTTGGGTTTTTAAGAATGCTCCCTTTAATTTCAGTAGCTGGCAGGACTTTTTAGAGGTCTTTTTATAGCAGTCCCTGAAAACATGGGCAGCAGAGCAAAAACCAGCAGAGCAGACTCCCTTCTTCACGGCATCTTACCATACAAGTCCCAAGTGCTTCACCATATCAAGCGAAAATACCTCAGGGTGCAATCCCAACCTGATGTACTGCTGGCGAGGATGAAATTCTTCACCCTTACCATATTCCTTGCCGTCGCTATCGTGTCGTTTCACAGATGGAGCCTGATACCAGGCCGGTAGCAGAAATTTCTGGGATCTAGAAGTAACAAGCTTGGCAAGTTTGTCTGCAATGCGGTTGACATCTGCTCTTTCATCTGATTGGGAAGGAAAATGGGAAACAAAGAGGGCAATTAATCTTTCCAGGAAATAATTCAGTGATTTACTTGTTTACATGCCCCTTGAGGTGGAATTGCCCACAGGATACCGAGAGATACATTTCCCCATGCCGGGGTTTTGCTGTTGCTTGAGATCAGCTGGTAATAATTTAGAGAGACAAGTAAAGCAGTACAACCCCTCTCTAGCATTTGAAATCAACTAACTATACAGAGGTCACACAGAAGCAAGTGTGGGTGTTGCTCGCTAGTGTACACCCTTTCAAGCCAGAGGCACAGCGTGTATTAAGAAACATGAGAATACTGCTCTGTAGAACTGTGAATATTAGATCTTGCTGTGAGAGTGCTATTGCCTGTGATTAGTTCATCTATATGACGAGATTCAGAAAATACAGTGTATTTGAACGCTCTTTCCTTGTTCCCACCAGCTAATCCTGAGCAAAGGGGAAGAAGACTTCACTTTAGAGGGTTGTCTAGAACAAAACCTTCTCGTGTCCTTGGCACTGTTGTATTAAGCAGACATGAACGTGGGGAGAACTCGACAACCAAACTGGCTGTATCCACCTCGTGTAATGGCCCTCCTCGGGGAGGAGACTCCAATGGGGATCCTGCTATGGCAAAGAGCAGGAGGAGCTGCTGCAAGGCTCGTGTCGTCTAAAAGGTGTTCTTCCCTACGTATCACCTAACAGAGCTTGGGATGCAAAACTGCATCTCCCCACCACCAATGCCAAGTGGCAGCTCCTGCATAACCAGCAGACATTGAGACAAGCTCAGCAGTGGCCTGACCCATCACACATGCAAAATTCACAGGCAAAGTTTGTTGTGAGGGCAGCAGGGTTTAATGCAGCCAATAAAAGCTGCATCTCAAGGCTGGTGAATCAACCACAAGACATTTCCATCCCCTCATCTGCCTGCAGAGCTTGTCGGGGAGATGCTGAACTTCTAGGAAGGGGATCACACTGTTCATGACTTTGGAAACCTAAGATTAGGCAAATGGACAGGCCTTCAATTTAGATGGATAATCCCCAAAAGCACATTCATTTGCTCCAGAATGGCCTGGGCAAGCTTGCGGTGCAGCTGCTCACAGTGTAAGTGACTAATAATAATAATAATTTAGGAATTGGTCCAGCAACCTGCTGAAGCACAGGTAAAGTCCGTATTTGAAGCCAAGCAGGATCCCCAGGGAGGTTAACACCCAGCACAGGGAGATATTTCCTCGAGGCCAAGCTGCCGTCTGTGCTGCAGGGAGCACCGTGATGTGTTGGAAAAGCCATCAAGTGATTGCACCCAAACTCTTGAGAGCTTTCCTTGGCAGTGTGAAAATGAAAGGAATATGAAAACAGATATGTGGATGTAGACGTATCCCTGGCAACCAAACAATGGAAAGGTATAGTTATTTCCCTCTAGCAAAAGGCACTGGCCTGAGGCAGGGAACCTTTCTTGAGAGACACAGTTGGATTTGGTAGGAGGGAGAATTACGGTCTTGTTGGGTAGGAGCTGGCCCAGGAGAGTTAGACTGATCAGGGATGGGGAATTAGCCTGGAGAAGCCAGTGATGGATAATTTTTAGAAATACATTTAAATGCAGTAAAAGAGGAGAGCAACTGCTGTGAAACTAATAGTATTCAAACTGTGACAAATTAAACAAACAAGCCCTTACCTTATGTATGTAAAACAATATGGCAACCTATTATATACTGTATATAGCAACCTAACGGTGATACCTCATCCTCCTCTCTCAGTTTTGTAGGAGAAGTTAAGATATTAGTTATTTTCCAGAGTAGAAAAGGTCAAATCTCATTGCCCACAGTGCAGCACCTGATGTGGGGCTGGCTTTGGGGGCTTGTGGGGTACAAGACATTTACATGGATGGGATCCCTGGATGTCAGATGGGCTACAGACACCTTCCAGCTCTTCTTCCAACACACGGGAGGGCAGGTTCAGACTTAATACAATACTAATGAGTAAAGGAGCCTTAAATAACTCTGGAAGACTGTTTCCATTTAAGATACGTGGTGGGGCTACAGTAAGTGGCCCAGAGACACAGGCCACTCTGTGCTTGAGCCTGGCCTCTGACAAGTGCTTGGCACCAGAGTTTCAAGCAGAGTCCAGCACTTTGGTCTAGTGTGGAATACACACTGCATGATAAAGCTCCTTGAACTGGCCTTCAATGAACTTCTCCTCCCTGATTTTAGTTTGGAGGTCCTTAGTCTGACCAGTGTTTTATGTTTTCTTTCTAACCAAATATGGAAAACAAAAAGCCAATGCTCAGAGAAAAAAAAAATGTGTACAGTTATACAATATTTACCACCATACAATGGAAAACAGAAAAGCCAATCACAAGCAATACTGAAGATCTGGAAATCCACTTTAGTAATCAGAAATCAGCAGAGCTAGCGTAGAGAGACGACCAAAAAGTGCAAAAAACACCCTCCTCCTCCTGCCTTTCCACAGGCCAATAGCCATTTAATCTATTTAGAGAGAGATTTAAAGGCAAACAGCAAAAAGAAAGAACCGAGACATACTTGTCTGATGCTGAAAACTAGCTTCTTGAGGGCTCTCAGATTGTGCCTCACAAACAGAGAAATGTGCCCCCTGACTTTGGAACAATGGCAGGGTTGGGAACTTTTCTGGCTCTGCTCTGCCACCATACACTGGCAAGGATTTTCCTTTCAATTGTGTTTTGCTCTGCGCTTCTATCATGAGACCCTGAAAAGTGATTATTCCTTGGCTTGATCCATCTTTATCCTTTGGATGGTCAATCTCCACTTCTCTCCTGATTAAGGACGACGATTTCCGCACATTAGCCTCGTTTTTCAGAATTTTTCCATATTTACTAACAGACAACCGCCGCTGGGCATAGGCCATTAGGATCTTGTATTCTATGCTGTCTCGGTCATCATCTTCCAGCAGTATTTCATCATTTGGTGAAGACATCTTGGACCCTGCAAGAACACATTCTTAGCTTTAATGGCTTAGGCAACAGCCTGTTTTTCATGAATACCAACCAGTACGTGACATTTCTGCCGAACCATTTGCAAAACACCTTGTAAACCTCAGTGATGTGAAGAATATTTCAGTACCCAGGAGCCAGACAAGCACTGTTTTCTAGAAAGATAATTTGGTTACTAAGGAATACCTCAGGCAGCGATCAAGACCACAGAAGAATGGGAACGCGTGATCCGCTACGTTGCTCTTAACTGCGTTTGGTGGCTTAGACAGGAAAGGTGAAGAAATTCAAAGAGTATTCAATGGTCAGGGTGCAGTGCAGGAAAAGAGGAAAAACATAATAATATATATCATATATAACAATATATAATAACATAACAATAATTACTGATTCTTGGGACGAAAAGAAAAACGATTCATCAAAGCACTGCAAAGGAAAAGCTGATACTATACAGGGCTCACATGGGCATCTAAATGCATGAGAATTGTGCTTTCAGAGGAAGCTCTGACAAATTCAATCCAGAGCGCTCCGGGTAGGAAAGCAAACAAGAACTAGCCCAAACATTAGGAAAAAAATATGATATTTGCCTATCATAATGATCTCAACTGTCCTTTCGCTTTAGGGCACCTGAATCAACAATCTTGTGTGTTTGTGTGCAGTGGATGGGGTGGTGACACTTATCTAGCGTAACTTGTTCTTGTCCAAATAAACACACCAATCCCACAACACGCACATGCATTTTGCCATCTTCCTGTTTCCCTACGCATTGCAGCTTACCAAGCCACAGTGAGAAACACTCTTACATTTTTGCCTTCCACTAGGTCCGTTTGCCACCCACTTCCCTGGAGCCAGGGAAATGAGAAGAAGAGACAGGAGGGATCAGCTGGGATGCAGCAACCCAAAAAGGTCTCTTCTGCAGAGCCCAGGTGAGGATTGAGATGTTTGAGTAGGCAGCCCGGACCACTGACAACAGCCTTCCTGAAACGTCTCTGTTCAGTGACCCACACAAAGTCAAACAAAACGAAGCCCACATCCAGGACCTGCCGCTGGGGTCTCTGTTGCTCACGAACTGAAATAGGAGGCTTCTCTCCCCACTGCCCAGGAACAGGCACTTCCATTCGCCCTGGAAACCAGGCCAAGCACTGATTTCATTTTGAAGTTTGTCCAGAAACAGAGAGAAAATTTTAAAGGTTATGCCATATTCTTTTTAATTATTTGATACTTTATTCAAATTCAAGATTTTCCTTGAAAAGATCTAACCTCGCCCTCTGGATCAGACACCGACGCTGCTTAAAACAGCATAGCCTTCCACACCATGGGTACTCTTTATAGATCTAAAATAATTTGTGTAACGTTCATGTATACTAATTTTCACTAATATAAAAATATAAATAACAATATAAAAATAAACTACATATAGAAAACCTATATGAATTATAAAGCCATTACATAAAATAGTATAAAAATTCGTTTCCAAACAGCAAGAGGAATTACCAGTAGCAGCATTATAAAACCCTTACAGCCCTGCAGGCTGGGCTGTTACTTAGACATTGAGAACAGCCCTACCCAAGGTGGCTGTAGAGATAAAAATCAAATAAGAGTTCAAAGGTTGGTCTCCTGAAGGAGGCTAAGTGCAGACCGATAGCAGGAGGTAGGGTATTATTACAGCTTTCTAGTACGTAACATCAAATAAGCACTTACACGTCAGATGCAGCTGTGTGGTTAAGCCTGCACCTTGCTCTGATGGGGAACCTCTGAGAAACGGAACAAATTATATTGGTAAAAATGTGGTATGGGAGCTTCCTTACTGGGGGTTTTTTGAGCACTGACGTCTTGATGAGAAATCTCACTCTTGTGCGTACAACAAGGCTGGAGCAGTGTGAAAAGAGAACAAGGAGTCTCAGTTTATAGCTCGTTTCTGCAATTACTTACAGATAGCAAGAAAATGAGATATCACCATATGCTGGCAAGTGTTTGTAAAAGAGACTGCCAGTAACCAACTTGTTTTTCTGTTCGTTTTCAAGTTTTAAATCTTAACTGGTGACTTATGTCTCTCTTTAGACACACATACTTCTTCATACTATAACAAGTTATTTTTCCAATATCGCATCTGGTGTGGGCCAAAACCAAGCCAGGCCTTTTGCAGAAGCAGCCCTTGCTTTTCACAAACTCTTTCTCAGAAATGAGTTTCTATAAAGAATGTTTTTCAATGCAAGCATTGATTCCGTTTGACAAGTACTTGGAAGTCCTGCTAAAACTCAAATCTGCATATTATGTTCTAGGATGATTAAAAGAAACTCAGAGGATTAGATTATGGAGAGTAGCAGCATGGTCTCATTCTGTCTGCTTAAAAACTCTGCTCTAAATTATTTATCTAATGGAGCTTGCAGGCTCTGAGGGAGCATCATTACCCCCTCCCTCTTTACTTTCCTCCAGACCTTTTCCTCCCATTGCCAAATGTCACATCCACATGCCATTTCCCAGAATATGGAAACTGAACTGCCAATGCTCATAGTGATACATTCAGCTGTAACCCTCCATCCACTTCAAGAATTATCTGCCAGGATGGAGAAATTTGGTAAAAACGCAGATGGACTTCTGTGAGCAGCATGACCAACAAAACGTGCTTTCCTGAGGAGTCTCTGAGAGCCTATACTGGCTGAACTTGCACAGGTACACAAAAATACACTCCCTAACTTGTAGCCTGCAACACCACCCTGGGCCAGTTGCAATGATAGTCAACTAAAAGCTCGAGGAGTTTATTATACTGAGTGGGTGGGATACAGAAATAAAACCATAAGAAAAAAACCAACAAAACCAGAGATAAACTAGAAACGTGACTGTTTAATCGTTGTTAGGAGGAAGTGTAGCCTGGAGGTTCAAGTACAGATAAAGTAACTGTTGATTTGGAGGGCGTCTAGCTGTAGGCCTGTGTTCAGTGAAACTGGACCAGCTGGTGCCCTGGCTCTGTCATTTCTCGGCAGCTGTTGTATTGGTGTTATTTATCAATATACAGTTGCATGTATAGCTGCAAACGACCATGGCGGCTAACTCTACAAGTCCTCGTGGTCCGTGCTCACCCCCGGTGTCCTCTTGAGCCCAAACCTGGGTGCTGCACACATGCTTTCCCAGCCCCTCTTCTCCTCCTAACCCTGCTGACATGTTTCCCGTCCTTCCTCCTCAGGTACCCACAGACAAGCTCCACCGCCGTTTCTTCCATGGGGAGATTCATCCCCCTGCCTCACCAACAGCCCTGGGATTTACCTCCGGAAGGCTCAGGAAACTTGACCAAGTAGAGGCAATGTCGGTGCTGACCCTGCTATTTGGCTTGATTCCCCACCACGAACACTCTGGGCAGCTCCAGCAAACCCCAGGGAAGCACAGGTCGCTGAAGACGGCTCTGCAGCAAGAGGCAGTGCCTGCCTTGAAAGGCTGAACAGACAAAGCAGAAAGGAGAAGTGAAAGAAGCCCCTCCTGAAAAGTGATTGTTAGTCCCAGCTATTCAGGCCTGGTCTGGAGCTTCTCTTTCAGCCAGTGGAGACAGAAATGTGGTTTGTTGCCTGGAATGCCAGTTCTGAATAAAACAGTTTATTTTTGAGGCAGTGCTGGAGAAAGGCACTAACAATAAAAGCACTGCTGTTTGCTTTACTGGCTCGTCCCAGGTGCAGGTCCTTCCCTGCAGCCCTGCTCTCACCTACAGAGGAACAGACCAGGGCCTGTGGTAGCGGAGGCTCCTGTGCAAGCGGAAGCAATGGCCAAGACTCCTCTCCCGGATCTTCCTTTCCTCTGGGTGGATGGCCCTAATTTACTGATACTTCTCATGGAGGAAAGCAGAACCATCACAGGTCTCCCGGTTTCATTACTATGTAAGCAACACGCCTCCTTGAGGAACTGTTTTGTACATATTAAGTCAGTCATTCTCATCAAACCCTTAATGGATAGGTACTGTCTGTGCAAGAGAGGCTGAACTGTTTTAAACTGTACAGATGCTGTGGAAATCAGGACTTACAGACAAGCCCACCAGGAAGGACCTCTCCATGTGGTACGACAATACAGTTGCCTCTAGGATGGAAAGCAATAACTTGCAAGCTGAAGGATTTAATCTTAACTAAATAGGATAAAACATAATTAGCAAAGGCAGGGTTACACTAGAATGCCGAGCAAAACATCCCTAGTGGCAACAGATTTTTCGTGAGCACTGTTGTGCAACAGATACAATGCATGCTATATAAAAAGGTCTATGCTGATGCACGCCTTTCAGAAGAAAAGTCGTCTGCTAGTCTGTGACTGTCCAGAAGTATTTCCCATATTCAAAGCTGAGAGGCTGCCAAAGACGCAGTGTCTAGAAGAAAAGCAATGCACCGCTTGGCTTTTATCACCAACAGAAACGATAAGGAATGTATTTATGGCCTCCAGTACACTAAATTGGCTGCCACTGTGCAGCAAAGATCTGGGAGCAAAAAGGGAAGAACTGGTTACTGATGATTTTGGGAGAGCATGTCACCTGCTGAATCACCTCCACCGTTTATTGCTTAGATTAGAGTTTCTTTTGGTGGTAAATGAAGGCATTTTACCAGTATGAGGTGACCACCTAACTTGGACTGGGTGGACCTATAAGAACCAGGTGGTAAGGATGGAAGTCTACATGAATTCACTGGGGTAGTCCCAAATTTTAAATTCAACACTCTATGACTAACTGTAGGGTGGTTGGCAGAAAAGGACCTTGCGCTCCTCAGCTAGATGTTTCAACATCTTCTTTCAGAAGCATACAGCCAACAGTGGCAAAGCTTGTGTGGTAGCTCCAAAAATCCCAGAGCAGTTCCCTCTTTTTTTGACAACACAGCTAAACCTGAATGTACCTTGCTTGGTATTTAAATTACCTATGATAAATATAGCTGCTTAATCCATATACAAATAAAATTCAGAGACTCTCGTGCTGGATTATAGACAGCCAAACATTAGACAAGAGAAACCAAGTTCAGAGAAGAAAAGGAGTTTTTATTACCTTCCAGGTCTATCGCACCAGCAACCCTGGGTGACCGCCGATCTCAATTCTTTCTCCTCCTCTTTCAGTAGTTGGGCTTGTTTTGCTAGAGCTGGCTTTGCAAGGACAGTTCTTCCCTTCAGAAACCTCAAGTTCACTTCTTTTCTTCGATATTTTCAGTCTTTCAGCAAGACACGTGCTCGTAAGCTTTCACTAGGAAGGGCTACTTCCTTATGAGAACAACGTTCAAACATATCAGCTCACTTATGAAAAGCAGAAAGGGTAGGGCCAGTCCCTCCCACACGTGACTTCTCAGCAGCGCACTAAGCAAGCGGAAAAAAGTCCTTAGCTCTTCTTGCCAAATGTTATATTTTCCTCTTTTTTTTCCTTCCAAACTCTTTTTTCTTTCTCCACAGTACAGATCAAATCAAATCATCATTTTGATACAGGAAGGTTTTGTTTTAAGTGTTTTGAAAACAGTTACACCTCTTCTTCTATAACCAACCATAAATTATTCCACGTTTTTTCGTATGTCGTTGCATTATTGTTTTCAAAATCATGTTAAACATTAACTAGATAAGATTGGTAAGGTACTTGCAACAGTGACATGGTATTGCTCTTGTAAATCATGGGATCAAAATTGTGATTTCGTTACCATATAACTAACCCCAAGTTAGTCGAGTCAGAAGCACACACCCGTTTTAAGAGGGATTTTCACCATGCCAGTGATCTCCCATTCTCAAAACAAGCCTGTAGACAAAGTGACGAGCTGGCAGGGGCCTCAGGCCCAAGAAAGAGCCAAAAGATGGTGAACGTCTACATTCATCTGTGGCAGAGTTTTAGCAGACACAGAGGGGTTTCTGACTGGGGGGAGATCCCTTCTCAGGAACAAAAGCACTTGAGGCTGTGCCTTCATCTGAGACCATTGTACGGAAAAGGTCTGTCTGGTGCCTTTCCTGAGAAGGGAGGAATTTACTAGCAGAAACAGAAATATAAGCAGAGCCAACTCTTGCCTTTCCAGGGAATAGCGGCTTCGAGATCACGTATACGTTGCAGGCTTATAGAAGCTTTTTGTTCGTGTTCACTGAAGCTTTCTATTTCCTTCCTGCTTTCCTAGGGCCAGATGACCTGAGAGCAATAATAGCAGATGGAAAGCCTGCGTGTTACGGATTATTAACGATTTGTCAATTCCCTGGACTGCAAAAACTTGAGTTTTCGTTTTCTTTTCAAACATACGCCATACCCCGATGCAGAATGTACTTTCTCCAACACTAAGAGGGGGGAAAAAAAGCACAGTGTTTGAGGCCCAGAAAAGGGAAGGTTAGCTTGCTGGAAGCATGAAAAAAGACCTAAACAACCACCCCTTTCAAAGTACAAATTTGTATTTTATAGTGCCAGTAAGAAAGTGAGAGGACTGAGAAAAACAAACTAATGTTGATTCTGCTCTATTATTTCTATTCTATTCCTATAGAAATGGTTACGTTGTTGTTCTATGTTATATTATGACAAAACAGGCAAAAAATGGCTGTTTTCTGCTCTGCACTCGTGTTGGCCTTATCACAAGAGCTGGATGTACAGCGCTGCATAACTTTTGAAATATACTGGCAATGCCAAGCTTTGATTTGATTTTATTTGGCCGAGGCAGCATTGCGACCCCTGGAGCAATGACCTCTTCCGAACATGCAGCTGCTCATCCGGCCCATTACTTCCATCGCTTTCTGCTGTTTTCCACCTCTGACCCAGAATATCCCTGTACCCTTGAGACTGACCATTCTGGTCATCATTTTAAACTGCTGAGAAATCAAAATACCTGGATTATTTTAAATGCCTGGTGGTATTGAGGAAAGAGTGTGGCAGTTCGTGTTTGCAAATCGTCAGCCCTGGCTGCACACTGGAAAAGCTGTAGCCACTTTTCTGCCTTGGCTGGAGCTCTGGGATCCTAAAATCTCTGGGTAGAGGGACCTGACTTTGTGCATTATGGAGCAATATAAGGAAAAGAGGTATTTCTAAGCACGTTACAGCTAGCCTGGCCAGATGTGGGTGTAAGGGAAGGCTGGCTCTGACCAGGACTTCTTTCTTCATTTTGGCAGTTGGTTTTTCAAACAAACAGAACTGGAAACAGCCCTGGAGGAGGCAAGATGGATGTAAAAGGGAAACTCTGATAGATAAAATACGATATATTTTTAATGGGGTTTAGTTATTTTTGCTTCATTGCTCTTCGCTGGTTTCCTCCCACTGTTTTGCCTGCCGAGGAAAATATATTTTAATAGTCTTTCCTGAAAGTGGATAGAAGAGCAAACATTCTGAATAATGGCAGTATATCTCCCTGTTTTACAGGAGGTTCACATTTGATTCCTCTTTCATTTCTCAGTCCCTTCATGATGTTTCTCACATTAAGACTCAAACTAGCTATCTCACTCGTATTACTTGTATTATGGATTTTAACTTCCCGGAGTCCTCTCATGTTGTCTTATTAGGGTTCTTACCTTTTCTGTTGCCATCTATCTCATCTAACTCCTCTGGCCCAGTTTTAACTGCCTTATTTACCTTTAGCTAATCCATCCAAACACTCGATGTTGACTCATGCAGTTCTCCAGAGAGGATAAGCTGCCTTAAGGGTTTTTTCATTTCCCACCTTGGGCAAATTTAGGTCAGCTATAAGCTAGTTTCAGTTTTGTTTCTACTTACTTTCCAGCCTAAAATCCTTGCTATCCCAACCTTTGATTTGCATGGTCTGTAAAAGGACACTTAAAAATAAAACCATTGTTTCCACTGACTTTCAGAGTGCCTGTCAGGATTGATCTTTATTATATGTATGTATTGAGCCAAAAGTATAAGATGCCCCTCAAAAAAACTGGAAGATCTCTGCTGAGAGAAACTAGTTGTTTTCAGGAGGAAAAAATAAATCAAAGGGTAAAAGACCTATTTTGAAAGATGGAAAGGCTTGTTCGGTTGGTCGGTTGTTAAGCTAAACTTAAGCATTTGTTCATTCTAATTTGAAAAGATCTAAAGCCATTTCATTATTTAATTGATTCTTGCTTTGCAAGTTTGAAATGGCAGAGGACAATGTGACCACGTCATTCTACCTAAAGGAGATTTTTCTGACTCTGAAACCTAGAAACTGGCTCCTTCCACCAAAGAACGGTATGAGATAAAAAACAAAAACAAAGGCCCATCAAATGAGGCAGACCAATCATATAATCGTTTAGGTTAGAAAAGACCTTAAAGATCATCAAGTCCAATGGTTAAACTGGCACTGCCAACTCCACCACTAAACTGCGTCCCTACGTGCCACATCTACAAACCTTTTAAACACCTCCAGGGATGGCGACTCCACCACTTCCCTGGGCAGCCTGTTCCAAGGCCTGACAACAGTTACAATGAAGAAATTTTTCCTAGCCTCCAATCTAAAACTCCCCTGGTGTAACTTGAGGCCATTCCTTCTCATCCTGTCACTTGCTACTTGGGAGTAGAGACCAACCCCCTCCATGCTACAACCTCCTTTCAGGGAGTTGTAGACAGCGATCAGGTCTCCCCTCAGCCTCCTTTTCTCCAGGCTGAACAGCCCCAGTTCCCTCAACCGCTCCTCATCAGACTTGTGCTCCAGGCCCCTCACCAGCTTTGTTGCCCTTCTCTGCACTCTCTCCAGCACCTTGATGGCTTTTGTAGTGAGGGGCCCAATCTACCCCAGTCACCAGCCAAACTTCAGAAAAGAGTCATAAATTCAAGGAGCCTTTGGCAGCTCCAGGGGCCCCCAAGTACCTGCACAAGCTGGGGGCATAGTGGGGACCGACTCCAGGTGAGTCAGCAGTACCTCCGTGCGTCATCTGCTAGCAAATGACACAGAATCACACAGAATCACAGAATCACAGAATCACAGAATGTTAGGGATTGGAAGGGACCTCGAAAGCTCATCTAGTCCAATCCCCCTGCCGGAGCAGGAACACCCAGATGAGGTTACACAGGAAGGTGTCCAGGTGGGTTTTGAATGTCTGCAGAGAAGGAGACTCCACAACCTCCCTGGGCAGCCTGTTCCAGTGCTCTGGCACCCTCACTGAGAAGTTCTTTCTCATATTTAAGTGGAACCTCCTGTGTTCCAGTTTATACCCACTGCCCCTTGTCTTATCATTGGTTGTCACTGAGAAGAGCCTGGCTTCATCCTTGTGACACTCACCCTTTACATATTTAGAAACACTAATAAGGTCACCCCTCAGTCTCCTCCAAACTAAAGAGACCCAGCTCCCTCAGCCTTTCCTCATAAGGGAGATGCTCCACTCCCTTAATCATCGTTGTTGCCCTGCACTGCACTCTCTCCAGCAGTTCCCTGTCCTTCTTGAACTGAGGGGCCCAGAACTGGACACAATATACCCACTTTTTTTAATATATATATAAAAAGCTGCTGCCAGGCAGCCTACGGGCATCCTGACCGCTGAGGTCGGGCACACCACGGGGAGGGCCAGACCCGCCTTAGGGGTTGGAAATGGTCACAGCCGGGGTCAGTCCAGCCCACCCCGCTCCGCTGCCCCCCAGGTGGAGGCTGCGGACCCCTCGGGGCGGGGCTGGGGATGCGGCAGCTCCCCCCGCGCTGCCCGCCGCTGCCGGCAGGGAAAAGGCGTCGGGCAGCGACCCCCGGCGGCGGCGGCGGCTTCGTGCTGCCCGTTCGGGGAGAAACCGCGGCTGGGGGACCAGGGCCCTTAAAATACATTAATGGTGCGATTCAGTGGCCTGTGCCCCCGCCAGGCCGGGGGGAGACGTGATTCCGATGGTGGAAAATAACGCGAGTGACAAGGCGTGAAGGTCCCTGGCTCTTCTGCCCGAGGTTACCAAGTCAATGGTTTTGTGTGTGTAAACCGGAGCCTAAGCTTTAGAGAAGATGAAGGAATCGAAAGAAGGCCGTGTTTCGTTCCTGGTACGTATAACTGTGCAAAACCAGAAATGCAATGTGCAAAGGGAGATCGCACAAAGCTGCACTGGGTGTTCAGGTTTGTTTCTGAGCAGTGCTGCTACACTCACTCGTTTGGTTTAGACAGAAAACCATTTTTATCTTCAGTTTCCAAATGATGCAGCTTTTACAAGAGTTTTGTCTCTTCTTCTTACTGTGTACTGTAATGTAATGGGAGGTGGGGGAGTGGGGCAGGAGGAGGTTTGGGGTCAAAGAGGTACCGCCGTCCTTCACTTTTAACCCTCTGACTTCCCCCCACTCCTCCGTGGGGCTCAGCACTGCTGCTGCAGGCCACCTCTGACATGGTGTGGCTGGGTGGCACCGGAGTCAGAGATTGCCTAAGAGCCACTGAGTCAAAAATCCCTCTAGGCAAGTTTTTCTTAATCCCTTTCTTTTCTATAAGAATAAAACCAAACCACAAAATACTTCAGTTTCTGTATTAATAGTGAAATATGAGATACGAATAGACAAAAAAATCATATACAGCTGTCTCTGGAAAGTATTTTCGTGCTTGATTTATCGTTGGACCAGTAGCCTTTGGCATCAACTGTGTAGAACGAAGCTCGATATCTAATAAAACCAAGACCGTCTTAAGACAGTGGCTTAGTACAACCCAGCCACCGGTGTACTTCCTTCAGCACAACACCGTGATACAACTGACCCTTGACTGCTCTAGGAGCACACCGTGATACAGCACAACTAGCACAACACCGTGATACCCTTGACTGCTCTAGGAGCCTGAGGTGGAGCAGCTACACCCTGTGTTGCACTCAGGACTCATTCCAAGTGTGGGTAAAGCCCTGGGCTGGGGTGAAATTCATCTTGGGAAGGGCCATTGCAAACCCCTGTGGGCCTGCATGGAAAGCAAGTGGTGTACAGATCCTTCAACAGATGAGTGATTTTATTCCCTCGGCAGTTTTGTGGTTCTGGCAGACCAGAACATCTCTATACACATCTGGGGATGTACATATTGTACCATACTAGTGCTGCCACAAATTCCCCACCCACAGCAGAGCACGTTCCTGATGTCACTAAGCTGTTTCAGGTGCTTGTGTTATCTGCAATTGTATACTCTTTTGTGCATACTTCTGCAAATCTACATTTCACTGTTGCGGCGAGCAGGTTGAGGGAGGTGATTCTGCCTCTCCACTCCCATGAGGCCCCACCTGGAGCGCTGTATCCAGCTCTGGGGTGCTCAGCAGAAGAAAGACGTGAACCTGGGGGTCCATGGAGAGGAGCCAGAGAAGGACCAGAGTGACGGAACAGCTCTGCTGTGAGAACAGGCTGAGAGAGTTGGGGTTGTTGAGCCTGCAAAAGAGACGGCTCTGGGGAGACCTCATTGTGGTCTTTCAATGTATAGAGAGGGTTTGTAAGAAAGACGGAGAGAGACTTTCTTCCAGAGCCTGTAGTGATAGGACAGGGGACAACGGTTTTAAACTGAAAGAGGGCAGATTTAGGTTTGGCATGAGGAAGATGAGGGTGGTGAGATGGTAGAACAAGCTGCCCAGGGAAGCTGTGGATGTTTCACCATTAGAAGCATTAAGGCCAGGCTGGACAGGGCTTTGAGCAACCTGATCTAGCGAAAGATGTTTCTTCCCATGGAGCGGTGTTGGACAAAGGGATCTTCAAAGGTACCTTCAAACGCAAACCGTTCTATGATTCCATTTAAGGGCTAATTGCTTCATACCCATTGAAGGAGTTTCAGTAACTTCCTAAGTGTGTTTTTCACACATGTAGATAAAAAGATTTGCTTAGATGTCCAGCTGAGATGGATGTGTGGTTACCCCAGCCCAGCTGGCAGAGGCAAACCCCCTGGCTGTGGTGTACCTCAGCCCCAGGGAAACTCTTAATTCTTCCTGTTTGCTGCTGACATTTGAAGTGGTATGAACACATCCTTATATGAGCAACCATAGCGGTGGTGGTTGCTGTATTTTTTTTTTTTCTTAGTAAAATGGAAAACTTTCATGAGCTTCAGGTAGGAAATACGCAGAGCATTCTTATACACTTGACTCACTGCAGCTAATAGCTGTGATGGCAAAAATGTTTTCAAGTGAGAAGCATGGGACTGGAAACCACAAGTTGAATGAAAACATATGAATCAAGGGGATCAGAGGCCAACACAGTTGCAGTTGAAGTCTATGTTGGTTAGTTATCCTCACAGGTCAAATAGAATAAATTCTTTGATCAGGATTTCTCCAGAAGAGTGGTATTTCAGCAACATTTCCAGTCAGATAAAAACACTGTATCAGAATAGAAAGCACCCCAAAATGAGCTGAACTGCTGTGCTTCGCACAGCTACTAGAGAGTCAAAAAAGCCTTGGTAGACAATGCAGGGGCAGATCTACAAGCCTCAATAATTTAAAGATTAAGAATGTATCATTTTGTGTCAAATTAGGATAATATTTCCCAAAGACATATGCGGAATAAAATCCTTGGCTTACCGAGGAAGAAACATGGTTTCTGAATTTTGGAATATCCATTTTGTGCAATCTTTTGGGACTTACTAACTTTTTTTTTTTTTTTACATTAACAATAAGATCTGCTTTTCCCATTTAAGTTAAAACCAACCATCTGTGTGCATAAGGGTCTTTTCCTCTGAGACAGAGATACTGGGTTTCCAATCTTCCTGCTTCTCTGGCATTTGTTAGTCCATTAATCATAAGCCTTAGCAATCCTGTAGCACCGTAAATCTCCAAAACCCCCTGCTACCGTGAGGGCCTTCATTCTGTAAATGAATTTAAGCGGGTGAAAACAACAGGGTCTCCCAAAAACGTAAGTGGGTCTGAGGCCTGAGGTACGGTACCCCTGGTAACAGTGTTGTCCTTCACACTTTTTTTTCCAGCTGGGTACTCTAAGATGTAGGTGATGGCAAGGAAAAGCCTCCATCTGTGACAACATTTGGAACCTCTGCTCATTGAAGAGGGGAAAAAGAAGAGTTTACACAACATTGTAACTTGCTTTACTGTCTTTTAAAACTTGATCTAATGCTCTTTGTGAGGGTTGTTTAATGGTATTGTTTATCTAGATACAGATGTAGAACACTTGTAGCACTTCATTCCCCATAGAAGTTAATGGGTTTCCCATTGTAATTATTTCAGTTTTGCTGAATACCTGAAAAAATCCTTGAAGGGGAATATGGGATTGAAATGAAATTTCTTCCCTGCCTCCCCCCCACCCCCGCAATTCAAATTGTTGTATTTTTGTCTGTTTGGACTAACACAAGTTCAGATGTATGTTTTCAATTATATTGACACACAGTTGCCCTGCCTGGTGTTGCCTTGCTTCATGGAAGTTGGAGTTTAGGTCCCATTTTTTGTCCTGGTTTTGATTCCCTGGATAACAGTGTCTTCCCTAAGGCAGCCACCTCTCTTCTGGCTGGGCTGGTTGGGGGCTATATGGGACATGGCAGTGCAGAAATGCAGTTCAGTAAAACACTTAGCTTTGCTTTAACCCAAAATATTTTATTCAATGAAAAATTATCTTCAGTTCTTCATCCCAAGTTGGAAGAAACCAAGGTATTTTAAATGTGGAATTTCCCACAACATAGAAGATCCATTTTTCATTTGTCCCAATTCCCTTTCTATGCCCAAAGGTGCTCTGCCTTGTTACTGCTTCTTTTGTTTGGTACAACATTAATTACATTTCGTCTTCAGGGTGAAGATGGATAAGTACTCTGGAGATTAAGGCTTTTGTTTTGAGAAATGATGCTGGGTGTTTACATTCCTAAGTATTCAAGACACCAAGTCTCACTTTCAGAAGTAACTTACAGTCTGCAGTGCCTAACGAACTGAAAACAGAAATTAGGGTCCTAATTAGTTATTAGGAGACTTTCTAATTGACTTAATTAGTAGAATACCAGGTGTAAGTCAATTCTGTGCTGAAGTCTCAAACCTCTTGATAGCTATGGCGAGAACAATCTGAATTTCAAAGTGACTTTCAAGTTATTTTAAACAGAAATTTGTGTGTCTGTGTGTAAGAAGACTAAATACTCAAATTTTTTTTCATAACTGGCAGCTCCTAGGATTTCCAGGCGTCACTGTTTCTCAGTGGGTTCTCCAATTTTGGTGGGTTTTTGTTTTGTTTTCCTAAAAGGTTGTCAAAAAAGGAGACATGCAACAAGTTCTACTCACTGAAAAGAGATGCTGAAAATGTTGAAGAGATTTTCTGAAAGCTGACTGAGATTAACTTTAGAATGGATTAGTCAGACTAAAAAAAAAAAAAAAAATAAAATCCAGGTATTGCTTTTTACAGAATCACGCAAAGTTAGGGATTGGAAGGGACCTCAAAAGGTCATCCAGTCCAATCCCCCTGCTGGAACAGGAACACC
>VWYH01004034.1:401272-419437 GCA_013399365.1 Pampusana beccarii | reverse complement strand
ATACACCCCAGGATGCCATTGGCCTTCTACTTTTTACAGTTAAAGTAATTCGTCCTCGTGTCCTAAAGAAGCAGGGCTCAATACAGCTTTGGATATTAAAAAAAATAAAGTTCAAAGATTCACTATTAAATATCTAAAATTCACTTATTTGGATCAAGAGCTTCTAGAATTTGTCAGTAGGAACAATGCCATTAACCAAGTCAGGCTGCTAGCAGTTTTCATACAAATCATTTATATTCAAGTAAAATTTACCATGTGGTGAATGCTGTCCATGCACAGGTGAGGATGCCTGTCCTTTCCTGAAAATCTCGCAGTCACTGGTGAAGAAAAAAGCATTTTCTTCGCTGAAGGCTGAATAGGCCCTTCAAACATCTGCATGCTGTTAAACAACCCAGAAAACAATAATGGCTATAAAAACACAGTAATGAGCTGTAGCTTCCTCCATACCTGGCTTTAAAGACACAGGCCCCCTTCTCCACAGTCACCAAACCTTTTCAAAGACCAACCTCTTCACTCCGGAGCCAGGGACAGACTTATTTTTGTACGTGTGTCACAGCAGAGAGAACAGAGCAGCTTGCTAATAGCTCTTATTCGGACCGCAGTCATTGCAGCCTGACTAGGATCTTCTTTTTGATTTCTTCGTCTCAGGATGAGGAGGAGGAGGAGGAACAACACCTGGCTCCCTGCAGCCAAGCACAGCCCCAGCTGCTGTTTTCCTGCACCGTCAATAGAGGTTTCTGTGCCAGCAGGACTGACAGCGACTGTTTCCTAATGACAGTGTTTCCCCTAGTGCCTTATATGTTCTGCCTAGTAAACCTTTGGGAATAATAAGATGGATTCATCCCATCTGTGACCAAAGGGAGGATTGTATGGGGGACCTGGGCAGGGGAAGGAAGCAAGAACCAAAATTGCTGTCTGTTTAATAGCTGGACAAAAAGCATGCACCATACAGCATTGTTTTAATTAGGTCCGGCACGGTGATCTTGATCACGCAGCAGTCTTGCCACTGCTGCAACGATGCAGAGTCAATGAGTGCTTACTGACCACCAAAATCCACCTGTGCCACCTTCTGTAGCAACCAGGAATCCCTGACACAAAACCTTAGCGGATGAGACAAAAAGGAGGTGTGGGATGCATTCACAGAGGTGAAACAGCACCATCTCCCAGAGCCTTGCTTGTTTGCTGTTACCTCTGCCCCCTCTGCAGCAGGGCAGGGCTGATTACAGTGTGAATGAGGAAAGCTGCTGGAAGCTGCTGGGCTGCTACCCGTAATCACAGTCTGAGGGCTACATGACAAATAGCATCTTTTACCACTTTATTCAGATACAGTGGCCAATAATTTGACAAGTAAAAATTGATTTTCCCCTTACAAACTCCATATGATCAACCTGGACATTAATGAACCATACATGTCTCATTCCTTTCTCGTTGCAGAATTCACTGGGAATTTCCCCTTCTTCCTCCACTGACAAACCAGCTCCAGCACCGCCTGCCTGCAGCTTTAAAGATCTTTTTATGAGAACAAGGCAGTCAAATTCCAAATAGGGTAACTTACGTTTTTGTCGTTGTTGTTGTTGTTTGTTTGTTTGTTCTTTATTTATTTTATCCTAAAGCCAGTGCTGTTATCTCGTGAGGACTTTAAGGAAATCTGCTGTGGTGACTCAAGGCAGGACTAAGCTCACTTGCCTGTTGTGCCTTCTGCTGGAGTTCAGGAACTGGAAGGAGGCTGGGAAAGTGAGCAGTGGTTTGGGTGCTCCACTCAGGAGAGTGGGCTTTTGCCTCAGTCTGGGAATTTCAAGGTAGAAACGCTGGGAATCAGCTGTGAAGCAGAAAGATGCTCGGGAGATCTGGCTGATTTATAAAGAGAAGTTCTGAAGAACTCAGGGACGCATCATCCCATCATTGAGGAAGACAGGGAATTTTACAAGATGCATTTTGTACTCTGACGAAAGAGAACTTAGAAAAGCATTGCTTAGGTACTTGGACAAAAAATACAGAAAGCCAAAGATCAGCTTTGGAACAGTAACAAGAATACTTCCAAAAGGGAATTTAAAGAAAACATGTGTCCACTGATGGATGCGGGAGACCACCTGGAAACAGAAGAAATAGACAAGGCAGAAGAACTCAATGCCTTTTTTACATCAGTTTTTACAGGCAAAGCCTGTCCCCTGACTTCTGTGAGTATTGGTACAGTTACGGAAGGAGAAGAAAAGGGCTAATGCTATACCCATCTTCAAAGAAATAAGGATCTGGGGAACCATTGGCTAGTCTGCTTCACCTCAGTGGCTGGAAAAATTGTGGACCATGTCCTCTAGGAATCTGTTTTCAAGCATGTGAAGGACAAGAATGTGATCATGAATATTCAGCACGGATTTACCAAGAACAAACTGCACCTACCCAGCCTGACTGCCTTCTGTGAGGAAATGACTGTTTATGTGGGTGAGGAGATGGTGTTGGAGGTAACTTTGTGTTATTAAGGCTTCCCTCTAGTGTCTCCTACAGCATTCTCATTCAGAACATGAGTAAGTATGGGATAAACAAAAGGAAAACTGGCTGTATCATCAGACACAGAGGATAACAATAAACAGCTCATCAACAGACTTGTGGCTGGTAATGGTTAGTCCAGGAATCAATATTGGGGCTAGTATTGTTCAACACCTTGAGCGTGACCGCGAGTAGAACATAGAATACACCCAAAGCATCTCTGCAGGTAACACTAAAGCAGGGAGCGTGGCACAGACAAATGGCAGTGCTTCAATCCAGAGACAACTCACTAGCCCCAAGAAAAGGACCAATAAAGTCCTGTTGTAGGACTTCAGCAAGGACTCGTGAAGTTCCACACTGGGGCAGAATTGCTCTATGTATCAGCAACTGGCTGAGCAGCAATTCTGCTGGTTATGGTGGATGCCCGGCTGAATATGAACTGGCAGGGCCCTTTTGCTGCAAGCAAGGCAAACTGAACATTAGATCACATTAGGAGGAACTTGGCCAGCAGACCAAGGTAAGTTCCTATCTCCTCCACCTCAGTGCAGCTGAGCCCACAGCTGGAGCAGTATGTCCCAAGAATGATGTGGAGAAATTGAAGAGGCAGAGAAGAAGGCTACTGGGTGGTACGGAGCCTAGAGCTCATGTTGTATGAAGAGGGATTGAGATGGGCATGTTTAGTCTAGCGAGGAGGAGGCCAAGATGTTATCTAACTGCTACCCACAAAGTGCTTGAAGGGCAGAATCAGACACTTCTCAATAGAGACTGAACTAAACAATGAGTGCCTGCCTGCTTTGTGCTGTAGCTGTACCTATCTTCCGCCTCATGTCCTGGATAGACCTTGGGCCTATGTTATTGCCTCGTTTCTGGCTTTAGCTCCTCACTGGGCCCTGGAGCTAGTTCATCACATCACCTGGTTGGAGGCTGTTCACAGACACTGTTCGGGTCCTGTGGGACTGTGCTGGGGGGGTGTGAGAAGGCACTGCCTATGCTGTAGACACCACCAAAGGCTCCTGGCTTGCCCTCCTTTGTGGAGCAATTTTCTCCCCTAACCCTTGTTGCTCTTTGATGTTTCAGCAACCTCTCTTTTCAAGGTCAGAAGTGACCAACTATATTATACACTCAGACCTTCCCTTCAGCACAAGGAATAAATCTTTACCTGGCTGCACCTTTGAAACTAATAGCCTTTGACTGACTGAATGTATCTACCAGGAAAGCACATGTTTCTGGGGATTTCTTTGCTTCAGGTACTTCCATTGGTTAAATTGAAGGTGATGCTCAAATCATGTCGAATTTCTATCTGGAACTTTTAAGACTTTCACTTAGTGAATGGCTATACTACCATATATTTTGTATTTTAGATTTAATTGAGTACAGGAAGATTTCCGCTTGGTTTAAATCTTGCAGCTTCATGCCATAGCTTATCTTGTTAAAAAAACATATACACAAAAGCTTACCCTGTAGTTGCTGCAGCAACTGAGCACAGAGCATTGTGAATGGTCCTTCTTCCTTGATGACAATGAATATGGATGGCCAGCAATTGCTTAAATATAACATTAACTGTTCAGCTGCTGATGAAAGATGTTTGAGAGGGGGGAGAATCTGCACATTTCCAAAACAGAGTCAATCTGCTCCAAGTGAATTACCATTTTGTTGTCACGAAGCACTGGCACCTGAGGAAATTCTATCACTTCTCTTTCGTATGTGTCCCAGAAAGCCAGAAGAGAGCAGCACAGAGACCAATGAAAAAACAATCATTCCTCCAGAAAATGCTAAGACACCCTCGCCCTGCAACACCTCTGTCTATGCCCTATTATGAGTATCTTCAAAACTCATTTAATTTAAGGACAAAGCCCAGGACACCAACCCAATGTTTCTCTCTCTTCATAAAGTCTTGCTTTTTAAGCTTTATTTCCCTTGTTTTTTGTAGTTGCTTGTAGCAAGGTGTGCTACACACCAGCCTTATACGGGCAGCAGGCAACAGACTGATGTCTTCTGCAGGAGCACCACCTTTGGAAGCTGAATCGCGCCTTTGCAGTTGCTCTCCCAGACTGCAGCAACTCCCTGTCTTATTTGCATGGGAGCTGCAAGTGTCCTCATCAACTTCAAGCCTGGAGTGTTCATTTGGGTATCACCATGGGCAGAAATTCACGCGGTCTTTCTTCTGCTGAAGTCTCATCAACAGCCTAGAGCTCAGCTTAGGAAACTATATAGCTGGGTACAAAAGGGCACAAAGACATACCAAGCCTTAGGCACCATGGTTTTAAAATCACATCTTAGAAAAATGACATTCTTAACTGAATAATAACATAGACAACATTTCACTGTTGCAAACACAGTTTACTAGGTAAAGCTGGGTGGAGACTCCTGAGGGAGAGATGATCTGAAACAGAACAGTAGAGTTATTCCTGCAAGGCTCAGTGCTTTAAGATGGGAGGTAAGACTGTTACTGCTATTGAAAAGCAGGAAAAGCTGAAAGGTGGAAATAATTATCCTGGAAGTTAGTCACACTCAAAATTGTCCATTTTTGAGATTTCAATAATCAGGATCTTTGACTTCACTTTTGGCAACAGAGTGACATCCCTGCAGCCATTTTCCTCCCAGGAGCAGGGCAGGGCAGTAGCTCAGGACTCCTGGCAGGGCCATCTCCTGACCAGCCACCCAAGCTCTCTTTGTCGGGCTCCTACACAACACCCATGAGGCGAAGAGCAGGATGGGAAAGCCTCTCAGTTTTGGGAGGAAAATGCTTTCTTTGGGGCTTTCCCCGTGACTTCGCGCTGTTAGGCAGCCAGGCAGCCTCATCTAACAGCGCTTGTTTGCTTCACGCGTTAGTTGATTTGTAAAATCCTCGGAAAGACCAACATCACTTTAAAGTGCTTTAATTCACCGTTTCCCAAGGTGACATGGCCGCTTTGACAGCAGCTCACTGGACGTCAGAAGGCCTCCATGAAAGCTGGGACTTACACTCCCGAGGATTTGTTCAATTGTGGGGCTTTTTTGTTTGATTGTTGGGGTTTTGTGTTTGTTTGTTGTTGTTTGGTTGGTTTTAATGTTATTTTATTGATTAATTTTAAATTAGTTCTAAAATTTTAATTTGCTCAGGAGAGGCCGCCCGCTAGGCCTCCACTTCAGCGAGGCCGCCTGCGGCGCCAGGTGGCGCCATGGCGGCGTGATCCGCCACAGCGGCCCCTCCGAGCCCGGCCGGGGGAGCCCGGCCCCCGCAGCGATGTTTTTGGGGGGAGGCAGGGTCTGGGGGTGTGGGTCCCTTGTGAGCGTAGGCTGGTGGTTTTCGGTGCTTGCACAGGGACATCACACATCTGCATTGTGCCTCATCACACAGGTCCCGACCCCATTCGGAGACACGGCATTTTCCTCTCAAACTGGATCGCATCACTTCAAAACCAGCAGGGAAAGAGAACGTGTAGGCGAAACAAAGTGTATAGTGGGTCTGTTTTAGAAATGCAGATATTGCCTTTGATGGTGTTTGCTGTTGGGAGAGGGGAGAGAAAGGAGAACGGGTGTTATTTCTTAATTTGAAAGAAGACTTGGCCTTGTTTTACATACGTGTCTATCTGCAGTCCTCTTTTCCAGCCCTCCTTTCCTGCTCTCACACACTGTGGTCATGGCTGCCATGACCTGCTGTCCATTCAGACCTTGTGCTTTGCTGTTTTGTTAACTGATTTTAGTTTAAAACCTCACACCATGGATCTTCTAGGATCAGAAATTCTGCCTTCCTCAATCCCCCTCACTCTGGGCAGTTTCTGACAAGCTGGAGCGGTTGATCAGTCACCAAAACATAAAGGACCTGCCTCGTAGGACACTGGAGCGGAGGAGCCATATGGAAGAGCAGAACCAGAGAGGTCCCACCAGTTCCTTCACAGCCCACCACTGCGCATGGTCTTTCCTCATCTTTGCCGGAGGCTGGTGGAGTGTTGTCGCAGGGACGTGGAGTATCCTACGTTAGGCCATTTCAAACAGTTTGATCTTGCTCTGAAGCGTTCCATGTGATGCAGTTTCCTCTGCCATACAGAACCTGATGTGTGTTTGCCTGGACCGGGATGTCCAGCTGCATGAGACAAGCGATCAGTGCTGCTTTTTCTCGTGCTCAGAATGGTTCGTGTCTGCCTGTGCTCTAGCTCACTGCTAGTTCAACTGGTATCACTGCCATCAAGAGGAGCAGCCCACTCCTTGCCTCGCACCCCCAGCTTGCTGGCACTGCCCTCTGTGTGGTTGCACAGTGGAGCACATCAGTGTGGAGAATGTTAGTTTTCAGTGGGATCAATTCCTTGCTCCAAACACTCGAATAAGCAAAACAGAGGACTTGGTATGGGCACAGGAACACACAGCGAGGGCAAAGAGGGAATACAGTGTCCACATCAGCTAAAACTGCAACCGAAAACTTGTATGTCAAAGGATACCCTGAGGGCTCTTGACATGAAAGTTGTTGAGACATAATCTTCCACACCTAGACATTTCTGGACTTAGCCAGTGAGCTAGAAATGGAGGACCTGGTAGTGGTGGTAGAAACACACATTCACAAAGTGTTTTTTTCCTTGAAATACATACTCACAACTCTTTTTTACTTAAAGAAAGCCAGAAAGAAAGGAAGAGAGAAAAAAAAAAACACCCCAAACCAAGACATGTCAGTTTTTAAAATATGGCCGTTCTATTCCTGGGTTGTTTTTCTAGTGCTGCACCATTAAATGGAGAAGTCTTTTCCACTTCCCTTTCCCCTTCCTGCAGCAATATACAGATGGACCTTAAAGAGAGATAGAGGGGAAAGGTGCCTTGTTGATTTTTGTCTAGATTTTTCTTTGTTACTAGATTATAAGAAGAAAACAGATGTTTCTTCTCTTTACAGTGCACTGTATGGCCTGTCTAAACATAGGGAAAGCAGCACTTCTGCAGACACTGCTAAATTTCGCCCGAGGCCGGAGACATCTTTATCATGAGACAGTTGCATTGTGGTAGATACTTTAATGAAACCTGCGTCCAAAGTCCTGCAACATCACAGTTCAGAATTTAGTTGGCTTCTGTTTCAACTACAAACCAATAATTTTCAAGATTCTCTAAAATTATTAAACGAATGAGTGAGTGAAAAATGGGATGGGGGTCATATGTGTCCATCTGCCTGCCTGTGTTTCCGGCAGGCAAAATAAATGCACATCCACTTGTTTCAGAAAAAATAGTTTGCTAGGGATCTATCTACCAGCCAGCAGTTCACGTGTAGGGAGTACCTTTTGCAGGAGATGAAGTGCTCTATCTCACGACTGAAAATAGCAATAGTTTTTAAGGAGTGAAAGCTGACCAACAGACTTTGCATTTTAAGTGAGGTAATGTTTGTTGCTGAGATTTTGTTACAGTCCTTTTTGAGTTGAGGTCCTCTGTTTTCAAGTTGTTGTGGTTTAAGCCGAGCTAGCAATACAACCACGATCGCCGCTCACTCACCCTCTCCCCACCATGTCCCCAATAGGGGGGAGAATCAAAAGGGAAGGGAGAAACTTGAATTGAGATAAACAGTTTAATAAAATAAGAAAATACTAATACACTACTAGTAAATATATATATATATAATAGAAATAAAACATACTCAAAGCAATTCCTCACAAACTCCGTCCACACTAAGCAGCCAGTCCCAGGAAGTGATCCTCCAGTCCTGAGCAGCCAATCTAAAAGAGAAAGAAAAAAAGAGGAAAAAAATACAGAAAAGCCCAGAGGCCTCTGCACAATGGCAAAAGGCCAGACTAGATGTCCCATGACTGTGGCCCAGAGCAAGCAAGAGCGAGAACCCCCAAAAGTGCAAGAGAGGGAGTGAGCCACCCGGAAGGTCCCAGCTCTCATTACATATGAAGCATGAATGCTAATGGATGGAATACTCTTACTGATCAGTCTGGGTGTCAGTCAAGCTCTGCCCCATCCATGCCCCCCTTCTTGACGCCTCACAGCTGTGGGCAGGGTGCTCAGAGTGTCCTTGGCTCTCGGACCAGAGCAATTAAAAACATTAACTCTGTGCTGGGGTGTGATCTCTTGTTCTCAAACTAAGTCCAAATAATGAGAGTACTAGCTATGAAAAAGAAAGGTTTCTAACTGCATGAAGAAAATTAACCCATTTTCAGTCAAACCAGCACACAAGTTTGTCGTATGGCAGCTGTGGCTGCCTGACATAAAAAAATAGCTCTCCTTCGACAGACGGAAGTATTATGCCAGAGTTTGCACCGGTTTTGCAAATACGAATGCTGAAGACACACAGATATTGGCAGATCGGAAACATCGAGCATCGTTTGACCAGAGTCATCAGTGGACTGGTAGGAAAAATCGAAGTCCAAATTAATATTCCGATTTAAACAGTTACGCGGAAGTTAAACCTTGAAAGCATTCACAGTAACAGTCAATCATGTTTCTCATTTAGCAATTGCATTTCTCCACAGGACGTTCCTGAAAGTTTGCAGGGAAATAACTTTGGCTTTTATTTAGAGCTAATTTTTGCTAACAAAAATAACCTTCACGCTTTCCTCTTGCTTTGGCGCAAGTCTGGAAAATCTTGATTCCTGAGCACCAGACGGGTTAAAAGCAATAATGTTTCTTTCTGAAACAGCTGATAGCGGCCAGGTGCTGCTCAGACTAGTGCTGGATGCCGGTGACCCTCTCCCCTCACCTCAGCATTTTTGGATGGCAGTCATACAGCCCCAGAGGCCAAGCCATAGAAGCTGATTCACTGCCCAAGGCATCTGCTCCTTGGCAAGCTCCGGGGGCATCTGCATAGGTGGCTCTGTGTAGCTTTTCTTTCTGTCACAAGGCCAGGTACCTGGGGGCACTGTGGGGGACCTGCTTGACCTGCTTTGCTCTTTTTTTCTCTCCTTTTATTTTGGTTTTCTGGAGCCTCCTGGATAAACCGAGAGGCGTTTTCTTTATAAGGAACTGGCTGTGTATCCCATATGTCCCTCTATTGTTCATGCTGGGATAATCTGCACTGAAACAGGATCTTTGTTTCCGGCACCCTTGTCTCCCGCTATGTGCAGGCTGGTCACAACCCTCTCTGGGTGTCTTTAACATTGGTTACTCTAGAAGCAATTGTGGTTTTGTAGGCAGCTGTTTATAATTTCAGGTCTACGAGGGAACGAGTGACGAATTTAAAGAAACAAGGCTACTCAGGAGGCTTTACCCTATTGGCTGGAAAGGAGTAAGGGAAGTTTGGGGAAAATAAAACAGCTGGATGGCAGAGAGGCATCGCAAGAAGGGGGCGGTTGCAAAATGAACCTTATAAGGGGATAGCTGCTTGGCCTCACCAAATTTAGCGGACTAGACCTAGAAAGACATAATAGATGATCGTGCTTCGTACCAGCTTGAGGCAGGAAGCAGGATGAAGCAGTTTTGCAGCTCTTGTAACAAGCTATGACGTGGATAAACCATGTGCTATTTGGGTTTTTTTGAACAGAAAAAAGAAGCCGCCCTCTGTTGTCATATACCAGCAGGATGGCAGCATTCACCTTTCCTCCCCCTTTCCCAGGCTCATCTTCTGTCACGCATCTTTCCTTCCTGCTTCTGAGGCTCAACTCCCCTTGTTCTCACTGCAGGTTACACTCAGTTTCTCCCAGTCTTTTGGTGAGGTGATGGGTGTCAGAGGTGCTTAAGGGTTCTTATCTGCTGCTCTTTGCTTCTTAGTGGGTGTTTCTCCAGGCTTCCCAGCGTCCAACAACTTGCCCATCTCTTGCAGTGCACTGATGCCGTCTGTCTCTAGGTTATACCAGGTTTTACTTGCAAGGAACATTACTTTTAAAGTATTGGTGGCTATCTGTTATGAATTACATAGTGGAAAATATGTAGGGGTTTTTTTCCCCATTAAACCCTTGTTCCTGGAATCACGTGATTCAACTTCCACTATATTTTTAATGTAAACTCATAACCCCTGTGCTTAAAGAGAAAATCTTGAAAATAGAAACTGTAGAAGGCAAATAAAAAAAAGAAATATTATGGGAATTATTTTCGTCTCCTAGCTTTTGGAGCCAATTCATAATGTGTAAGCCCTAGGGGTTTGCAATACCATGGAAGGAGCTGCTTCTCTGTTGTGTCCATATCTGCAAAACTATAATAACCTCTGTAACTCTTTTGTGTTACATCCCTACCAAATATGTTAGTTTACATTTCAGCACATTTTTGTCTGCTTAGGTCACAGCCTACAGCGCTCTACAAACTACTAGCTGAACAAATACATGCCCAGTGGTAAGAATGGGCTTGCCACAAAGCATGGTGTGCAGCAACGAAGAAAAATCTTGTTTTGAAAGAAAACCTGCCACTGATGTTGCCCTTTATAGAGGGTATCATGGGAAATGAAAATACTCAGAATCTTTGAAAGTATAAGCTCTTAATTCTGAGTCTCTTCTGCAAGACGTTTTTCTTAACAAATACCTAGCTCTGCATTTCCCCCCATAACACTATCTTTACCTTCCTTCAGCAGGTTCAAAAATTTCTGTATTTGCTTGTCAAGCACAACTCAACTGTACCTCATTCAGGGAGATCCCACTCATTTCAGTCCTGCAGTTTAATAACTGCAAGACAGCCAAACCTGTCATCTTTCAACGCTAAGAGATATTTACATCAGAAACTGTTGATTGAGAAATTAATTTCCATTCCATAGATGACCACGGCTACATTTTAGACTTCCTGCAGACCTGTGGAGATTGGTCTCTTAAGTCCATGTTTTGCCCTCAAGATTTTTGTCACGTGTGACCGTTCGAACAGTATAGACCTGAAGTCTGCATGCTGTAGCACCGTATAACTATAGCAGCATGTAAGGGAGGAGGCATGCACCAGGCTGCTTACTACTATTCCTTTTTGGAGGACAGAAAAGCCCCATAGCTCACCTTGGGGCCTTGCAGAAGTCCATCAACACAAGGGTAAGTCTTCAAGAATGAAGATGATGTTGTCATATTCTCTCTGCTCTTTGTCAGAGAGTTGTTATGACTATACCTGTGCGAGCAGCCGCCAGGCAAGGAGGCTCTGCTATCTTTTATTTGTTATTTAAAGCCAACCTGAAGGGATATTTACTCGTGATAGCCACGGGGGTGTGGCAGCCTCACCTTGTGTTTCTCTTAGGTTCCTTGGCTTCAGCCTCTGTACACCTACAAATGGCAACACAACCTGTTCCTGCAGATGTGAGAGGAGAGCTGGGTAGATGGATGCGAAGGGATGAAGGAGGGCAGCTGGATCAGAATCCAGCTAAACTGCTGCAAGACTGCTTTGAACCAGTTTTAGAGCTTTCACCCAGTGAGATACATCTGTGTAGTTAATTTGGATGTGCAGAGAGGGAAGTCAAGCCTGGAGCTGTGTGCTGTGTTCAAGTAAGCAAGGTGAGCTTTGAAGGGTGGAGAAACTACCTTGAAAGGTTATGTATGAAAATGTAGGTGTCCAGGGCTATATTTGCCACTCCTGGTCAAGGCTAAATGCATTGTAAGGTGCCCTTAAAATGGACACATTTGATTTGACATGGTTTAATGAATTTGTGTGTCCTCAATCTGCCATGAACTGACTCGAAACCAGTACAATCCTGAGATATAAACAAGACCCAAAAGAAGAAAAAAAATCTCAATAGATCATGTCTTTCCTTAGTCTTTAGCTAGTTATGAATTATCTCCTCTGTGCAGTAGGTACGGTACATTACAGAAATACAGAGCAGGAAAATAAGCTTTTCAGCTGGTGGTAAGATACTGGAACAAGCTGCCCAGGGAAGTGGTGGATGCCCCATTCCTGGAAGTGTTCAAGGCCAGGCTAGATGAGACTTTGAGCAACCTGGTCTAGTTGAAGATGTCCCTGTCCATGGCAGCGGGGTTGGAACTAGACGATCTTTAAGGTCCCTTCCAACCCAAACCATTTTGTGATTCTATGATTCTATGAAATATGAAGACTGAAGGGGACCATACACTCCAGAGTATTGTATTCCCTGACAAACAGCTTATTAATTCCAGCTTCTGGAGTCAATTAAATATGCAAAAGAATATGGGTGCTCACATAAAATAAAGTATTCAAGTATGCTTTGGAAACTTTGGGAAGTTGCAGTCAGACTTGTAACTTCTGAAGCCCTGATTCATGGTTCCTGAATGTGTGGGATTGCTGATGCGGTCAAAGATTTGACCCTTAAAGCATGAAAGGCAAGTCACCTCCCAGGGGACTCTGTGATGAGGCATGTCTTGCTTGTGCAGCGTGTTGGAAACGCAGAAGCTCTATGTTACCCAAGTATGTGTATGTGGGGGGAGAAGTGTCCCCATTTTCAAAAATTCTTTATTAACACCTTGATAGGTCTCAAAGCACTGGTCTCTACCTCCCTCTTACCTCACCACCCATCTTCCACATAGACCTTGCAGCAACATGCTGTTATTTTCTCCCCAGCCTGGGACTCAGCTACAGATGTCACCTTGCTCTTCCATGTTCTTGCTGATGTCCAGGCTGTTCCCAAGCATTAGTCATCAGAGGAGGACTTTATTTCCAGGGGTGGTTGAGTGACTAACCCGAGATCAAACAGTGGGGCAGCAGTGGAGGCAGAAACTGAAATCAGGTCTTCTGACTCAAGTTTCTCTTGGCTGCAGCCTCCAGGTTACGCGGCAGAACTTATTTGTGCTGCGAATTTCAGCAGTCGCTGAGACAAAATTTCATTTTTCTTTCCCCAAGATACCGTATCTGTGTCATCCTGTTCCCTGCCTACTAGGAAGCTGCTTCTTAGCATTTGACTTTAAAAAGGCAAGGCAAGCAGGAGATTTTTCTAAGCGGTTGCACTCTTTTAATCGATGAGAGAGGTGAGCCAGAGTGTGTTCCAGTGACCTCCTGCTATATAAAAGCTTGGCCTGCCTGACAGGACTTCTGGCTGCTGAGTAGCTGTGAGTCACAGCCTTTACCGCTTGATTCGATGCGGATTTTTACATCGGACACTGCGGAAACGAGGTGGCCTCTCAAATATTTGCATTGCTTGGCAAGCTAGGGTAAACGGGGGTGGATTCAGGAAGTTCTGGCAAGGGCAAGCACAGCTGGTGTTAAGGTCTTTGCAGGGCTCCTTTGTGTTTGTGTGTGTGTTTGTAGGAAAATAGTGAGGCCCCTTGATTTTTTTCCAGCCAGGGTTCCTGGGAAAGGATGAGTAATCTGGAGATTTCCTGTGACTTTTGGAGTGAAGAAAAAAAAAACCACGTCACCTTTTGGGGGAATCTTCTTGGATCTTCCACCATTCCAGTTTTTCCCAAGTGGCACAGAAAGTCTCTCCTCTGGACTCAGCACCGGTTTGTTTATCACTGCTCAGCGGGCAGAGGATACAGCTCAAGAGCTGTACAGACACTGTCCTCTGCCCTCGATTGCCTGGGAAGTCCAGGATCCCAACCAAACAATTCCTGTTGCCGCCTTGTGCCTGTGCTTTGGGAACTAAACTCCGTGCAGGGTGCAGGTACCGGTGGTCAGGGTGTGCCTGGTGGGGATGCTGGGAGCGTTTCCCTTTCATGTCTGAGAGCATCAGCTCTGTGCAGGAGGCACTGCCTGGCCGTAGAGTATTTTGCACAGCACCTGGCTGGGTTCAGGTCCATGACCAAGTCAGCCGGGTGCTGCTGCAGCGCAGACGAGTTAATAGTAATGACAGAAGAGACGTGGGGGGTTGCTGTTGGCTGAGGAAGAAAGGAGTGAGGTACCTCAGCTCTGAGGTTATCGCTATTTATTATTTGAGTTGCAACCCTGCCTGCAGACTGCCTTCAGGGACAAGGGCTCTGTCGTGTGAGGCACATACATGCAGCAAAGGCAGAGCCGTTCCCCACCTTGAAAAAGGGCGTTCTCCAACTGAGCTGAGCTGTTGAGCTCTTGGAGAGCAAGGATACGGAGGTAACACAGGCCCAAAGGGTAAAGCCAGGGTTATTGCTGCGACCCATAGCCATGCAGAGGCAGTTTAGACATTTGGTGTATGTCTGAAGGACCCTCTTCTCTTATTTCTACATGCCCATTACCACTATTTGGCCACAACCTTCTATGTCTAGTATTTCTTGATGTGTGCTTAGCCATTTTATGTTCCGAGTGCTTTACAAATATTATGTAATTAGGAAAACAACTCTCTATTTGTACAGGCAATTGCACAACCACATGTTCAGAATTCATCCTTTGGAAACGTAGCCTCAACTGAAATTTCTTTATCTGTTCCTAACTCTCCCAGCTGCTCTTCCTGAAGTGATTTTTAATCACCCCAACACCATAACTGATTGTGATGATGGTAATAAAATTAATACATCCTGGGCAGACAAACTATTTGCCTCTGCAGTGTAAAATAAATGGAAAGTAAGGGCTGGTAGAGAGCACGTGTTTTGGATTCCAGTGTCAGTCCATTTGCTAAACATGTTGGCTTTTAGTGAAAGAAAATCAGTGTGAAACAAACAGCCACATCCTCCAGTGCCTGATCTCCAGCTGCTAACGATAGGACCGAGGGCTCATAAACCCACGTTAGTTGCTTCACTTTCTCACAAGCCTCAGTGTTGTGCCAGACTGGGGCTGGGGAAGGATTTATCCCTACGACTGCCTGCACAAGGTGTGAGGCATTGGCACGAAGCTCAAGACTTATCTCCCTACCCAAATCCAGGGTATGTGGGGGGTTTTTTTGTTTGTTTGTTTGATTTTTTTTTTTTCTTCTCTCTCTCAAAAGTTAAATGGTTCCCACAGAGTGCAAGAAAGGGTTATTGAAAGCAGCGAGTCCACTTTTGAATATTGCACTTCTGGTAAATCTCTGATCCAGCATCTAGTGGTTAACCACTGATACAGGAAATGACATTTAACGTTTTATCACTCAGCCAGAAATGGAAGAACAAGGCAAGTCTGTATGTGGCGAAGATGGATCCTTGCCTGCTACCTTCCCCTTAAAGGCATATAATGCCATTTAAAAGGAAATGTTTTTTGAGCCGGGACTTTTTTCTCTCTTTGTGTACCTTTCTGCTTCAGGCAGACTAAAAACCTGGAAAACAAATCCCCTTCTTCCTCCCTCCCCGAGGTTTTCCCTCTTAAAACAGGGGTGATGGCCTTATAAACAACTTAAATCCTCTTTCCTGCTCTTTTGTGTCTTTTGGAAGTGTATCCCAGGCCCTGGAGGAAGCTGGGGAGGATGCGGGGCGGGGAGGCGGGGGGAACCGGAGAGGAACCGGTCGTGGAAAATTCAGGTTTCAGTAGGTGGCACTCTCTGCTGTGACTCAGGGCTCAGCCTGTCCCTGGCATGATGTGCTGCGTTTAGCCGAGGCAACCGTGAGCGAATGTGCTAAAGCGGCAAAGGAACAAAACGGTAAAAAAAAAAAAAAAAAACACACAAAAAACCAAAATCTGAAAAAACGGGACCGGAACTTCAGCAAGTATAAATTGTGGTGGTTTATTGATTTCAGTGGAGCTGCGCTGGTTTACAGCGACGAGCACCTGCCGATTGTCAGCACAGGCCGACCGCAGCGGCTGTGTTTTCTGCCTGAGCAGCTCAAACTTTGTCTGATTACAGAGAGCATACTCAGGAAGAAAGCAAGCAGGCTCCGAAATTAAGTTGTATGTCACGGTCCAACTAGATCTGAAGAGACTGCCAAATCTGCTTATATAAATCCTAGCAGTTTCAGATGTTTTCATCATACGTATGGGGGTAAAAAAGAAAAAAAATAAAAAAGGAGACAAAGAGACCGAAGCAGCCAGGCACTTTCCTCCTGCAAAACAGATATGTAGGCAAGCGCTTTGGGCTTTTAGCTGTTCTGGAGGCCATTTTCACCTAGTGACACAGTGTGAGATGTTTTCCAAAGAAAGTGATTCGCAGATTGCCAAAACTTTCCTGGAAGTGAGCACAGGAATCCGTTAGAAAGCAATGTATGAAAGACAGGCTGCAGAGCACGATTCCGACGTGCCCAAGAGCCGCAAGAAGGGGATGCCTCAGAGAGCTGGTGACGGTGGCGGCAGCAGAAACCTCCATGAGAAGTTCAAAGGCCACTGATGAGGGCAGCTCTCCAGAAGCCCTGCTGCTCTCTGGCTTGGCTGGAAGTGAAGCTGGATGATGGGGTGAGCACTTGGATGCCAGAAAGCTGGCTTGCTCACTCCCACAGCAAGGATCTGGGATCCCACCAGCCAGAACCTACTGGCACTGGCACATCCTTCCTATAGTTTAAGCACCAGCTTGCTCGGACTGCTCGAGAGATATCCTTGCCACATCACACTGGTGGATCAGGCAGAGGAAATCAAAGTGTCTGTGACCCAGAGACAAGCTCAGATTTGTGTTCAGGTGGAGGCCCTGGTGTGAACTGGAAACGGGGAGTAAGTACCTGCAGTAAAATGATCAGTGGACACCAAAAAGGGGCAAAAGAGAAAAGTGTAGTTCCAGCTCTCAGCATATTCACTGTTCAGTGAGATTGTCGGTTCTTCAGCTTGCTGCTAATTTTCCCCTCTGGTTGTGGAAACTTGCTCACATGCAGAATGCAAAGCAAGAAAGCTGTGGAAGCTGCTTGGAGAGTGTGGACGAGGGCCCTGCAGAAACACACGTGCGTCAGCCACGAAGAGCGAAGATGCGCGTGCATTCACGGAACCAGCTTCTCAGCCCTTAACACTGCATGTTTTTGATGCTGCCATGATGTATTTTGTACATCCAAAAACTCACCCCGCTAAAGCATCCTGGTCTGTGTAAAAAATTCTCTTCTCTCCAGCCTTGCAAAGCACTTGGGCACTGGTCCTGCCAGAAAGTCTGCAGAGACTTGAGCAGGTCTTTGGCCTTTTCTGAATGTTTGTCAGAATCAGGGCCTTGAGCTACACCTTGGGAAGTGCTACTGTTTATCTCTGTGCTTGATTGCACCCAATTACTTGCTAAGAACGTGTTCTTTGTAAAAAGATCTGGAGTTGGATCCTTCTCTCATTGTGACTCTGCCAGCTGCCGTCCCCAAAGCTATTTTTAATCAGACAAGCTTCTCCATCCCTGCCAAAAAAACTCGTAACAATTAATAACAATAAAATGAAGGTAACCTGGATAAATGAATCGTGCTGGCTCTATAAATCAGCAGCAAAGGCTGCTAGGGAACATCAGCGCTGCATTGTTAATGTGCCGTCTTCCATTTTGCCTCATGCTTCCCACTCGATCCCTTTAGGTCGTTGTGCTGTCCGTCTGGGCGCTGCCTGTCGCAGGTAGGCTGGCAGATGGGCACGAGCACCTCTGCACAGCGTGTTGCTTTCATCCGTCTCGTTGCGGATGTGAGGTGGGTACGAATGATCCTGCCGACGTGCCCACGGGTTCATTAATTCTGGGAGCCGCAAGGTGGCAGGGAGCTGCACCCCAAGTAGGCTCGGTGCTGAAGTTAGTCCTTGGCACTGTAACATTGCAGCTTCTGGCGTGACTATTTGCCTGTGGGCACGTGTGTCCCTGTGCTGTGATCTTGTCAGAAGTTAAGCCGCGTGGGTCTGGATCAGAGCGTGGACGGGAGGCCTCCGGGGACAGGCTGCCCAAGCCATGGCAGGCAGGGATCCAGCCTGTTAAGCTGGTAGGTGGTACCATGCACTCTGCCACCGCAGACACGGCACCCTGCTGGGGAGATGCTGAGCTGCTGAAGGTTCCCCCTTCTGGGTGCAAGCTGTTGTCGCTTTGCCCACGTGTGGTAACAAAACATTTCCTGGCAAAAAGGAAAAGAGGGAGAGGAGAGGAGAGGAGAGGAGAGGAGAGGAGAGGAGAGG
>VWYH01004034.1:235747-401090 GCA_013399365.1 Pampusana beccarii | reverse complement strand
AGAGAAGAGGCTGAGTCCCAGGCTGGGTATCTATATTTGGTTTGCTTCTGTGTAGACTTCCTGCCAGACAACATATTTCTCCTCAATCCCAGCTCTCAACTGTTTGATAACGTTCTTTGAGTGTTACACCCTGCTCCGGAGCTGAAGGCCTCCACTGATGGGGAGCTGCACGTTTATAAAGGTTCTGGGAGGAAATATGAGTAGGAAATAGATAAAGAAGAGGAAAAGAGAGGAAAGAAGTGAGCAAACAACCCCACCACCTCCAGCACAAAACCAGTCCCTGAGAAACGTGTGACTGCTTCACAGTCAGCAAGGATTACTTTCCCAGGTCCTGTGGGGTGGCATGCTCATCTCCTGGGGGAAAAAGAGCATTGAAGCCACTCTGTCAACACCTCAGCCAGCAAAGGCACTGTAGAGATGCCCTAGCAGAAAACGAAGGGCGGCAGCCTGAGGAGAACCCTGGTGCCCCCCGGGAAAGGGAAGGAGAAAAGTGGGTCCTGTTTTGCTTGCCTGTAAATCTCACGTCCTCAGGATTCTTTTTCTCAGCATGTCTGTGAAACCAAACTGAGACCGGTGTAATTTCTCAACTTGCTGCTGGCAATGGCCATCTTGCTTCAAAAAGCTGTTCATGTGGTTGTGAGGGAGCACAAGGTGAGAGCCACACACAAGCGCAGCCTCCTCTGGGCTCCAAGGCTTGTGCTGCTGACAACAGGAGCACCTGTGTTTTACTCAGATGCTTTCTTTTACACATGGACCTCTCTTCCCACAAAACAAAACAAAACAAAGAATAAAAATCAATAAAGCCACTAATTCATGCTTCCTTCTGAAGAACAATTGCCAAGGCGATGTTCGTAGGACTCTGGCAGGTGATAAAGTCGAGGCAAGTGGCAAACTACAAGTAATGGTGATCATCAAATAGGCCACTGAGAGGCAAAGCAGCAAAAATCCCTCCATGCCTGCCAGCTGGGGAAGCAGGTACCACTGAAACCATGTACTCAGAAGACTCTTTGTTTTCCCACCCGTAGTTTCTTATTGTAATCTACGACACAAGTAGCGATCTCTTACAGGCAGTGGTTGTAACTTCAATGCTTGAGTATCCAGGTATTTTCCACTGGCAGTGCATTGCTGTGAGCACTAAAATAGACATGCTTCTCCTGGGCCACTCTGAAGTTACCCATAGACCTCCCTCAGCCTCAGCTGGACAGTAGCCCACCAAATTAGGGTACATCTGCAGTTTGCAGAGGTTCTGGGGATGGCTCTGAAGAGATCATGCTGCAAATCTGTTGGCCTGTGGCCACGTGGATCTCCTTGCCACCCAGGTATCTCATTAGCATCTCCGCACTGCATTGCCACTTCTATGCTGCTAACAGGAACCAAATGTAAAACTCATTTGCACGTATGCATACAACTGACAAGTTGCACCATAGTCATACTAAGCATGTGCTTTGCTCTGTGCCTGGGCATAAACTCATCTTAAAGGTACCACTTGTTTGTGTGAGGTGAGGGAATCCGTGAATGGTTTGAAGGCTGGAGACACAGCATTGTAATTATTCTGAGGCATGGTCTCTACAGTCAATGTGCTGAGCACAAAGTTTCTGGCCTGGCCTGGCCTGGCCAAGTCCACTGCTTACACATGACAAAAAGTCCTTTTATTGGTAAGCTGGTGTTCCAGAAAGGCAGAAATGGACACACAATCTGCTTCACTGAATGCTTTATTTGGTGTCATCTATTGGCAGAGGTGCTCAGAAGACCTCAAAATACTCATACCAGAAGAAATGTGACATGACCAAGGTTGCCTATACGTTTTAAGAGATGAAAACCCTTTTCCAGGAGAGCAGTGGAATGTAAGCTGGTCTGACTTTGCCTCGAGTGCTTTGCACTACTGACGCTGCAGCAAGCTCTGCACACACATGCAGGGAGGATGCTGAAGTTGTTGTGCAGGCTCTGTGAAGCTGCAGGGGTCACCTCTCCCTTGGGGAGCCTCAGGTCCTGTCATCAGGTGTCAAATTCACACCTTCTCCATTCAAATTAGCCCCAGATGGTCACTTCAGCCACAAGGTCAAGGCCAGCCTGCAACAGCAGGACTGGACTGTGGTAACGCGGTGCTCTGGCAGCAGGCTGGCATGGGGCAGATGTCTAATCACACACCACAGGGTGCAGGGATAGACTCAGGCGAACTTAACTTGTTCTGTGGGGACCACCCAGTTTTTATTCCTAAACTTTGTATTGTGAATTTATGGAAATTAGCTCTATCAATATGAGTGTCCTTACGTTGTTATAGCATCAGCTTCAGTGGAGGTGGTGGTGGCTTCCCCACGCGAAGCAGAGTGAGCAGCACATCGGTGAAATCCATGGGTGACGGATGACTGCTATGACTTGTGGTTGGGATGTCTATTCCTTGGACAGTTTGTGAGCCCTTTAGTGGTGGTTTGAGCTTCAGCAAACAAGCAGAGCAGTAGAGAAGGAACAGAGCTAGATCTTGTGTGTTGTGCAAATGTAGTCATTCACTGCAGGTGCCTAGGTGTTCTGAGAGTTTGTGTGTATACACTGTTAATTTCTTTTTACAAGAAGTGAAACACACGTCAGTGCTGCACTGGGAAAGGCTGTGAATATCTTTCCAGAGTCAGACAGGAAAGTGATACGAAGCAATTCAAGAGGAATGGCTGGAAGAATGGCTGGAAAACAACAATGCAAGTTCCAGCTTGGAAAAATGCAAACTGGAGAAAAACAACTCGAGACTCAAATATGCAGCAGGAATACGTAGCATTGAGGAGATGGAAGAATGATAGCAGCTAGCTGATTGGAAGTGATATTTCTGAAACTGCAGAAGTGGGCGATGCGTGGGGAGGCACCCTCTCACATGTGGGAAGGCAGAGCGTGTAGAGTATTGCCCTGAGTCCTGGGTACTGCACTTCTACGCAGACAGGGGCATGCCAGAGGGGATTAAAGAGCAGCAACCAAATAACAGGTAGGGAGGGGAGGTTATCTGTGAATAGGCTACACCATAATTTTTCCCCATAAAGGAATCAAAAAATGAATGCAGTAACTGTCGCCAGTGTTAGGAAAAGGTAAATGCTGAACAGATTTTACTTAAGGCTGTATGCAGGAGGATAATCAGGACTAATGGGAGTGCACTGAGAAAAGGAACATTTAAGTGAATACCAAGAATGTACTTGATGGAGAGATGTGCAACGCCTTGCAAGGAAGTGGTGGAAACTTCATCCCTTGGGGACATCTAACATCTGACCACACAAAGCACTAGGAAGTTTATTAGAGGAAATGACTGCATTGGATAGGCAGGGGAAGTATGATACAAAAGATCACTTTCAATTTATCTGAATGTATGATATGGACAGAAAAATATGTACCAGGATGTTTGCGATTTCCACATTCAACAGTCTCAAACTGCTTTCCATTTATAGTGATGATAGACTAATTTATTCCCAGGTCACTCTTTTTTTCTCCACTCTACCAACTTCACCTTTCCTAATCTGTGCTGTGAAGCAGTAACCTTAGAGCACAGAGGAATGGGAGGCTTTTTCTCAGAACAAGCAATACTTTTGATGGGAATTCTCACTTTTAGGCTGGATGATGTGGAAAAACAGGGCAGAAGCTCGTCCTCTTGGATTTGCGGGTGTCATGTCAGAGGGGTGCTCCTTCTTTACCGGCCTGGGAAGAAGGTCGGTGTTCTTTGTGGAAGCACGTGGCTTTTGTGATTTCACACGTGGGTTACATGAGCTACCTGCATTTGCCATTAAAATTGGCTGCCAGAATTCGAATTGCCCTGGTTATTTAACTGACACGCTTTAAAAATCCTGCTGTCTGTAATAAGAGACCACCGCAGAGATATGCACACACCAAAAAAGTTTATGGCCACAATGTTTTCAAAAGCGCGTGCCTCCCATCCCTGTCAGCTCTTCCCCTTCCCACTGGCCGCTCCTGAGGACCACGTTCCTGCAGGCTCAGGAGACTTTTATTGTTGCCTAGATATTCGGAAGTCAGGCGGTCAAGCTGTAGCTTCAGAGCAAAAGGAGCTAACCAGGGAAAGGGAGAAAACAAGATACAAATGTGCATCTGAATGTGCTGAAAGCCCAGCTCCTCGGGCGGTGTCCCGCTGCTGCAGCACTGGTTTAACCCCGCGCTCATTAGCCTTGACAGACTCTCTTGACAGCGTGCCCTCTCTATAATCTAAAGCTGTGCTCGGAAGATAAGGGCTTTGTGTACTGGTTATAAACAGCAAGGCTGGAGTGGAAATTCACAGGGCTCGGAGTCAGAGAGCAGCTTTGCTGCTCCATCGGGAAGGCCTCGTGAAGGGTGAGGGCTCCTTCTCTCCACGCATTCAAAGCAGCTGCTTCTTCAGGCTCTCACAGGGCTTTCATGCTTTTTGTTCTGCCCCCACCTCCACAAGTCCTTGTGCTAAAAAGGTTTTTGTTTTATTCCGGAGTCACTTTGGATGCTTTGTCTTCTCTCCAACACTTTGTACTTCTGACAATGCAAGGTGCTTGTGCACCATTGCGGAGAGGGAGGGAAAATAGCAGAGCAGGAGGAAAAGCACTTACCCCAGGAAACCTTTAAGAATCTTGTTTCTGTGGCTTTTTTCTTTTTTCTCAGAGCAAAGACTGATTGTCTCTTGAAATGTCAGTAGTTTTCATTATATTTGTCTTCTTACACCTCTTGGCTCTTAATTGGTTTGGAAAATTCCCATGTTTACTCACTAGTGGAGTACTGAGAGCCCTCCCATCACACTTCTTGCTCTGTGCGTTGTCAGATTTTGGGGAAAAGCTGGACTTGTGGTGGGGGGTCTCTAACTCTGTTCAGCTCTGTCCTTGGTGAACACGTACTAAGAGCTACAAGAGCAGCTGCAGCCCAGGGCCTGGTGGGGACACAGGAAACAAAGCAGAGGAAATATCAGAGGTCTACCCAGACGCGCAGATGGTCTGGGGAGGTCCCCAGAGCGGGGAGTTAAAGTAGCAAGCTGTTCACCTTTGATTCAGCTGTCTCGCTGGACTCCAGCAACCAGGCTGTTGTCCAGTCTGAAATCCAGCATCTCCTTGTCTGTCATCCAGCACAACGAAAACCTCAACACCGGCCCTTGGTGTCGCCACCCTTCCTTCACTGCTATCGCAGGAGCTTGGCTGCCTGCAACGTTGATCCTCCTAAACAACATGGTGCTAAATCGTAATTTTTTGGCTCGCTGCTTTGACCACCACATTGCTCATCTCTTTGCTCACTTCTGCTGGACAACTCCTCCTCGCTTTTACTTCTCGGGTCACTAAAGAGTCAGCCAACCCTGCCCTTCTCATCTGACAGACCTGCCCCCCACAGACCTTTTCCAAAGATGACTTGGCTCTCACAGCCCAGAGGCCCATCCTGGCTGGGAGACGCTCCCCACCAGACATCGGCCAAACTGTTTTCCTCTCCTTTGGACCTCTGAAAAGCCACCACTGCCTGTGCCCCACCAGTGCCTACCAGGTATGCAAGGAGCCAAGGCTTCCTGGTCACTGTCAAATAGCTTCCTTCTGTTACAGATACCCAGTCCTTCCCTCTCTCCTTCACATGGGACTAAATACAAGTGAGGTTGTGCAGAGGATATTCATGTGGCTTCATTAATTTCAGGCTACTAAATCTGGTGGAGCGCATTAGGTTCCCTAGAGTCAATAAGGGAAGATGACATCTAATAAACTTCCTAAGTTGTCCTGCACTTCTCTACCGACTGCATAGGGAGCTTATTTATCTAACTTAGGTAGTAAAAATATCCCCCCGAGGCTCCTTCCCCTTCTTGTATATGTCCAGCTCCTTCTCTGAGAAAGAAGGTGTTGGGGAATTCTATGCGTAGCAGAGAAAGGCAGGCAGGTGCTGATAAGAAGGGGGACAAGGAGGAGAGAAACTGATAGGAGATGAAGATGAGACTGTGATGATATGGATAGGAAAGGAAAAAACAGGAGATGAGATGAGATTATGAGATGAGGGAGTGAGAAGGATGCAGAAATGAAGTTAAGGGATGGAAGTGGAGGAAAGAGACGCTGAAGGAAAAGAGGAGGAAAGAGCAGCAGGAGGCAACATGATGTTTATCAGAGAAGTGTTTCTAAGTGGGCAGGCAGGTAGAAGCCACCATGGAGGAAAGATGCATTTGAAGTGATACCAAATGGGAGTCTGTGACAGAAGGGCCAGCAATGATACCAAAAAGCTTGAGAAAACCCTAAAGAGAGACAAATCCAGAGAAGAGAAGAGGACGTGTTCAGGGAACAAACACTGACAAAATTTTAAGGAATGACACTGTACCAGAGGAAGGTTTATTTGAACCCAGAAATGTTCAGAAAGCAAAAAAAACCAACCAACCAAACAAACCACAACAGCAATAAGTGGAGGACAAATGAATGGAGGGAAGGCACTAAAAGAAGAGCAGGCACAGAGAGCAAGTGTCTCGGCTTGTTGCCTTGGAGTCTTTCCAGGGACTTCAGCAGGAGCAGGTTGTGCCCCGGGGCATTTGAAATGGAACTTTAGTCAAAACTCATTCTCATAACTCCTATGTAAAAATTACGTATCTTCAAAGCCATTATGGAGATGTATGTATGCAGCCCCATCCCTGCCAACCCCTGTACTACAAAATCCTAGATGATTACTGCTCACCGTGGGGACTGACTTGGATTTGTGCTCTCTGAATAGGTGAACACTCGCTGTTTGGGTTGCACTTTGTACAACAGCTTCACTGTCAGTACAGCAGCTTAACTGTCAGTAAAACAGACACAGATCAAGATGTCACAGAGTTGGTCTCAAGACTGCTCCCTGGAGAAGGTTCTGCGTAAAGGTCCTTTACATGGAGCCCATGCAAAGCTGCAGTTTCCTGCTGGGATGCTCCCTGTACTTTCTTAATCAGTGTATTTTTGATCAGTGATTTTTGAAGGCTGTTCCCTGTTATCGCCCTTTCTTTCCTCCATCCAGTAGCACTCTTTCCTCCCAAAGAATGACCACGGTGCCTCTGAAAGCGAACAAAGCACAGGACAGGTTTGGCAGGACCTTTCAAAAGGAAAATATTCCCTCTCCGTCTGAGTGGTTATAAATAATGATCTCTGTAGCACATTTAGTTCAGACTTCAAAGCCTTTGTCACGAAGGTTGTGTCAAAGCTGATTTGAAACACAGACTGACATAAGTGAAAGAACTCGCAGAAAATACAATTCTTGCCCAGAACAGATTGTCAGAGTACCTGCGGCCACCTGAGTTAAGCTGCTTTTTATAAACGATTAGATTTCTTTTCTTAACACCCTCTCCTAGCTGTCTGTCTGTCTTTCCTCTTCCAAAGGGAAGCATGGTTTCTTATGCTACCTGCAACAAGGGCAAAGGGTGCAAAGCTGCTGAGCATCTTCAGAGAAGGTCCCTCTGCAGCATTGTTGGCTGGAGCTCAGCCTGACACAGCTCCCCTGGGCACCGCCGTCTCGGTGCGATGACCCCGCCGCTGCCTTTCCACAGGCTGCAACAGATTTGCCTTGCCTACCCATCTGTGTTTGATGAAGATCAGAGTCGAAAACAAGGCCAGATGAAATCTGCTCAGCTCATTTCTGTACCCCACCCTCTGTAAAGCACTCGGCACCTCGCCCTCCCCCGTCCTCGCAAGAAGGGAGAGTCCTTGTGGTTAAACCTTCGCTAAACCAAGATGCAAACTGCTTGGGTGCTGGGGTGATGAACATGAAACGAAAAGCACATGAAAGCAACCACTCAGCAGTCGTGCCACAGATGGATGGAGCCCAGTCCTTGTTAGGCTAACAACCTGGGCATTACAGTGCCCTTTCCAGCCTCTGGCAGTGTGTGCTCCTTCCCCCAGCCAAACATAGACACCTCCACCCCCTTTGGAAAAAAAAACAAACAACAAACCAAACAAACAAAAAAACCCAAACCAGAACAAAAAATAAGCAAAACCCCACAGGTAGACATTACAGATAGTTGGTGCAGAACATTCTGGAGTCCACCTTGCCCCAAGAAAAGCAGGAAGGGTTGCTAAATCTTTCTTTTTTCTTTTGTCCACAGACTAATGGCACATTGTCTCCATTTATCTCCGCTTTCTGTGGCTTTCTGAAGGAGGGGTGGTGAGCACACAGACCGTGATGACCCCATGGCTGCTGAGCATGGTCAGCACCCACCTCATCACATGAAGAAAATGGGCTCCTTGTTCAACTTCAGTGCCTATCTGCTCTACGGCAAAACCTCATGGTGTCTGCTCTACACCAACTGCTTTCGCGCTTGTGAATGTCTATGCACATATAGGTGGCCCATAGCCAATTTTAGTTCTTCTAGGCTCTAGAAGAAATGCTTCCAATCAGGGTGATTTTAAAAAAAGCAGAGAGCAGAGGACAACAGACAACTTCCCAAACTGTAAGATGGATTTTGCTGGATTTTTGTAGCGGTAGAATTTGGTTTAGATTTTGCCAGGAACTGCTGGGGCAGAACTCTAGATTTGACTCAGTGGCTACCTCGAATGAGGGCTGCGGACCCAGATTCTGGAAAAAATGTGTTGAGTTTGTGTGCCTCCATTTTTGGATGCCGGCAACCTGTTTTTGCAGAGGCACGAGTTGTTTTTTTGATCTCAGTAGGAGTTCTGGGTGCATAATACTCATGCAAATCAGGCTGCGGGTATCTGAAGTCAGGCAGCCAAAAACACAGGCGCCCCAAATTTGCAGGTTGCTTATTACGTAAACACAGCTCAAAAATCTGTCTGCATTTAATTTTCCCATGTTGATAATTCTGACTCTGAAAGATTCCTCAAATGGACTCTGGAAAGAGAGTAAAGTCATCATTTAGCAGGAAAAAAAACCCAACATCCCAGGCTGTGACAACCACACTTACTGTATTGTTGCCGGGAGAATGAGGATCAGAAGACCTGGAGTTCACGTCTGACGCTCCTTGCTCTTCGTATGCCCCTAATATATCGAGTAATTTCTCTGCGGTCCTGGTTCTTCACACCAAAAGTACTTACCCTGAAGATGTGCTGTGAGCTGTTCTAATATTTGCGAAACCCAGTGGAGAGGTGATCACGGTTTTGCTCAGTGGCTAAAGTGAATGTTTTTGGGAGAAATGCTGGTTCAAGGCAAAAATCACGATTTTTTTCCCCCTAGAAAAAATGAAAAGAAAGAAACTGAAAGATTTCTTATTATCTTAAAATGCTATATGTGATCCAGAATGGTATAGTTGCCTTTTTCCTGTTATTGAATATCTTCCTTTTAGAAATTTAGGTCAATTTTTAAATGAAAATTTCCATCCTGAAGAGAAAAGTCAAAAAGTTTCTTTGACATTTCTGGAACAAATAATTTTTCATTTTGCCAGACTAAACTTTTTCAAGGCTATAAATTTTTTGCCTGCTTTTTTTCAGTGGAAACCACTTGCTTCACCTAACCTGAACTTGCAGTTCTTGTCAATCCATCTGAAATGCCATTTCCCCAGAAAATATAGTATTTGCAAAAACAGTTAATCCATCTGAATCCAGGCAGAGGTTTTAAGTCTCACCTAGTTCCTTGCTGATTTGTAAACTGGCCAGCAGCCTGTAGCCTGGTAGACAAGTTGCCAAATTGTTCTTTATTTCTATTGAATGAACTTCTAGGAACACCCGTGAGTAAGCAGGGCCCTGTTTCATTTGTCATCACACATCCATATAAAGCCAAGCTTACCCGTGCTGCAAAGAGCGTATTCCTACCAAGTAGGAAAATCAGCTGGAACAAAAACCTGTTTGTGGGCTGCAAATAAACTAGGAGCTTCTGCTGAAAAGAAAATCAAGAGAGTATGTGCCTTGTCCAAAGGCACTGAAAGCAGCAGGAGCCTAAGGCTGGGAGACTGGGAGGTAACGCGACCTATGTTGGCATTTTGTTCATGGAAAACAGGCACCAAGTGTGCTGGGGAGCTTCCGTGCATCCCTCCTGCAGGAATCTCTTCCCTGGCTTCAGAGTGGCGTTATTCTTCTCCTCAACCCCCTCGCTGGAAATTTGGTGCTGGTAATAGAAAAGATTGGCCATTGAAATGCGATTAATTAAATGCCCCTTTCGCGGTTTCTTTTCTGTTGTGTTTCTGAAGCAGAAAATGGAAGCAGGTAGAGGCGGTGGCGGTGACAGGGAATTTCCAAGGGGATTTTTTTGGGACAGGCTCCAGGCGGAGCTCTGCAGCAGGCGGGTTGGAAAGCCTGGGCTCCCTGGAGCCAGCCACACCGCACCGTGGGCAGCAGGGACCCGCGCAGCACACCTGGGCTGCACAAAGGGCTGGTGGAAACCTGCTTCGTGCCCTCTAAGACGCCACCGAAGTCAGGGCACTGCTGCAGAGCGGTCGTGCTTGTGGCAAACTCCCTTTTCCCAATGGAAACAAGATCCATGAGAAACTTTGCACGGGGGGTGCCACTGTCACGCAGGTACCTCCTGGCCCAGGCAGGGTGGGTGGCAGAGCCCCGCTCTGTGGCGCCACGAGGAAGGAAGGAGCTGACGGGCCTGTTCTGGCAGGCTGGGAGGGGGACAGTGCTCGGAGCTCTTCAGCTGCACCGATTTCCTCACTTGGCCGGTGCGGGGTGCCTCCCCACAACGGGGGGCAGCAGCCACAGCCCTGCAGCGGGGGCCTCAGATGAACAGGGGAGAGGGTCCCAGCGTGGCACAGTCCTCTCTTAAAGCACGAACCTGCTGGTTGTGCCCAGAAGACGTTCCTCTTCCCCAGCCCTGCTCAGCTGCTGCTCTTGTCTCTGCTCCAAAGAAGCAGCTAAAGGTGGGTGCGAGGAGAGGCAGCCCTGGGCGTTGCAGTCCCTTGTGGGCACAGAGCCATTTCTGGCATGGTTTGCCCCCCAAAGAGAGGGAGCCCACTCTGGAGAGGGTGGCCCGGGCTCCCAGGGCAAGGCCTGCTGCTAAGGATGGTTTTGGAGGTTGCAACATGGAGCTGGGCTGCAGGGGAGCCGAGATTACCGCAGCATGTCCTCCTGTGCCCCGCCGTGCAGTCGGTTTTCCTCCAGGCGCTGTGTGAGAAAGTGAGTGTGGATTTAATTGCCGTGGTGGCACAACAACCAGATGTTTTGAATACTTCTGTAGATTCCTCCTTGTTTGTGATGTGGTTAGGGTTGCTGGCAGCAAGGTGGGGAGTGTTTTACTTTGTGTCAGAGAGGAGAAAGGGATAACCCGCTGCGATAGACGGGTGTCTGCTGCTGGCTGGAGCCACCGCCATCGCTGCTGCTGCCAGCAGTGCTGGGTGGGGACACGGGGGAGCTGAGGAAGTGTGGGACCCCAGAGGCCCCTGGGCACGGTGGGCACAGTCTCGTTCGTGCAGGCACAGCAGCTCCGGGGTGAAGGCTGCTGAGGTCAGCCCTCGGCCGGGGGCTGGAGATGGAGGTGTGTGAGCAACAAGAGAGGGCTTTTGCCTTGCTCAGCTCCACCTCGTCAAAGCCACGGCTCTGGAACAAAGATCTTGCGTGTATTTTGTCCTGAGCAAGACCTGACTTTGGTCAGGACACTGGGTGCAAATCTCCTGGGGGTCCTGGATGCAAAGCGGGGGCTAAACTTTGTCTCTCTGGCCTCACCTCCAGCTGGGCACAGCCAATTCATCCCACCCCCCTTGCAGTCCCTGGCAGCCCACGCCCAGCCCACAGCTCCATGCCACTGAGGTTACTGACTCTAGTTAGACCCCAAGAGTACGAACTTCCAGCCCTGCAGTTCAGCTACTGGTTCGTGAAACTCCTGTGAAGTCTTGTGGTATGTAGACAGGGCAGCAGTGGGAGCTACCGTGTGCTTTATAGAGGTGTGCAGGACAGGCCCAAGCATTAAACAGCATCAAAGCGTGACTGCACAATACAAAATTAAGCTACTGTTCAAAATATTTGCTCCAACTGCTTACGAAGGATTATACACGTACTTTGTTTGGAGCAGACACCCCAAGACACGGGTCAGATTGCAGATGAAGCAGCTCTCCTAGCTGAGGATGTTGCTTTGTAAGGGCACTGCCTGCACCTGCCTGAGTGTCAGGGTATGAACTGTCACTTATTGCTCTCAATCCGCCTGATGAGCACCACGCACTGATGTGAGCTGGGCTCTCATGCTGACGTCTGCTGAGTTTGTGCTTCTGCATGCAATGATGGCAATGGAAGTTGCGGTTCCTGTCTTGAGTCAAGTGTTTGATTAATGTCAATCTAGTTTCGTTCTTGCTGTGCCAGTTTATCACACTGAGCTACAGGGCCCTGCTTCCTGGGAAGGTGCTTTCCGAAACAGCACACCAGCGCTGGCAGAAGCAGAAGTTGTTGCAGACCTAGGCTGTATTTTCCGTAATCTCCTTCCATGGTGAGTTCATGCAGCTGTAACTTTCAAAAAGCTCTTTCTCCTTGTATCTTTGTCTCCCTGATGGAACAAACAGGCCCTGAGCATCCTTTTCTCCCTTCCTAAGGTTGGGAGATCAGCTCTGCATCTGTGGCTGGAGCAATCCCACGAGTAGGGTTCCTCACCTTATCAACCGAACCAGCCCCTGAAAGCTAGTCCGAAGATCACGCGGGAGGTGTTTTTTGTTTTGTTTTGTTTTGTTTTTCGGAAGAAAAAAACATTTCTGCATTTTATATATAGTTTAAAGGCCCACACAAAGAAAAATTTTCTAATTGTTCCTGATGCAATATGTTTGGCAGTGAGAAAAAATGTGGGTGGGGAGTACAACACCTATTGCAATATCCTTCTCACCTCCTTGTAGGAGGAGGGAAGAGAAGGAAAACAATTTGTCTTTGGCAAGCATTCATGCTTTTCCGTAGGGCTCAGAAGAGGAGGCTGAAGTTGTTGACTATAAACGCAAGCAAAGTTCTGCACACCTAGTGTAATAGCTGTGCAAAGGTGCAAAAACCCCCCAAGCAGCCTGAAGGTTAAATTAAATTAATGAATGTGATGTGTTTAGGGGAAGAAACAGCAGAGGGACCAGCAGCCAGGGCTGTTTGGTCGTGTTGTTGGCTTGGCAAAGTGATTCATCATGTGCTTGAGCAAGCCAAATCCAGGAGGTGCTGGGGTGCGCACCAAGAGAATCGCTCAGGCCGGAGGTCTCACTGCGGCCTGGCTCTGCGGCCTGCGCGCTGCCCGCACGGGCCAGGGGCCGCGCTGAGGGGGTTTCTGGAGGTAGCTGCCACACGAGGTTGTAGCAACGGGAGCTCCTCACGTGACGCTAAACGACAAAACCGAAGCCCCTCAAAATCCCCTCAGTGTTTTTCTCGGGCTTCACCAGGCAGTGAAGGCCCAGAAGGGCTCGAGGGGAGGGAGAATTGCTCAGGGGCAATCAGGGACAGTAGGGAAGTACCCGCTGCCTCTGTGAGCAGAGCAACACCCATCTAGCTTGCAACACCCATCATCTTCCCCCAGCTCATCTTCACTGCGGCTGAGAAGATCAAAATAGTGATGGGAGCTGGCAAGTGAATATCCTGGGGATTTCAGAGGCTGGGAATTACAGCAATCTTGTGTGGAGGTGGTTACTTCTGTGGCCAACACCTTACCCGAGACGAAAGGGCTGGTTTTCGGAGGGTGCTGGAAGTGCGTGTTGCAGTGCCAAGGAAGCAGCCGGGAGACTGCGATGTGTTTTGGATAATCAGATGTAACTTGTACTGAAGTGAACTCTCTCTCTCTGGCGGATTTTTATCTTGAAAAGGATGAGGCTTCTCCCTAAAGCCCGCACGTGGGGTGGTCTTTGCCACAGGAGACCACCAGTGGAGAGCCGTGGTGTTGTCTGGAGAAATGTGGTGCTGCCTGTTGAGCGAAAGGGCAGCACCTGGGACACACAGCAGGGCCCAGCTGTGGGAAACGGGGCTTCTCGTAAGAACCACGGGAGTGTCTCGTGCTGCTGCTTGTGTCTTCTGTGTTCTTTTGCCCTGGTCTTGTTCCTCTGCTTGGCCACGAAAGGCATTAATCTCCGGACAGAAGAGCTATAGGCTCTTTTAGAGAAGACCTGTTGGGTTTGTTGGCGGCTCTCAGGTGGTTGCAAAGAACAATTGCAGGTGGGGCATGACTGAGAGGGAGACAATAAATGGTGAAGGCTGCAGGTGAAAGCCTCAGAGGGTCGTGCACACACGAGCTCTTTTGAAGCGCATCAGCCAGCTGCCTTGCTGTTCTGCAGCCTGCAAAGACCATGCCATGCCCCAGGAATTCAGTTTTCCAGCCTACTTTGCTCAAAAGTGAGGTGCTAAGGGGCTGAGTGAGGTGGTTCGATCACAGAAAACACAAAGAAACCGGCAATGCAGAGCTCTGTGGAAGCAGACAATGACAGTGAGCTGGCCTAAGTGGGAATCTAGCCCAGCTGGGCTGCAGTTTCACAATTGCTTTAAGTAGAGCGAAACCTTACCCTCTTCGTTCTTCGGGATGCATGTTCCCGCTGTCCATCCTGCAGCAGCATCACTGCGCCCGCAGTCGGACAGTGAGTCAGATCGTGGCAGCGAAGCAGCTGAAAACCAGCCTCTTCTTTCTCTTCAGGTTGTTTCGGCCTGGGTCAGCGTGTGTGGTGGCTGGTGCTGCCACCAGGAGGGTGGTGGGAACACATGGGAGGACCTGGGTTTACCAGACCAACGTTTGTGGCTGGAGATGTGGGAGAGAAACTCCTTGCTGTCCATTAGGGTAAGCCAGGTCGTGTTGGCTGCTCCAGAGGAGCGATCAGAGCTGGGAAGCCAGTTCTCTACTATATTTTTGTCCTTTTTTTTCTGCCCCTTGTTAGCCACAGCTGCGTGTGCCTCTCACTTCTGCAGTTGCTCCTAGAAGCAACGTGTTGTCTCCTGCTGGTCTGTAACAACTCACACTTGCTGGTGGGCTGAGACCTCTTCTTCCCTCACAGGCACATCCATTCCTGTATTCAGATGGATTTACTGTGATATGTTAATCAATTCGGTTGCATGCTAGGACACTTGATTTTTGTGGATGCAAAAAGTGGCCTACACACTCAGGGATGGTTCCTATGTCCGTGGCCTGTGATTTATATCCAGTTTTGTTTTGTTTCAGCACTCATAAGATTTAAATTACAACCAAACAGTTCGCCTTGACTGGTCATGCTATAACCACAGCAGCTGAGACACTCTGTGAAGCCAGAGGTAACACCTCTTGGTTTGAGTCCCAGTGGAGGAGAGGGGCAGATGTCTCCTCTGAGGAACAACCTCCCTGGGGAAGCTGGGCTTAGCAACAGACCAGCTTACCAACCCTCAGTCATAGCACAAGGCCTGTGGAATTTTTTTTTGGTGGCTTCCTAGGGCTGCTGGCAACACTGCTTTGAGACAGAAGATAAAAAAGACGACAGGGCGGTTATTTTGTGGAGTGGAAGTTGCTCACGTATTGCATACAGAACCCATGTGGATGGGGCTCAAAAGAGGCATCTCTCTTACATAAAATGTATCAAGGTGGGAAAAATAGGAGTGAACTAGAGACAGAAGATGCTCGTTTTCTGACCAGGACTGCTTAAAAGGCTCTTGAAGAGGTGAATCAGTTGGTTTTCCCCTTTGCTTTTCTGGCAGTCAGCCCTTGGCTCTAACGAGCTCATTACAAATAACCTCCCGCCCATCTCCAACAGGTGGGGAGACTAGGATTGCTTTGCCCTCCTCTCTGCAGCAGCAACTACAGCTGCTCAGCAAAGCCTCACAACACTTTCTTATTTTTTTTGTATTCCTTTCTGAAAAAAATGACTTCTTGACCCAAGACGTGAGGCTTGGTTGACATTTTGTGCAGGACGATGAAAAAGGGCAGAGCTGAAACTCTTCCTTCTTTTGTAAACAAAAGCCGGGAGAAAAACAGTTGTTTTGAATTTAAAGAAAATGTTTTCATTGGAAAAATGAATAATTTCCTGGAAGACTTACAACCAAGTGAAAAAATATTTCCTTCTTTCTAAAATTCTCTCAGATAAATATTTACCCTTTTCCAATCGGCGTCTCGCACTTGTAGCTGTGCTCTGCTGTTTGCTTTTCAGCAGGGACTGGGCATCTCTCCCCCATGCTGCGCACATCTGCTTCGGCCACAGGTGCTGCACTTTGGGGATCGCCCCCCACCCTTTTTGCTGATGGTGTGGAGCATGAGGACTGAGTTCTTCCCAAGGCAACTCACCATTTCTTCTCTCAAACACCACCTAGAAAGGTCTCTATTGGCTCACCCGCCATGAAGGTAGAAACGTGGCTTTATCTTTCCTTGCGAGTGCATCTTTTTCACCTGCGCTTCCCAAACCAGAAGCGTTCGGGGAAACCAGATGCACATCTACAGCAGGTCCCACCAGGCCTGTGCAGATGTCTGGGGTATCTCAAGCAGCACCCGTGTTTTGCTCCTGCCCTCCCTCCATGGACACCAGCCTTGGCACCGAGGTTTTCCAAAGGGTGTCGCTTGCCCAGTCCCTCACCCACCGCTGAGCAGCCCCCGTAACCCCGGCTCCTGCACAGGTGGGGAACAGGGCAGCATCTTCGAGCTGAGCACGTGGACGTGGTGGGGCCGCAACTTTAGGCAAAGGGAAGTCCACAAATCTGCTAGATCTGGGCAATTTAGAAAGAGCAATGCAAGGCGCCCTTAATAACGCACGCAAATGAAGAATCGATTGATTTAGGAGCCTGAAGGAGCAGACCAATTTCCAGGTGAAAACCCATTGGTTTCTGTTGACTTCAGTGAAAACTGCGGGTTAATCGGTCCTTTTGGAAATTAGACAGTATGTTCTTATGTCTTGAGATGGACTTGGCTTAATTTTATGGAGCATTTCTCTATTTTTGTACCCCAGGCTTATCCTTTTGTGTGAAAACATTTCTAATGAAACCCATCTAATTGGAAAACACATGACTTGAAAACCCTAGATGCCTAAGTCCTTCATAATTGGGTCTGAGGCGGATTTTGTGCTGTCAGTTCATCTGTGTTGGGAGCTGATGGATGTCAGCACTGAATCCAGGTCTCTGCAAAGTACCATCAAACCAAATTGTTACGTTTTTCACTCCAGAGTGGGAACTGGCTTGGTTGAAGCGGTTGTTGTGGGGATTAAGTTTTATTTTTGAAGCAAACCCTCAATTTTTCCTGGGTAGGATATTTTCTCTGGACACCGCTCAGATCTCTGTGTTGCACGGATTCTACACAGCCTTAATTTCCATTGGCTTTAGCAGACCAAAGGTGTCGCTTCATGCATGAAATTGTTAGTGCTTGAACGGCAGATCTGTCTGGCCCTTTTTCCTCCTGTTCTGTGTAACGTTGAGGAGATTTCAGCAGTGGGTTGGACTACGTGACTTGAGTGCTGGGTGAAGTACTGGCCAAGTGAAATTCAGTTGCCTGTTAATTATTCTTGCTTGCTGATTCCGCTGAGTTTTTAGGAGCGAACTGGGGTGTGAGCCGGGCAGGCACGTGAAAAGGAGGAAACCTTCGTCTGTGAGACATCACGTTCCCAAGAGCATTCACCAACACGAAGAACGTTTTGAAAATAAATAAGGAAACAGGCAGCCTCTTTCGCTGATGTATTTGCTACTGTATTTGCAGGCAATCTCCCCAGAGTCATTCCTAGGTGTGCAGAAGACCTCCCACCTTAGCTGAGGAGTTGGAAGAAGCACGACTCTCGGACCACCTGGGCTCTCGGAGACAAAAATGGCACCTCAATGAGGGATTCTGCCTTTCCCCTTTCTGTTCCACATCAGCCAGTTCCCGAGAGACCGACGAGCTCTCTGGAGCCTTTCCTGTGGGAACAGCCCAGGCAGGACCCCAAGAAACAAGTGCGGCTGAGTCCTGCAGCTCCCTGAGCCAGGAGCAGCCCCTCCGGGAAGCTGTCGTACCACGGGGCTGCAGTTCCTCCCTTGCATTCCGCTGATTTAATTGGGGAAAAAAAAACAAACCAAAAAAGAGTATGAGTTGCAGTGACTGGAGTCAGTAAGGACATTTGTGTATGGGTGGGAATGCTACGGTTTACAGGAATTCGGTGAAGAAAAGCATAATGAGGGCTAATGATTGGAAGTAGAATTACAACGCAGTTAAACGGAAAGGAAGGGACAGATTTTAACGCAGGGGATGATTAACCTTTGGTAGAGAGGAGGTGGAGTCCTCATTCTGCGGGTCTTTGAATCAAGACTGGTTCATATCCTGTGAGCAGGCATCAGCCAAGCGAAAGTTACTGACCTTGGCCCTGCCCTGGGGAAGGAAAGGCGAAGGCATGCGGTGAACACTCCCAGCTTTCATCTTTGCGATCAGCTGAACTGACTCTTCACTTGCCTCGGCTTTCGTGCCATCACTGCTTCTTTTCCTCCCTTTCTTCTGCGGGGTCATGTGCTCGCACCTTCACGGAGCCCGCGGGAAACAATACCTGCTTTGTTCAAGCTGCCTTCGCTCCAGTTCCTTCCCCTTACCTTGTCAAACACCAGGAAGGGCTGACTTGAAAACTTTGTCCGTTCGGCAGAGCTTGGCTCCCAGTCAACAACCCCAGGCTATCCGCGTTTATCAGGCGGCAGGAGATCGATTCTAGTTCCCGAACAGCTATCGTTCTTCCTGTTGCGGCTGCTCTCCTGCACTTCGAGATGCTGAGAAACTTTACGCACAGGTGTTTGCAGGAGGCAGGAAGATTGATGTGTCCCTGCAGGTTTTACAACTGATTGTATCGGTCACAACGAACTCTACTGTCTTATGGGAGGGTGCTGCGTTTTGGTTTTTTTACCCTAAATGTTGGTTGTAGGTTGTGGGAGCCAGCTCGGTGCAGTCACAGAAAGAGTCTGGCTGGTGTTAAACTGATGTCTCAGCCCGGTTCCTGCGCTGGATATGCTGATGCTCTGCTGAGGCTGGCAGGGATGCACACACTCTCTTTTGCTGACAAATGGACAACACTGAACTAAAGGTGTGCACCACCCTGATTCTTTACAGCAATTGCCTTATTTGTGTTGTTTTTTTTCCTCCATTCGTACGTTTAGCCTGCCTCAGTCTGACAAGAATCACATGAAAAAATCATTGCCCTGCAGGGAGAACCATTACACACAACCTAAGCTTTATCCTTCAGCAGGCAACCTAACCAGGGGCAGGCAGCGAGCCGGTCAGCAAGCAAACAGGTTGCCCAGCTCATGACCATCAGCCATGGAAGGCAGTCGTTAAGCACTCTTAGTGCTCTCCTTTTGAGCAAGTTAGGGCCATAACAGCAGGGATGGAACATCACTGCTCTGCGGGAGGAGGAAAAAGGCTGCTCCGTTCACTGGTGACATTGCCACTGCTGGATTCTGCCCGGGGTGAGTGAGGGCGCTGGTGTGGGGCAGGTCCCCCTGAGCTCAGCAGTGAGGGACGCTGCTGTGCGTGGCACACCCGTGTCTCAGTGTCAGGGACAGCTGGCTTGCGAGCATCCACATCCCGCTCCCCTTTTCTTAAGGCAGCAAAGTGAGGAAAGGGCGGACTGGAGGGGCCAAGGTGGGAAGACAGGCTCTTGACTCTCTTTTTCTGCCTTGGCTGCCAAACAACATTAAATTTTTGAGTTGGTTGGGGAAAACAGGTAGGAACACCTAGGATGAAGAAACCGTGAAGCGATTCTGTTCACCAGTAGGCATAGTCCTGTCTTACATTTTGTGCTGGAGTTGCAGCTGCCTTGGCATTATTTTCTTGGCACCTCATGTCCTCGCTTCTTTTGGAAGCAGGTGCTGGGAAGCTCATCCTCCAGCATTGCCCTGGTCTTTTCTGGGCTCTTGGGCAGCTCTCCAGTGAGGGGAAGGCTTGAACTGGGCTCCATCCCCTTCCTCCCTCCCTCCCCAGGCTCCTCCTTGCTGGGCCTGGTGCTGTTTCTTCTGGAGCAGCACACGAAATAGGGCTCCTTTCTCCTACGAGGTGGATATAACTCGGCATGACCTCCAGGCCTGCTGCGCTTTGCATAGGGTGAGAAGGGATGCTGCTTTCTGCAGCAGAACTGGGCAAGGCCGGGCCTGAGGTGAATCCAGTAGATCCCTGGGTGCATGTGGATCCCATACAGAGAAAGCTGACGTGTGGTAGATCTACCTGTTCCTGTGCTATTATAATGGACACACCAATCCTTTCTTTCAGGTGGCTAATGAAACATGCTTGTTTTTTGGCTTCAGACTGTGGTAGCGCATCCTCTACCATCTCCTCATGCCCTCACACCTTTCGTAGGTGTCTCTTTCTGCATTGCTCAGAAACTGCTTGCGTTTCAAACTGAAGTCAGGATTACCTGAATCAGTCTAAGTCTTTGAGGGGGAAAAAAGCATGTGCAGGTTTGCTCCTTCCTCACAGGTGGAACCTCATCCGGGAGAAGTGAAAACCTTTCTGCCAAGTATTACTTTAAAATGGGTTTCGACATAACTAGGAAATGCTGCCGTCAGTACCTTACTGGCAGCCTCTCTAAGTCCCGGGGGTGCATGGACAGTCATTGAGGTCTGCTTTGACACCCTTGCAAAATCTCTGCTGGTCAGCACTGGTGAGCGTTTCAGGGGAAGCGTGCACCGTCATGCCCGTGGTAGCCGCAGCCTGCAAATATCCATGGTTCCCCCGCTGGTGCTGGCCTGGCAGCTTTCCTTTACAGCTGAGTTGTTGGAAAATGGGAGAGGAGAATGGGAGGGCATGGTGCTGCTGGGCCTCTTCGGTCCGGCAGCCTCCAAAGGATGCTCTCTGATGTCTCTCTGGGCTCAAGACTAATTCTGGAGCTACGCCTCATCCTCACTGGAGTGATACCCCAAAGCACTTAGAGCTTCCTCCCTATGCCTTCAACCTGCAGCGTTTGCTGTTGTTCAGAGCGCAGAGAGAGCTGTGAGAGGGTGTAGGATACATCTATTTCCTCTTCTAAAACGAAGGGAAGTGGCCTGAAGGGGCCAAATTACAGAGCAGCACACTTACTTTCTTTCTTGCTCCATGCCTGGGTTCGAGGGCATGGGAGGGTTGTTTAGTGCTTGTTCCTTTGCCTTGTGGTTCAAAGACAACAAATAAAAAAACCAGAACAAACCAAACCAAGAACAAAGAGCGAGCAAGGAGCAGCTGAGCGGATAACCCACAGATCAGCCACATCATCACAGGTTCATCCCGAGCTGTAGCTGAGATGTGAACGACTTCAGTGAGTCGTTCCAGCCAGAGTGGGCACCAGACACAGCCAACGTGCCACAGCTGGACCTCACTGACCAGATGTGCGTTCGGTGGCAGCTCTCTGGAGCGGCACATTAGGAAGCCCTCCATGGCCCTCACACTGCCGTAAGCACTAGTTACCCCTCTCTGCAGGAGACGAGGACCACAGCGGGGAGTGATGGACAGCAGGGAGCCAGCAGTTTGTGCCACCTCTCCTCGCTGTCCCCTCAGCACCCAGGACCTGGTGCCACCGACCTCCCTGTGCCTGGTTAGGGGTGAAGACAGGAAAATAAGGTCCCCCCAGGCTGGAGGGGCAGCATATTAGCAGCAGGGTTTCTAGGCTGGTTTGCAAAGATGCATAGTACAGGAAAAACTCTCTCAAGCTTCTTGACCTTGCCTGTTTAGCAGGATAACAAAGCTGCAACAGAGTCATGGCACAGCTTCATTTTTGTTCTTCGCTTCTACAGCCTCACCAAGAGAAGGGAGGAGAACCAGGTACACCCCTCTAAACACTGGTGGGGTGCTCTGCTTATCTGCAGGGACAGGCAGCAAAGTAAATACTCCGAGGTACAGCCTTAACTCTTCCAAACACGGCTTCCCAGGGAGGAGGATCCAGGCCCTGATTATGTGTGTTTGGGGACAGGGAACACGCAGGTTTATTTTCCAGATTGAAAACAGCTGCTATGTGATATAGACACTTGGGTACCATCGCTCTTAAAAAGGACCTTGTAGCAATGATTGCACCAACAAAATTTGGTATTCCCACTTTTATATTAAATTTTTTTATTGAGATGATGTAATTACAGGCATTGTAAAAATTATTTGCAACTCACTGGCCCTGAGAATAGGCTTGTTTGTTTGTGTTTTGTTACATTCATTTGATTCAGTCCCTTAGCCCCATACCTTAAAAAAACCAAAAAAGCCATCATCAATAAAAACACACGAGAATTTTATTTTAAAAAACGATCTTGAACTGATGCTTCCTAGATTTGCAGACGGTTGCAGCCTGACAAAGAGATCTGGAGAATGCATGCGGGGAGTTTGAAATCTGAGGAGGGTGGCAGCGACTTAGTGTTCACAGAAAGAGCCCCAATAGTGTTGTTCGGATGGAGAGGCGGTCAAAAGGTTTCAAACTTAAATCAAGACAATGCTTTGCTGCGGAACTGCAGCATGTCCTACCTGATGGGCTTGTGGGTTGTTCAGACCTGTGGCAAGCTGATGGCAACGAAAGGTCCCGCTTAACTGCACAGTGTGAAGATCCTTGGTTGGGTGTTGAGGTCGGAAGGGACCTCTGGAGGTGACCTGGTCCAACCCCCCCTGCTCAAGCAGGGCCACCTGGGGCCAGTTATCCGGGACCACGTGGATGGCTTTTGCATTTCTCCAAGGATGATTCTTTCTCCCTTTTCCCACTTGCTTTGGTGGCAAAGGCAGAAAGTTTTGCTGCTTTGCTGCTGGCAGATTCTACGCTGGGAAATGAGAATCAGAGGGTATCAGGGTCGGTGGAAAGACAGCGTTACCTCTGCTGGCCCAGACGGGCAGCCAGGCGTTCCTGTAGCTCGGTGTGTTAGCGCTGTTTGCTCTCCACGTATCTGCCATTTGGACATGAGGTAGAAGGGAATCTGTCTACTGCAGCTGCTCTAGCCTGCTTTTGTTTATTATTTTTTTTATTATTTCTAAGTCATAGCTGGTAAACCTGCTCCCAAGAGCCCAGGAGCAGCTCAGATCCTGCAGCTCCCACAAGAGGTCCCAAGCCCCGGCAGTTCTGGCAGCGGCACCCGTGGCACCGACTGCTGCCCCCGGCAGAGCCGGCAGGACGGGGGCAGCACCAGCGCGGACGGGGCTCTGCGGGGCCCGCCAGCTCCAAGCACGCAGGCTGCGTCCATTCTGACCAGCACGGGCCTCCAGAGAACTTCTCCCCTGGGGCTGTGGCGGTGAAGTTAAGACATCTTCCACGTGCCAGCTGGAAGCTGGTTTCCAACAGCCGCCCAATATGTATTTTGTTTCCTTTGACTTAGGTTCTGCAGGTGAAACTCATTGCATTTTTTTGGTAAAGGTGAACGTTTCCTCTACAAAATTTCCCCTACAAGATTTCCCTGTGGTACAACACGTGTGATTTCAGGATTCCTTGCTTTTTCTCGCCTTACCCAGTGCTGAGGATGAGCTTTGTTTGCTAGCATACACAGTGAGCATATGGGCTTACACTGGTGGATTGTCTCCCATTCTCTGTATTTTGCAGTGTGCACCTTGGCCACGACAAAAACCTCTGGCTCATCCGCGCGCTTTATATAGAAGGTCCCTATCATTGTTCTTCCCCCCTCACCATCTCGTAACAGTAGCTACAGCAGGCAAAAGAAAATAATGCAGTTGTCACAACCAGAGCAGTAAAGGATATGAATCGTTCTCAGCACAAACTTGGTTTCTTCCTACCACTGAACACCTTAAGAAACACAAGAAACCAGCAAGAGCCTTTCTTTACATTGATACTTCCGGTGTTCACGCTTCCTCTGTCATATATATGTACTTTTCCACCACAGCTCCTGAGACATGGATGCAACTTGGGTGCCCTTGAGCAGGGTGATGGAGCAGAGTAACTCCTCGGCCCTTTGGTTTCAGGTCTGTGACCACTGAAGTCCCTCAGTGCTGCCCAATCTCACACCTTGCGAGCTCCAAGGACTTCAGAGTCACGGCAGAGACAGGTGACAGATCGTCTGCTCATATTTCTGATAGGCTCTCCCGCGTATTTTCTTCTGAAGCAGAAAAAGTCAAGTATGTGGTGTGTTGGGACTTCTAACACATTGACTATGGCATAATAAAAAAAAATGTGGCTGAGAAAAGCTTAGGGCAAGATGTACACCCTGTTGTTCCTCATCAGACACTGGCTCTGACACATCTCTCCTCACCGTAAAATGCCTATCTACACCTTACCAAAGCTATTCCTTCCACAAAGCGTCACTCAATTTTTCTGTGAGATTGGACTATCTCTTTATTTAAACATAGGGGATGCTATTCATTGCTGAGTGCCATTTTTTCCTGGATAGATTAACCTTCTTGTTAAATATGTGGTAAGATCAAATGTTGTGTTGGTTTAATGGCTGATAAAAGCTCTATCACGGGAATGTACCTCGCTTTTTTGGTTGAAACGAATTAGATTAGCCTATTGATCTTTTCCATTTCTAGTATGGATATTCCCATAAAAGAGGTTTTCTGGTTTTAATGACCTGGCGTGGAAACGCTTTCTTCCAGGCACCACGTGATTCCTGCAGAGTTTCTCTACACATCTTCTCCCTTTGCAGACATTGTTCCTACTGCTAGATCCTCCTTCCACTAAAAGGGCCACTGATGGTGGATCGGTGGACACCCCAAGACTTTCCTGTCCTGCCGTGGTGGTCCAAGCAATGTGAAATGAGAAAGGCCAGTAGTTCCTCTTGCATTGGGCATCAAAGACTGCTGAGCTTCCTGCCACCAGACTAGGCACAGCTCTTCACCTCCCGCAAAGCACCCGCAGTGCAGCAAACCACATCGGGAGCGTGAAAAAACGGGGCACCTCGCAACCAGAATGAAAGCAAAAACCAAGAAAGCAACACAGCCAGAGGGTTTCTTTTTTTTCTTGTCTTTTAAACCATGTTAAAAACGGGCAAGCTCAGACAAGCTGCCCTGATGGCAGAACTGCGGGGTGGGGAGGGTAGTGGGAGGCATTAAAAAAATCAAATCCCAAACCAAAGCCAAAATCAATTACAAGAGATAAGCGTAGCTATTCGGTCTCTAGTTGCCTACCATCGGTTTTCAGATTGGTGAATTATCTACCTTTCCAACAGCACAAAATGATCCTGGAGTGGTTTCTGAATAATACAAACCATGTGATGGGTCCCTTGGCTTTCTCCCTACGATGTAAGGAAGAGTGCTTCACCTTTCACCCCAAAATTGCTAGCAGGTATAAGAAACACCCCTCCCTTTTGTAATTACAGATGCTTCAGCCTTCACCTTTTTATAGAAAGCTTTGAGCTGAAATTCTGCATTGTGGATATATTGAGGGAGTTACATATATATATACATGAGAAACTATACACACACATATATATATATGTATTTGCCCATGCCCGCCCTCCCTCCCTCCTGTTCCATTCTATCACTTCTTCGCTAGAGGGAGGGAAAACGTCAACGTCAGTCTATCACAGAGGTTTGTCATATTTATTTTTCTCCTCCCCGGAGCACTTAGGTGATTGGTTTTGGCCCATATTCCAGCCGTTAACAGCCACTCACGGGACTCGTCGTGAGCCCAAGCTGTGCTGGGATGATATCCCAGCCTACACGTGAAGGGTGACTCCTCTTCGTTTGACAGGTATGTGTGGTAAATTCTTTTGGTAGCTTCAACACATTTCCCAGTGGCGGCACATGTAAATTGATCCGAGCAAAACGGAACCCTTAAGCAAATCCCTTCTGTGTTGCTATTGTTTTATGCCGTGTTACGTCATGAGACTTGCACAGAAAATAAAAGCGCTCTATTTCCATAGGAAAGCCTTCCAAAAATAACCCCCAAAAAGCATAATCTGACGTCTTGTCCTATGTGAGATAAGGAAAGTCAAACCGCACGTTTATTAGGGAAAAAAAAAAACCAACAACAAAAAACCCCCAAAACTGAAACAAACCAAAAAGAAAGAAAGAACTCAAGGGAGACTTTGTAGGAACAGTGAAGTAGTGCGTAAGTCCAGGCTTTCTCCACTTTACTTTTCTGCCAGCACCACTTCTGCCCGTTAGTTTGTTTTGTTAAGGTGCTTCAGGTCCTGCGTGGTCTTCAAGCTAAGCGGCGACCCCAAGTACTGCTTCTGCGTTGTTGCTTCCCCTGCCAAACTGTGCCGGCCATCCGGGCAGATGTTTCTCCCGTGGACCCACAGAGGCGGTGTACCAGTTCCCTTCAGCACTCATCTTCTTGGTATATTTGTTCATCCAGTTCCTGGGATTCAAGGTGCTCAAGGCGGTCTGTTCGGCCACTCATAATCTCATCTGGGGTCTTCATGAACCTGCAAAACAGAGAAACAAGCGGATTTCCCAGTGGTCTCGGCTTTTACCTTCATCAAGACATTGAGGCTCCTGAGCTCTACAGCTCCCAAAATCATCTTTGCTGTATCCTCCCAACAACTCAGTATTTCCCAGCTTCTCCCCAGCCTCCTGGTGTCTTCCCTCCTCCATACCTGGAAAGGAAACCAAAAAAATCACAGGCATTTACCCCTGCTCCTTGAAAGTTCTAATTTGAACCAAACCCCATAGTCTTCCAAAGAATATTTACTTCTTCTCCCTCATTTGTTTGCTGTTGTCATATAAGATGATTGTATGTCACAGGTAACGCTCATCTGTGGTGTCTCTGGTGACAGAGACATTAAAGACCTTTATGGCCAGCACGTTTCAAAGCAAAAGCACTTGCAAGGTGAGGAGAGGCAGAGGGCCGCTGGTTTGTGCAGGCTTGTGTGTCAGTGAGTGAAGAGGAACAGGAAACAGCAAAGGAACAGTGGCGGAAAAAGCCAAGGACCAAGGCAGAACAAGTTCTGGGAAATGGAAAAAGCCCTTGAAAGAAAAAGCTTTGGGGCTAAGGAACTGTGAGCGAAGACAGTCTCTTCCTGCGTGATTGTAGCAAGCGTGATTGCAGTGAAGCAGTGTCCTCTGTAAATGAACGCCATGGCTTCCAGCACTAATGTCGTGATGCGGTAGGTCTGCGGTGGGCTAGAAACAGAAACTGCCCCTGGGGAGGCACGGCAGCAGTAGGAAACGGGGAAGGACATCCCCCAGCCTGCAGATCGCGCCTGCAGCCCTGATCTTTGCCAGGACGCTGCCCTGTACCGCTGCTCAGAGACAGCACGGAAGAGCTCTGCTTGTTTTTTTTCTGAATTTAATGGCGTAGGAAGAGAGAGCGGCACAGGAAGGATGGAATCCGAGTTTAAACAGAAATCACTTCACTAACTCCTAAGTACTTCTAGAGAAATTAGGATGGAAGTTGTTTGTGCTGGAAGTGTTACAAAATTTCACAGTCTTTCACTAACGATGTCCTGACTAACATTCAGCAGTACAAAATGTGTTAATCAGAGGAGCTGATTTTATTTAAGGTTGATGATACGCTCAGTATCCTCACCCCAGTGAAAACAAAACCAACCGACAGGAGCCTCGTTACTATCAGTGACACAGAAAAATCACTGCTGAAGCTCATGGGCAAGACTTGGCCCCTCTTCTGCCTCTGAGGTTATAAAGACGAGGGCTTTCCATCCGAAAAATCTGGAGTCTCTCAGCAAACACATAGCACAGCCTGGAACTAACCTTTTGCCACCCCCCTTCTAATTTTGGAAANAAATAAAAAAAAAAAAAAAAAAAAAAAAAAAAAAAAAAAAAAAAAAAAAAAAAAAGGGCTGTGACTCACTGCTGTGTCACTCCCATTTGTATGCTGGAAGAACGCTGCTGATCTAAATGGTGTTACGGTGGTGAAAAACTTGCATGCAGAAGTGGTGAATCAGTCCCTGGCTACACAGTGAAAACACACCAAAGCCCACGGGCCAGGCTGTGCCCTGATTTAAACCCTCTGCTTGTCTTGTTGATCTTGCACAAGGTTGAAATCAAAACAGAGAGTGATCCCACTACCCTCCTCGCCTTTCTCTCTGCCCTGGTTCCCAAACCATGTGGAAACGGGCAGATGGGAACTGCACTGCAGTACTTGGAGTAGTCTTTCTGGTCTGTGTTTTAAGTCACGTCAATAAACTCAAAGCATAGGTATTTGTACTAGCATTTGATTAAATCAAAACCAAAACCCAAACACACAACAATCCAGAACTAGAAGCTAAAGAAAAAACAGTATCTGTGACCTCTTCTGTTGCTGAAAACACTCAGGCAACCTATTAGAAATCCCTTCTCTGACTCCATTTTACTTAAAGCTCTGTAAAGATATCTGCAGATGACAACTGCCTGTATGTTACTTATAAAATCACATTTCCTATTATTTCTGTGCTTGCAAGAAATAGCCAAGAAAGGCACATTAATGCCTTGATTTTTTGCAGCTGTTCTTCTTTTTCTCTTCAGATATAAATAGGTCTAAGAAAACAACATCAATAAGTTTTTATTGGGAACTGTGCAAAAAATGCTTTGTTGTTCTTTTTTTTTTTCCAGTTTCCGAAGGAAATGAGGTTTATATGCTCATGCTTTATGCTCCCTGGTGACCTTTGAATCTGCTGGTCAATTTTGAGCAAGGCTGACAGAGGAACTGAGGTCCCCAAGGGTATTAAGTTTCTACAGTTTGGAGAAAATTGGCAGCCTGGTTGAGAAGAGATGGACTCCTGTTTGCCAGTGCCCCGACCAAAGGAGAGGCTCCAAGATAAGCACATTCACCGTTTCAGCATCACAGAATTCCCCTAGGGCAGCGCAGTCTTCACACAAGGCCACAGCAATCCAGGCTGCCTGCCTTGGTACTGCTGCTGATGGACCAACCTTTTTTTTTATCTCTCCGCAAAAAATAAATTAAAGTCACGCAGTTGATTTTGCTTGTGATTCCTTCTTCCCTTCGCTCTCCATCCCCCATCTAAGTCTCCTTCTGAGAGCTGACATAAACAACACATTCCGCAGAAACCTTTTCAGCTGTAGATAGTTTGAGTGCTAATGCAGTTCTGTTAGCTATTTAAGAAAACAAACTCCAAGACTGCCTTCCTATTGATATAATTTCCGAGCACATTACTGGATCCAGACCACTGACATCAAAGCAGTCTTTGGTCTGAGTTCAGTGCTCTGTGGGTCAGACGTACGGACTAGGATTCGCTGGTCTTGTCTGAAGAGAACTGGAGCGCTCTTGCTCTCTGCCAGCCGCACTCAAGTCCGTACAAGTAAGGCCCTGCTTTATGCTGTTTTGGGCACTATTTCCTAAATCTGCGGTTGCATCATCCAATCCGCTGTGTTTGGTTTGATGAACAGCTCTTGCAGGTCCCTCCTTCCTCGAAGGGAGCACCGCTGCAGACGTGGTCATCAGCGACTCTCTTGGGTGGTGCTGCGGCACTTGAGGAGATGCCTGATCCCTCCTCAGCTTTCACCAGCAGCTGTGTCTGAGAGGTGAATTTGGAGCGGGTTTTCCAGCAGTTTGGCTGAGAACATGAATCATTTCGCTAAGGCGTTAAACAATAGCACAGCCTGCTTGAAGCGAGTTAAAAACCTTCTGCTGACTCCACTGATCATTGAAACAGGCCCGTGTTTTCATAAACTCGTGCAATTGCCTTGAAAGCTGGGAAACACTGGCCTAGACAGCTTTTACGAATATAAGCCCATTGCCACCTGTGTTATGGTTGTGGCAATGAAGTATCCCCCACACAATTCCACTCTTCATCTTCGAAAACTAATTGTCTGTAGAAAGGAATGGCAAAGAAAAGAAAAAAATTACCTGAACAAAAGCCTTTGTCCTGGCTCCTTCCGGATAATATTTAGTTTGTAGTAGTGGCGTAGGGCTCTGGACATTTTCTCGTAAGTCATATTTGTTCTGTTCTGTTTTTTTCAAAAGAAAAAGGAAAAACATGGTGAGGCGATTCATTAAAACCTTCCTAAGGCCCAAAAGGAGTCGCAGAATTATCACAGCTAGCTAAAATAACCAGGTCAGTTCAAGAAATTACATGTTTCATTCTTCTGCTATTTGCAGGCCCATCCTGCCCCTCCAGCCTTCATCACCAAATTTTTATGGGTCTTTTTTAATACAGGGCAATTTACACAAGAAAGTCTAACAAAAATTCCAAGTGAGGTTTTTCTATAGTTTCTTGGATGACAGATAACAACAGGCTTCATCAACCACAAGAGGAGACATCAGATGGCGGGAGATGCTCATGCCAAGTGGGATGTGACAAGCCTGTTCTTAATGAAACCACCTTTTGTAAAAACATAAGACCAGTGGCTAATAGACTGAATCTGTCAGCAATCTCTGCTAAGAGCACCGTTCCTCCGGGATTCCCCCCCCCCATTAACTAGTTAATGCTTACACAGCACTGTGGAGACTGAGAACCAGTTTCTCCTCTTGTTATACAGCTGCAAATCAAGAAGCCCATGAGGTGGTACATCTGCTTCTGTGACAGAGCCTCCCCTTCATTTTGGGCGCTGCTGACCCCAAAGGCCAGAGCACTGTGGGGTGACTGGGGTATGGCCCCACTGAAGCTGAGCGTCAAAAGACAGAAGTGAGGGGCACTGGCAGAGCTGTATGTGGGCAGCCCCCATAGTACTGACTTGGGGTAGCAGGATCAGTGCCTTAGGCTACGTCTACACCAAGAGCATTTTTCTGGTACAAGGAGCACTGGTTACTATGTTGGCAAAGAAACTCTGAGCAGAGAGACAGCAATGTGGGCAAAGCCGTGTCTGCAGGAGTATAAAGCAGCCGCCTTGCCAGGGGCAAAACATGCCAAACTAGTAGAAGCACGCTTTTCATCCGTGAGCCTCCGTGTTAGGAGTGTGGTTTGGCACAGCTCTGTCAGCTCAAGATCAGGCAGAAGTCTGCAGTGTCGACCTGGCTTTATTAAATGAGACTGATCTGCCTGTCTAAAACACCCCCTAAGAGCAGACCTCATTCATTCGCCCTGACTGCAACTGCTCTGCTAAGGGAGGCCACATAGAGATCTCCTGTGGCAATTAAACACTAACAAGGACAGCGTTTTCTCTGCAGAATCTAGATTCTCTTCATCAGGATGCCCCCTGAAATACCATGTGTGCTTTGTCCACCTGCTACAAGGCCACTGCATTTCCCTAGTGGTCTGAAGTAGCTTCAGTTTCAGACACACAACGTGAGGCACGATGGCAAGGCCGAATTATTAGCACAGGGGCTGGGGAAGGGCAGAACTCTCCATTCCCAGTGTTGCAACTCAAGACCTCTAAGACAGCTGTTAATGTGAGCATTGAGTCACATGAGAAAATCTTGACCTCATCAAGACCATAGGCTATGTATCCTCCTATAGAGAATCACAGAATAGTTGAGGTTGGAAGGCACCTCTGGGGATCACCTTGTCTCGTCTGTCTGCTCAAAGCAGGGTCAACTGGAGATGGTTTCTCCAGATTGTGTCCAGTTGGGTTTTGAACATCTCCAAGAATGGAGACTCCACAATTTCCTCTGGGCAAGCCGCTCCAGTGTCTCACCACCTTCCTAGTAAAACAGTCTCACACCTGGGGTGTCATGAAATGTGAAATGTGTGAAATGACCTCCCTGCATCATTGCTGCCCAGGTCAGGAACTTTATATTGCCTCTGGTTAAGTTTCATTAAATTCTCATTAGCCCATTTCTTCACCATGCCCAAGCCCCTCTGCATGGCAGCACAACCCTCTGGTCTAACAGCCATTCTCCCCAGTTGTGTACTGCCTGAGAACTCGCTGAGGGTGTGCTCTGTCCCATCACCCAGGTCATTAACGAACATGTTAAACAGTACCGGCTTCACAAGTAATCCCCAGGGTAACATCACTAGTGACTGGATTTTGTGCCGTTGATCACAACTTTTTCAGCCCAGCAGTTCAGCCATTTTTTTTAATCTGCCTCGCTGTATTCTTGTCTAGGTCATACTTCCTTAGTTTGTCTATGAGGATATTTTGGGAGACAGTCTCAAAAGCCTTTCTAAAGTCAAGATAAACTACATCCACTGGTCTCCCTGCGTGCATCAAGCTAATCATTTTATCATAGATGGATATCAAGGTGGTCAGGCATTAATTTCCCTTTTGTAAATCTATGCTGACTACTCATATGCTCGTATGAATATACCCATATGCATATATTCATATAGATCTATCTGTTCAGACTGGATATTAGGAAACATTTATTCACAGAAAGGGCTGTCAGGCCTTGGAACAGCCTGCTCAGGGAAGTGGTAGAGTCACCATCCTTGGAGGTGTTTAAAAGACGCATAGATGAGGCTCTTAGGGATGTGGTTTAGTGCAAGAGTTAGGTTATGGTTGGATTTGATGATCTTAAGGGTCTCTTCCAAGCAAAATGGTTCTATGATTCTATGATTCCATGTACACACTCAGCCTCAAACTGCAAAAATTAGTAATTGCTTTCCAGAGAACAAAGCAGAATTTCTCTCTTAAAAGGCAATACATAATCCTGCAGCATTTGGTGTCTGTCACAGGACAGGAGGTGAAAACTGAATATTGGCGCAGTCAGGAACACAGACAGAAAGCTCCTGCCGAGATGTAGTATACAGCTCCTGGTAGACGACACCTAACCAGAACATCCTTACATCAGGTTTCAGGAAGAAATGAGATGCCTTGAGAGAGAAGGACCGTTAATTCTTGCATTCCTTGTAATTTTATAATTAAATGCATTTATAACTAAATGTCTTTAAACCAAACCAACAGGTTCTCTATATGAAGGATAGGTTTTAGTGCTTGAGGCTGGATGCTTTATACTTCTAAGGTGTGTAGAACAAAAGATTACAACTTTCCAGCAGTAGTTTATACGCACGTGCTTTCTTCCTTTTTCCTCTGTTTATAAGCGACTCCTGTGATGTTACAAGAGGTGAAGAACCGTAGGAGGAAAACTGTATTGCTTCCTTACCTTGTGGTTTCCCCACAGCCGGGCCAGCCCGTTGGGATCCACTATGCGAAATATTTTGGATTCCTTATCTTCCCATCGGATGAAATTTTCGTACCGGCTGTCAGAAAGCAGCTGATAAACATAATCCCAAAGCAACCTACAGTCTGTGAAGAGAGAAGGAAGGCAGTATTGACTTTTTACCTCGGGATTAATTCTGCAAACTTTTTGGTGGATGTGCAGTGAAAGGACAGTTGGGATCAGGGCTGAAACAGCTGCTGCAATGTGAAATGCAAATGGCTTGGTTGGTTTCGACTGATGTTTACAAAGTGTATTTGAATGCACAGCCTCTTTTCTGATACGTCCTAGTCCTTCTGACACTGACAGAGCACCTTTATCACATAAAAAGATGTGTGAGATGACCTGCTGATCTTTGTTGTGTGTTTATTGTTGCACTGATGCCCATAAACCTACCCCTGTTGACCCTGATACTGCTGCTGGCAGTTTCAGTGAAGAAATCAAGAATCCTGCAACCTGCTCTACCTGCTTGAGGCTGCCCCTTCGTGTGATAACACGAGGTGTCTAAAGCATGGGCAATGTAACAGCTTTCCTTTGCATACCCCATGTGATATAAAATGGACACCTTCTACCATCTTTGCATTTGCCTTTTTATTTTACTTTTTAAGGTTCCTGAAAAAAAAAAACCCAAGTATTATAATTACTTGAGTGCTATTGAGAGGTTAAATACTTTCTATTTGGATAATTGAATTCAAATTTCCTCTTGGCAAACACTCCTTAGGTCGCTAATTAAAGGACTAACAGATACTTAGGTTTTAGTTTAGTGTTTTTCAGTTTCATGGCAGTCCCTTGAGACTGAGGAAGCCAAGAGCTGAGCTGCTCCTGCTTCCTGCTTGCAATGTGCGTGTGCACAGCGCAGCGTAACAACTGGCAACTATGAAATATGGAAAGTGAATTGCACAGAGCTGGGGGTTCTGCTGCTGTCAGAAACAACAAGGATTTTACAGTTCAACTGTCCAGATCCCTGAGATGGCCGTATAGTTGCATTTTACTTTGAAAGCAAAACCAGTCTCTGAGAGGTGTCTTGTTAGAGTGGTCAAAGGGCAGGCGACCGAAGACGTCTGGCTTGTAGGTGCTAAAATGCATTCTTGTCAGCCTGTCTTTCTATTCCTGTCTGTCTGAGGTTGGTATGTGTTACAATAGGGATGATGATGTGTTCATCGTTATGAGAACACAAAATGATTTTTGAAAAGGGATATGAATAACACGTTTAATGAGCACACCTGAAATGGTCAGAGATATTTCCCATTTTTGATGTAAACAGTATCTCTGAAACCTGCACTGTCTCTAAACCCAGAGCTCAGTTTGCCAGTGCCTTTACTATAGACTCTCCCTACCAGTCCTATGGAGAACAAAGCAGTGCTTTTTCAAGAGATGAAATCTGGCAAAAATTGCAGGTTTCTGTTCTAGCTGGAACCTACCCCGACGGTCACCTCATCCGTGACATCTACAAGAGCAGGAATGTGAAAAGAAACAGGCAGTCAGATTTTCTGGTTGGAAAAAAATTAATTTCATTAGCATTTTGCACAGAAAAACGGCCATTTGCATTTGAAATTTTCCTGGGCTTTAATTTAAAAAACGAAACCAATTTCCATTTCTTTTTCATTCACGGAGGTGAACGTGATAGCTTCCCCCCTCCCTCACCCAGAATAAGGTACTTGCAGCTGGGACCAGGACAGAAAACAACTCTCCTCTGCACGCATTTGCCAAAGACCAGCCTAAATGGGTCCCTTCTTGGCACATGGATGCAGAGAAGCCTTCTTCTCCCCGTCCCCCCACCCCAAGTCGCACACGTAGCCCAGCTGCCTACCCCACAGCTGCAAAGCACAAGCGACCTCCCCTAGACTCCATGGCAGCTCTGCAGGAGAGTGTGAAATTGAAAATCTCAGACTAAAATCTAAATTTCTGCCATCTTTCCTCTCACAAATTCACAAAACCCAGTTCTTCCATCACCTTTCCATCAATAATTTTTCACACACACGTACACTTAGTCTCTTAGACATACATATATTAGAAAAAAATCTTCTTTTTGGACTTCATTTAAGGGAGATCATATTGCTCTACTGGTTTGTGCCTTTTAACAATGTGGGAGGTGCTCAGGTAATAGCGTAGTAATGGTCACATAAGTGGTTCCTTGACACACATGCAATTCATTCTTGAACTCTTTCAATGAAATACTGTACAGAAAGCGATTTTTAGTGCAAGAATCTTAATTAAAACAAAACAAAAATCAAGCTAAAACTTTACCCATCTTTTTTTCCCCCCTTTCCTTCAATTCTCCTAGCTCTGACTCCCCAGGGCATATTTCACCAGTTGATCAGAGTTGGTAATACTGCTGCTTTCCAAAAACTACCATTTTTTTAAATCATCATCCTCTGTAGCCTGTGAAAACTTTAAGAACAAAACCTGCATAGTCTACGTCAACAATCCACGCTGAATTCACTGGTTCAGATCAGCTTTTCCCAAAGATCTCCATGCTTTCTTTCTGGCCAATCCTCCACTAAAATCACTGTAAAGGTGATGTCACTCCCTAGGTCAGCAGTGAACCATTCACCATGGCCATCAGTGGGCAGTGCTGGGCTAAACACCTGTGATGGGCTCAGTCTGGCCCCACTTCATCTGCATGAGAGGCCTCTCTTGGTGGGAGCAGTTTCAAATCAGAAAACATTCACTTAGCTGCTATCTGTCAGGTAAAAAGAGACACTTGTTGGCCAAGGCAGGAATTTATCAGAAACCCATGAGAAGAAAACCAGAGCTTTTGGACTGTGCTGGAAGTTTGCTGAGGTGGTTGGTTGGCGTACGGCCCCATCAGGAGAGAGCTGCAGGAATTTGGTGTCCCAGTGTTGGCATTTGGTTTTGCCCGTGCCACTATGAGTGTCCGGGTGTTTGGGGAAAAACTGGAACACAAGAGGTTCCACTTAAATATGAGAAGAAACTTCTTCTCAGTGAGGGTGCCAGAGCACTGGAACAGGCTGCCCAGGGAGGTTGTGGAGTCTCCTTCTTTGGAGACATTCAAAACCCAACTGGACACCTTCCTGTGTAACCTCATCTGGGTGTTCCTGCTCTGGCAGGGGGACTGGACTGGATGATCTTTCGAGGTCCCTTCCAATCCCTAACATTCCGTGATTCTGTGATTCTGTCTGTCCCTGGGGTCACCTGAAGGGACGTTGCTCCCACAGAGGCAACTCAATGTCAGTCTCTCTCATATTCTTGAATATCCAGGGGCAGATACCCTCTGATTACAGGAACTTACAGCTAATATTTATAGTTCTACAGAGACACGATTTACCCTAAACTTTACTTTCACCTCATTATTTGCAATATGCAATGTTATATTTAATCAGTAGTATACTGCTGTATCTATGGTCTAGAAAATTTCCAAGTGTGCAAGTACAAATCTTACTGATGGGGATGTCAAAGCCCTAATGTCCCCTCTAAAGTGGCCCCTGGAAGAGTTTCAAGGAGCTGATGGCTCTTTGACAGCTGACTGGAATTGCACATGCAATGTGCATCGCACTGTGCCAGGGCTGCATGTTCACCTCAGTGCGGCCAGCAAATAAATTCTAGTCAAACCTAATGGCTTTGGTTATTTTCCACTGGTTATCATTACTTCCCCCCCACACACATTGTGCCCATCTCCCTCACAAAAAACACCCAAGAAAGCACAAAAAATTCAGATCAAGATGTCTGGGTGGCAAATTATTGGACTAACAACAGAGCTTCAGACTCTGAGAAGATGTGGGATTCAAGTGCAGATTTGTTTTTTGTTGTTCACTTAATTTTTAGAATGGATTCAGGCTAAGCTTGAATATGAATATTCCTCAAATGAGAAGAACTCAGATCTGCATCTTGAGATCTTCAGAAGAAAAGTCCCAAATGATCAACGCCCCATCCCATATTCTAAACTGACTGAGCTGCTCAGACTTGCAGAGGTATTTAGTAGGCTGGTGGAATTTGCAAAAAAACCCCAACCACCCAACTATCTTAGACCTCTAAATTTCTGTTTCAACAAGAAAATCGAAAAATCTTTAAAATTCTGCTTGGCTCCTACAACCGCTTAAAAACTCGTCTTCAAAGCTATAGTTGTCTATCAGCAAATTTAGATATATGACTGAGTTGCGATAATTTAATGAGCTGGCATGCATCAATGCAACTGTGGCAACTGTGTCTCGGGCCACCGCAAATAGGAAATAAAAAGCATAAGCTTTAAACGCCAGTGGAAAAGATTTAGGGTCACTGCGTTTCTTCTCACCTCTGCTGAGAGCTGTGAGCGTGCACACTGTTAGTTATCAGGGACCAGCTGATGCTTGGCAGCCCAGTTTAGTTAAATGTATGAACTCTGTTTGCACAGTACCTAAATCAGTTTGTCTTCTTTCAAGTTTCACATGGGAGGCCTTCAGGAATTTGAGCATAGGCACTCAGGGGTTTTTTGGTTTTAACCACAAATTATTTACACCCTGGGTATTTTTCTCCACAGATTGCATGGGAAAAAAAAACCCAAAAGAGGCTCTGGAGGGGTCTCCCTGACTGACAGAGGAACAGCGACTGAATAATCTACCATTATTAGGCCAGTAGACACGATCTTCAATAGGACAGTAGAGACGACCTGATAACTCTTACTGAGTGTAATCCATCTGGAGTATGGTAGAGCCCATCTGGAGTAAACCTCAGCTTATGAAACTGGTGTAAACCCAAGAAGAGCCAATGCTAGAAAATGCTATTAAAAGGAGCCTCTCCACTGGGAAAAGAGGCACCTCCACAGAAGGCTGGTGAAGGCAATACAGAAAGTAGCACCCTCCAGGAAGGTCAAAGCTGTTACACCTATTTTCAGGAAGGATGGAGAAACTGAGAGAGGGACTTGTACATGGATGGTTGTCTCGTGAGTGTAAATCACTCATCTGAGGCAAGTCTGGATGGTGTGAATGTCTCCATGAAGACTAAATCGCTTCCTTGGCTGGCAGAAGACTTCCAAAGGAACACTCACATGGGGGGGCTCTCCACAGGGTGTGTGTTGGCTAGTGAGCAATGCCAAGAAAGCACACAGATGTTGCTGAGGGCCAGCAAGTTAAAAAGTGTGGGAGATTCAACAGGGGAGTTGGGTCTGGGCTGGTACCTAAATTGTTTGGACGTGCTGCAATTTCCTGCCTTTTGGCTAAAATAAGCTTACTTAGAAAGCAACTATGTCTCTGTAGCACAAGGAAACATCATTTCCCCCTAATACATATGTACCTTTTTTTTTCTAAGGTGAACTCTGATGGTTGAACTTTGTACAATTTGAAGGTGAAGGGATTTAGCTGTGGAGAGAGCTGGGGTTGAGAGGCTTTAAAGCCACACAGTATCTAACAGCCTAGCCAAAGTGGGAAGGTGGTGAACAGGCCCAGCAATGTGACAGGGCTCTTCAAAGCAGGTATTTCCATGTCCCACCTTTTTCTCAGCTGTACTGCTGGGCAAGACTGAACTACGTAATTAGCTGGGAATTAGGGCAAACTGCACCTTCAAATGAAGAGGCACGGCTACAACTTTCTTCCCGCAGTTATTGCTTCTAGAGGGATTTTTATAGTTATGCATAAGGTAGCAATAAGGTGTAGAGTACCTAGCTGGCTCTCACAATGTCTCCCGTAAGCACTGCTCTACATGTGCAAGAGGCAGCAGTTTCACGCTCCTGCTAATAACAGCCGTGACTGCACAGTCCTGAGGTTGGCAGAGCTCAAATAAAGCCTCGGGGGCTGCCTGCCCACTCAGTCTCCTGGCTGCTGTTTGGCTGCCAGGGCTGACACCAGGCACAAGAAAAATAGGCAGCAGCACATCCCTGGAGAGGGTGAGGGAGAGGAGACAGAGCGCTTGGGGTTTGAGGAGTAGGGAGAAATCTCTCCCATAAACAGGAATTGCTGGCTTTAAACCCCACTGATAGCAGCAAGCTTGCCTCCTTGCTCTAATTCTAACCACTCCTTTCACACGGCAGAAGTGCCTGAACCTCAGCCGCTCCTCCTTGGCATCGTAAAACTCAGTTTCTCTTCCCTGGCTGAAAAGCTCTGTTTACTGCCCACACTTAGAGCACTGCTTCGGTGATGTTACAAAAAAGGGGAGACTGTAATATTGTCATTAAGAATCCCTTGTGACAGCCAAACAGACACTGTGCCAGTGGAAGCATGTATTACGGAGTCTTCTTTTCAAATATCCTTTAAGTCTATAGGAACAGTCTTCTGAATATACACCTAAAAACCACTGGCATATAAATACTTCCTAAAGGCTACATAACAGCAATACGTATAATCCTTAGAATTAAAATACCATCTCAAAATGATCTATAAATGAAACACTATGGACCTTATGGTCCTATTATTTTGACACTTGTCCAGACATTAGGAATGACTTCTCTAGTATCATTTGGCCAAGTTAGACACAAGACTGCTAGTCTTGATGTTGCAGGAGTGAGAGGTCTTATTTCTGTGCTCCCTTAGACTAAATAACAGTGTAGGCACACATATGCTTATCCTTAGACCTCTTTTGTTCAGACTACAGCATTCCCCTGCACTGCAATATTTCCTACAAAACACACTGCATCTGAGACCCCTGCTGTTTAAGTGAGGCCCATGGTGCAGGAGCAGAGCTGGCCCTCTCCACGTATCGACGACCAAAATCCTCTCTCAACCACAGAAATGTTCTGCAAGACCCACCCACATCTTGCACTGAAGATCATCATACAAAATGCATTTGGTCTGGCTCATGACTGACTTGGAAACTAACATGGCTTCACAGAGGAAGAGCTCATGCCAAAGTAACGTTGTCATACTCCCTCTGACATCAGCTGAGGCCTTACCCCTTACTGAGTAGGTTAGCCTAAAATTTCTCCAGCGTGATATCACTTGACTTAAATGGTCCTCTGATTTCTACCAGCTGAAGAGTTCTCTCAAGTTCTGGCCCCTTTGTTTTACAAGGTGATTCGTGGTTCAGCTGCATTTGTTCAGAGTGAAGCAGACAGCGGCTGCTCACAACTGAGACTAATGAACAGAACTTCTCTGGAAGTTCTCCAGCACTCTGGTTACCATGAGCACACCTGAAGTGTGGTTAGAATAGCTAAGGTGGTGATGCTCACGGTATCAAAATGCTGAACTAGTAAAAATTCAGCTGAGAAGGTGGTCCTGATCTCCCTTCCATTTTATCCTCCCTTCCTCCTGCTGCTTACCTTGTGCTGGCTCTGTTGTCAGATTTCTTCATGAGTTGACTTAAATCAGTTAAACAAAAGAAAACAAACCATGCAAAAATCACCAGCTGGCTTTCTGCTATTTGAGAGCTGAATCTGCCTGCAGGAAGATCTAGTGAATGCTGAAGCCTGCACAAAGAAGGTAGCAAGACTATGCTGGTGGAGCAGGCGAGGATGGGGAGGAAAGAAGGAGAGGGCCCAGAAGGTCCCGTGGACCTTCAGCCTACTGTCTGCGGTCATCTCCCTTGCCTGAGAAGGTCCATAAGTCTCTGAGAAGACACTATTACTTTGGGCCATCTGGATGTGTTCAAACTGTAGCCAGAACCAAGAAATCACAACGGTTAATGGCTGCTCACTTGCATGGGAAATAAAAAAGATTGTGAGAGAACTACTACATCCTGACTTGGCTTAGGCTTGCAATGGAGATCAGCTCTAATTGCATTTTAACCACACCCGATGCTGTGCAACAGGCAGAGCTTTCTGGGCAAGCCAAATGGACCTTTGGGCTATCTAACAGGTACATGAAACTCATCAGTCTGGCTGATGCTGTCATCTGTTCCGGGTGTATGGTGAGATCTACTCAGCTAGCTTGTTCTCATCACACAAATGGAGAGGGAGGAAAAATAAAGCTAGTGCAAAGGAGAGGGAAGACGTATGACTGGACTTTATCAGATCAGCTCCTGTATTCTTGCTGAAAGCCTCTTCCGTGGCAAAACAAAAATATTGGGAAAACAACAGACAGCACACTGACAAAAAAAGAAATGCTACAGTAGGATTGCTGTGTTGAGACACAATCCAGCCTCAATATCTATCTAATTCCACGACATACTTATTTTAGCAAACAAAACTACAAGAAAAAAGTAACCAAGTCTCATGATTAAGGGTTTAAATGTCTCTGACGACTGGAGAAGCATCAGTCCTGAAATGGAGAAGTCCCGCTCATCCCTATACAGTAATCCAGGTCCAGATTACTGAGGGAAAAGAGTTTTCTTTCTGTGAACGTTGGCTGCTGTTGCAAGCAGGATGGTACAGTAAAGCCAATGTTTCTATATGGAGAAACCTCTTGACAGACAACTGTTTGTTCAGCTCAGTAAATTCAAGCTGGGGCTGAGGAGAGAGGTTGCCAGATCGCACTATACAACAGTTGTATGTTGCTTCTGTCTTGTACCCAAATGGGAGACCAAGCAGAAGATGAGTAGAAACCTGAAACTGTCACACTGCAAAGAGTTGTGCTGTGAGGTTGTAAAAGTAACACAGAAAGATGAGGCCAAGCTTTGTCTTTGCCAATAAAAATGTGTAAGGGGAAGGAGGATCCAAAAGGTTCGTATCCCTCACAAAGAACATGTAATGGATGGTAGTTCGGTAGATGAAGAATTCGCAAGCTGAAGTATTTGCAAGCTGAAGTCTGTTGTATTAAAAAATGTCTTTCCCTGCCCCCCTTGCCCCATTCTGTTCTCCCACTCCATCCCCCCATCCCCACCAAACAAACAGGTATTTCCAATATTAGCTTCAAGTGTTGCTCTTTCCCTACTCCACCACAACGGTGGAAAGCACTCCTCCACTTATCTTGCTACAGAAATGTGCCTCTGATCCTCCCGTGGCTTTTTCTCACCTTTATTGCTCATGAAGGGCAACGACTAGGAAAAGGGAAAGAAATTCAATCTCTGCCTGCTCACATGCACATCCTACGAACACCTCACAACCACTCTGACATCAGAAAACTGGCCAAACACTTTAATGACGGGAATTTAAGAATTAAGGATGAAGCTTTGTCTTCCAAATCGTACTTTAGAGAAGCGGGCAAAAGCAGGAGCGACTTAACCATAGCAAAGGCATTCCCAACAAGAGTAATATTTTTTGACCCTACAACGTGAGAATCTCCAGCATCTTCTGTCACTAGGTCACCCTCAGGCTTAGACTTCTCTGGTGAATTTTTTTTTTTGGTTGGTTTGGGTTGGGTTTTTTTTGCAACAGCTGAAAATCATTGTCTGCAGGAGACTAGTGCCTAAGAACTTCACTTCTGCACTCCATCAGAAAGCTCAGAGTGCTCTGAGAGGTGTGGCTGGAAGATACGGCTCCTGGTGTGTTCCCAAGAAGCCCCTCCTCAAGGGATTTCATAAGCTGTAAACTTGTGACTTCTGATAGTCCCCTTGCAGAAAACTGAAATGTGACCTCCCCTTCTTGGGCTTAAATCTCCATATTTGGACATGGCCAGACCCTTCCCTTCCCTTCCCTGCCCTTCCCTTCCCTTCCCTGCCCTTCCCTTCCCTTCCCTGCCCTTCCCTTCCCTTCCCTTCCCTACAGTAGTCTAAACAGTTTAAATGAACATAACTTTTTGTATGCCACTTCTGATTAGTATTAAAACCAGACTTCAATAGGCCTGTCTCTGTTAACACCACAGTGTATTTTCCCAGTTTACCTATAAGTGTTTAAAGTGATGCAGGTTTACTTCACCAAAGGAAATCTGAATTACTGACACAACTCTAGCCTCAAGAAAGTGTGCAATATACAGGGAAAATAAGGGTCATGTTTTCATGAAAAAGTGAGTTTCTTAAAATAGTATTTAACATCCTGCTGACCCCAGTGGAGGCTGAGGCTACTCTGAACTCACTTATCACATCTGCCTAGCCATGGCATGCAGATCCTGCAGTACAGGAATGAGAAGGATGAAATCTAAATGACCGAGCCTTCCTATGGCTCGGTCAGTCCTGGCTTCTGAGTGGATCAGAACAAGTCCTGGCTGCAATTTCTGCTCCTCTAACTGTGCAGTAAGAACGGAGGCAGCTGTAAAGCATGACACTTCACGGAAAATCTGCAACCACCTATGCACGCTATTGCCATTCAGCTATTGCTTGAGTGTCATTAGTTAAACTGGCAGGGAAGGCACACTTTCATGCTGAAATTAATTGTTAATGCCATGTTAAGATGACTCTCAAGGTTATAATGAAAACTTCTCCGATGAATACGAAGTCTATGAGCTTGACTCTCATCCATACTTCAGTCTCTTTATAGTAGTCTGGCTTTCCACAAGGGGTTTGAAATAGACGTGGCATATACTGCAAATGTAAAAGTGTACATGACTGCAAGGGCAAGTGATTAAACAAGGCCAGTGACATTATCATTGTCATATCCAAATGGGAGTGACAGGCCATGCCTACGCCAAGATTCCCAGCTTCTTTCAAGGCTCTAACCTGTCTGTACGGGCTGCTGTCCTATGGGAAAGAGGGTCAGCTGCCCAGAAAGCAGGCCCTGAACCCCCACCACTTACAGCTTACCATGCTGAAGTGAACCACTGTTCTGGTTTTCTGCAGTTTGCCAGGCTGTAACGTGTCACTGCTCAGCTGCTGAGGCTGGAGGTGGGTCTGGTCACAGTTGCCCCAGACAAAGTGTGTGCTTCACAAAAGCCCACAAGTCAGTACCATGCTGTCAAAACCTGATGGGGTCATGTCTCAGGACAGTGGTGAAGACAGCCTTGGCAGTCTCAGGCAAGTATACACATAGGCTCCTATGGTATTAGCAATGATAGGTGCTGTCTTAAAAAAACAGAATACCTCTAAGGAAGCATAAGACAAAAGCTAAGTCTCTACAGCTTGGTTCATCAGTACTCATCCTCTGCAAAGGAGGACACAGCAATCATTTTCAGTTTAGATAAGAGTTCACCACAGTGAAGCTCGTGATGCAGCTTTGGAAGGATGGATAGTAATGAATCGAAGAGCAATGCACTTCACTGGATGGAGAGTAAGCTTGAGGGCTGGTGCATACAGGGAACCTGACTGGCGTAGGCTTTTCCCAATAACAAGTGCCACAGCAGGTCTGTGCAGATGTGCCTATCCACATAAGTGACTTTCCTGTAGAAGAAGGTTCCTACTCACAAAGCAGTACTGTCATTCTGAAATAAAGTCACTTACCAACCACAAAATGACTATGAGGTAATTAGGTTCAAGCCTTTACTACTAAGACCCATTGTGCTGACTACTGCCTTATACATGTAGACAATTTATAACAAAAAGGAAAAGGAAAAGGAAAAGGAAAAGGAAAAGGAAAAGGAAAAGGAAAAGGAAAAGGAAAAGGAAAAGGAAAAGGGAGGAGAGGAGAGGAGAGGAGAGGAGAGGAGAGGAGAGGAAAAGAGAAAGGAAAAGAGAAAGGAAAAGAGAAAGGAAAAGAGAAAGGAAGAGGAAAACCAGACTGATTTGGGTTCAAGAATTCGAGTTATTGTCCCAGTTGTAGATGGGCACAGGTGGGTAGGTTCTACTTTTGCTTGGAGGATGACTGCAACACCAACACAGAAGCAGCTGTATCACAGAATCATTACAACTAGCTTTAAATGCTGCAACAGACAAAAGCAGCAGCAGAGAGCTCGGTGTAAGTTATATACCTGGCCTCTTGAGCTTATGGCTAGCTGGGGTTGCTGTTGTGATGAGATGTCTAGTGAAGAAAAAAGCGCAAGGAAATACCAGACTGACAAGTAGTGCAGAGCATTGGTTGTTCCAATTTTAAATTGGATAATATATTTTTTCATTAAATTGGAACCTGTATATGCGAGGCATCATAGCATAACAAAACCTGTTACTAGTCACTAGAATCTGGAAATAAATTTAACCCACAATTTTGAGGGAAGGACTGGTCAGATGGTGTCTGCTGATACACTGACTTTGCAGAAAATACAGTATAGTGCTCTCTTTCCAACACCTCTCACCAACTCTTGAAAACACCTTTCACCTTTGCGTGCTCTTCCTCTCTTTATATTTACCTTGTCTGTTTGGACAGTACACTTTTTGGTGCAGGGACTGCAGCACAACAGAGCCTATAGATACTACTGTATTGCAAACACTAAAAATTGAACAGAAGATGAAGCAGCATCCCTTCTATGAGGGCTAACTGTACCAGCTGCTTCAAAACTTTTAAATCCTAAGTTGTACTTAATTTTGGGGGTTTATCCCCTTATTGGTATTTTACAGGCGTAACTCTTCTTTGCCTCCTCTCATACCCTCCCTCCCTACCACCCAACCTATGCCATTGCAAAGCAACTGTGCCTGTACAGCTATTTTGTACGGAAAACAAAATAAACTAATGTGGTGTAACTGCATTTGCACAAAGAATTTTGCTGGTATATAAGTTAAAAAAAGAAATTATCATCCTACAACTTGACACAGTCATAAATGTCACATCGACACATCTGGAGCAAATGTGGGCACTGGGGCTCTAGTCCTAGTAGACAAGTTGAGGAGACACTGATGACCAAGGTACCATGTTTTGAAGTGCAGTGACTTGCAGTTTAAGCTCTAGATGTCTAGAATTACAAATCTAACAGTTTGATCAGCTGAGTTTGTTTTTCTTACCGTCCTTTAAAAGAAGCTTTCCAGTTAAACTCCAAGGTAAAGATATAAGTATCAGTCAATTAGTAGTTTTTTTAAGCACTATGTTTGTGAAAGATTCACTCAACTAACTCTTCGCTTCTTTTCCCCTCCCACACAAGTTTATGAGAAGTGATTAAGTTTTTCAAACAAAGGGGGAGGAGAATCCCTGATCCTGTTCACCCTCCGACCTCTCTCCCCACATAAAACAACTAAATTACTATCCTTACAGAGCTTTGGGGTGGAACACTTCGCCATGCTCAGAGCTAGCACGTAGCCTATGCTCACCATAAGCGCTGTTCTGTAGATTTTAGTAGAATGTGAGTCATTCATAGCTGGTGCACTCTTATAGGGGACTGAATGCTCACTTTTGGCAGTCAGACTGGTTTTATATGTATCTTTATACGTGAGTAATATGTGTCTTGCTTCAAATCTGCAGGGTTCAGGCCATGCCCCCATACTCTCTAGACGCGCGGCCATGTGGCACATCAAGGAACTGAGGAAAGTCAGAAGCAAAGCTTCTCTTTCATGACTTTGGCAGGGCAAAAATCTTGCCTGTCCTCATTCCAACAGCAGTCAATAGTTTTATGGGCCAAACCAACACAGTGGGAGACAAAGTGCCTCTGAACGGCTTAAACATTACCTGGCTTTTCCTCAGACTCCTGAAGGGGAAGGAACAAATCTGGCAGCTCATAAAGTCAAATACAGCCCAGTTGCTAAGGTAACCCAGCTGATAAGAACAGCATACTAATTCACAACAACAGGCACAAGACTCACCTGCCTTTAGATCTGCCCCCCGCCCCAAAAGCAGAGCAGAATCAAAAGCAATCGGCAGCCTGGGGCTCTGTGGAGAAACAGCAATGCTCATCCTTCTAAGGTGCCGGTATGAATGGGACGGGTTGGCCTCAGACACGCACAGCATAAGGCTGGAGCCCAATGGATTTTATTGAGTCCCAGATGCAACAGGACAGGGAGTCCTTGGGGGACTCCAGCTGCACCTGCCATTCTCCAGCACTTCGCCTTTCACACCCGTGTAGTCCCTCGGTTAATATCTGTACCGGGCAGTGCTCCACTAAGGGGGCAGTTATACCTGTATCCCAAAGTTCGAGGGCCAGTGATTGCTGTGCATGAGTGAAAAAGCCTTTCGGTCCCAGAGAGCTAGGATAGAAAAAAGACACTGAGAGCCGGAAATCTCAGGAACCTGCTCAGCAGTGTATTTCCCCTCACAAGAAACATCCAGAATTGTATTAGCGAGTTTTAAGTGATGGAAACAAAAGTGAGGTGAACACCAACATGTCATTAGATTAATTGGAATGTTTCTAAGCCAACCTCTGTGTGATAAAAACTAGGACGAAACCAACCCTGTGTTAGTCGGATAATCCCATAACTGCCTCTTGCAGGGATTCCTGCGTCTTCCTTCAAGCAACTGACAGGTTTCTGGTGAGATCTAACATGTCAGTTCCCATTTTCCTGCATGCTAACAAGCTGAGGTGGACATGGATATCTGAAAAAAAAAGGACATTTTCGACGCCTAAACCAAGTTTTGTGGTGGAAACCTTCCCTGGTTTCAGCAAACGGCAGAGCTCCCAAGGAAAGCCAAGGTGCAGAACTTCAGGATGGCTGCAGGTAGGGTTTCTGGTGGCTGTGGTTCCTCTGGGGCTGCAGTGCACACCTCAGCCATGACATGCTATAAATGCCTGCCAATGCAATAACCCCTGCCTCTCCTTGTACCTGGGGAAGTATCTTTTATGAGATATCAAAGTCCTCAAAGGTTTGATAACAAAACCCTCCCTGCCAGAAGTGTGTGGGGAGTGGAATTTCCATTCTGCAGAAGAGTTAATTTCAGGCACCTCTCTCGATTTAAACTGCAACTGTGTTAAAAAAAAAAAGAAAAAAAAAAAAAAAGAAAGTACCATTTTTTCCACACAGAGTTAAATGTTTGGAGACTATCCGGTAGAAACCAAGATGGACTATTTAAAAAATTCAGAGCTAAAACTAAGCCAGAAAGACTGTCTGCTTGCTAGAGTCCAAGTTAGGAGTTGACTACCAAAAAACATTGTTGCTGCTTTGAATTAGCAGTTCCAGTGGGGAAAATTGTCCATTACACTGCTCCGCAAAACTCCCCTTCTGACGTATTTTTAATATTTTAAGTGCTGTCATAGCTAGATAACTATTGATGCCTGAGTTAGTAGCTTAACCCTTGACTGTTGTATTTACAGGGGTTGCAAGCCTGCCTTTGGATCATCCCAACACAATGACCTCTAGTTCTGCCCAAGTAACAGAAGAGACTCGTGCATATTGTGTTGAGAAGACAGCTAAATATGATTTTTAAAATCAGCTCTAGCCATCGATGAATAATATATGGGACCTTAATGAGTAACATAAAGATACTTTATGCCTCTTGCTTTGCTAGAAAAGTGTAAAACATCCTTAGAGGAAAAGAGAATAAGACCTTCAACCTGATTTCTTTGCTGTAAAAGAGAAAGTGCTTCAACAGTAAAACTAATATTTTGAGAAATGATATTACATAAAAAGGTAGGAAAGATTAGTCAGCTGGTGAGTAGAGGTCATTATTTTGTCTGATAGGAAGTCCAGAGCTCTATTGATCAACCTCCTGAAAACAGAGTATTTGTGGATAGTAGCAAGTGAAAACATTGTTTTCTTTCTCAGCACCAAGTAACTGAACGCTGCACTTAAAAAACAAACTCTACCTACAAATAAACAGGCTTATGAGGCTGTGAGGTATCTTAAGTCCAGGAAGAATTCCTTTTACAATTTAAAATATCTGAGCTGGGAATTGAACACGTTTTGGAGCTCAGCCCAATGTTTTAGTCAGCAGTCCACGGGGCTTCCCTAGTAGCTGCTCCCCAAAGCTCTCTGCCCTGAAAATCACCTGCATGCAAATGGTTAAGCCAGTAGAAATTCAAAACTCTTTTCTCACAGATAAGTAGTTTGCTCTGCCACTGGACTACCGGTAAAGATTTTCATTACCCAACCCATCAGTCTTCCTCATCCATAAAATGGAAATAATGACAGTGATTTTTAAAAACCTCTTTTTAACAATATATCTGTATTGATGGATATTTGCAGTTCAAGAGGCAAATGTTATAATTTTATCATTTTCATGGTGTCTCTCGAAGTGGCGAGCCACGCTTGGCCAAAAGCCTCAATGTTAACTATAGCAGTGTGAGTGAAGATTAGGACATTCAGATAGAAAATAGTTTTATGCTGACAGAAAAAAGAAATGCTCTTAAAATGAAATCACTTAATGACAAGAGCTCTAAATTGAAGGCTGTGAGATAGGGGCGAAACAGGTAGAAAGGTGTGTACTTTCTTTCTAGGTGGCCTAAGTATGCTGCCATGGAATTCAATAGCACAGATGAAGTTGACTTCAGGTATGAAACGTGGGCTGTCGATATTTTTTGTAGCAATCTGGGTTTTGTCACCTTTAAATTGACGGTGAGCTCTTTATAGGGCCCCAACCCCTGGCCATAAAGCACTGCCCTCATCTGAACTGAATGCTCGAGTACACCTAAGACCTTTTTGGCATGAAATACTTCACCAGCTCTTTAAGACATGTCACCCATGCTGGTGGGTTTAAGCAAAGCCATGAGACTGCAAGTGAAAGCAGCTAAGCATGCAAATATAGCCTGTGTATAACACTTCAAACTGCTACACATATTTGCCAAACAATGGTCTTAGGCCCAAATATCCACAAGCTTGGGCTGTGTTGGAAAGGACAAGACATACTAGCTACAGGGCTCATGCCACTGGACCCAGGGCACAACGTGCAGAAACCAAAGATTCCCAATTATGTAAGAAAACTCCTGCGTTTAAATTAAAAAATTACACCACCACCCGCTCCCCATATTTTTTCTTATATTCTTTTCGGTCTAGGCTTCATTCTTAGAGAATGTTTCCTTCTGAAAAATAAAAATCAACAACCCTCCGGATCTTCCAATAGTACTTTATGCAAACGAAATCTCCAGTGATGCAACCAGTAGAGCATCTTCTCTGCTATAACATTAAGTATATTTCTTGACTTGCTGAAAATAGTGTGGGTAATAAGAATCAAAAGGAGAGAGACAAATGTCAGCCAGGCAAAAATGTCAAAAGATTAATTTCTGTAACCCATCTCTCTATTACATGAAAGGCTCGTGTCCCTTGTTGTGCTTGGTGTTTGAATGGATGGTGAGATATGTGCCTTTTGACTTCCAAGAGGTAAGTCTCAAGGAAATAGAAAATCTTCCTCATTAAAGCTGAGGCAGCACCACATAAGTAACAAATTTAAGGCAGGTAAGGAAAAAAATAACAAGATGTTTTAAAATGTACCTCGGTGGACATGTGTAGTGCCCCACAGGAGCTGGGTATCACGTTAGCTCGCTGCTGACATAAATGCATGGAATGTTTTTTGGTGTGGTGTGTATCTACATCTCTCCAAAGAAATTGGTTACTAGGGCATTCAGCATATTTCTGAAGCGGTTGGATTCCCTGTTCCTCTTTCCCTATCTACTTACAGCTCCCTTTCAAGTACAAAAAACATTTTCTGTAACCTCAGTTTCCTGATTCAGCTGTTGTGATGTCAGTTATTTACGATAACAAAAGTGAGACGATGCCTGTGGTTTGCGTGGGACAAAGGCAACCTTGTTTCTGTAAAAAGGGACAATCCTAGTGTGAGGAGCATGGGAAAGCCTATGAAGCAGGACTGTGAGGTGGTGTGTCCTAAGTCCCGCCATTTCCATAATAGCAAGCTTGACATTGCATTGTCTCAAAGGCTACTGACAAAGGGGTTTTACCTTTCCATAGGACTGGACACTAATGCGAATGCAACTCTTGGAAATTACCTCTTTGCAGGACAAGGCTTTGGAGATAAGTATCTTGGGAAACAAATGGATTGCTAGTGGGTAGAGAGCAGTGAGTGTCAGGACACAAATGTTTCAATACCAATTACGCATTCTGTGATTGCAAGCAAGTCACTCTGCACCTTTTCTTACCTGCAATGAAACTGGTTTGATCATATTTAACTGTCTAAACCACAGATGTGGTAAAACTTGCAGAATGCCAGTAAACTCCTGAGGTCACAGGGTAGCAAAAGGAAACGAGAAGCTCTCAATACACGGCATGGTTAATTATGAATGAAAAGCAGCAGCTTTGGCATAGCTTAGAGAATGTCACTTACCTGCTATTCTTCCAATTGGCATTGCATGGTCCTCAGGAGGGGATACAGACACCATGATGTGGTTCATATAAGCTAATTCTTCTCGGTGGGACAGGTTGATTGGCTTTACCTCCCTGTGCAGCCCGTCCTCAGACAACCTTGGTGGTTTGAAATCGGAGTGCCTGGGGTTCAGTATCAAAGGATGCATGATAGGGCTAGGCATCAGCTGGATGACCCTGGTGTTCTCCTGGCGAGGGCTGGAGGGTTTCTGGAGCACCTCAGAAGGAGGCGGGCAGTGGTTGTTTTCAATCGGGGACACTGAGAGAGGATAGGGCTCCTGGTGGTTGTTCTCTAGCTGATGCCTTGTCCCCGGCACCCTGTCGGCTGGGGAGAGGCGACGGATAGTGTTGTCCATAGGGGACTTCAGTGGCCGCTGATCGGGATCTGGTGATGGACGGTGATTGTTGGTGATGGGTGATCTAGAACGATGCAACAGTTCAATGGTTGGGGGGTTGTGGTGGACTGTTTCTGTGGATGGTCTTGAAGGTCTCTGGACAAAGCTATCTGTGGAGAAAAAAAGAAATACAGATGGTATATATTGTGATCAAGGTGTAGGATCTAACTCTCAAACTGCTAGCTGGGCTTATTGGGTCCTGCTGCCAGCTTGGAAATGTTTTTATTTGTGTGACCTACAGTCGAGCAGAAAAAACGACACAGAAATGCAGGTAGTTATTATTACACAGAATGAAATCAGTACTGTGAAAACAACCTCCCTCCACCACCATGTAATGGCGGTTCCTGGGGAAGCACGTTAAGAGAAACCCCATTTTGAGAAGCTGACTGGAACACATGTGAAGAAAGTAAGATCTGATCCAGCTGTACTGTGTTTCTATGCAAATGCTTTGAAACTTATCTCCTGCCATTCATATCTCTACATGTGGTTCTGTATGTGGTGCCTGTGGTATTGTACCACAATGAGCACTGTAAGGTTGAGGGCAGAGATAAAAAGGGAAAATGTCTCCAGGAAAATATTGGATACTAAGTTTTAGATGGTAGAGGCTTGGGTCAAGGTAGACAATATCTCAGTCCGAAATACAGACTGGGTTATCTAAAAAAATCCACTGGTAGAAAGCTCTTTGTGAAACACTAGCTAAATTTTATCCCTGCCTTGATTTTCAGAGCGTGTAACATTTCATAAGGATATTTTCACCTTGTTTTATTTAGTCTGTGCTGTCTACTGATGGGTTTCCCATATAAGCACTCACATTTCTTCAGCAGGAGGACTTCTAACATCACTTTTGCATAAGCATACTCCCCCACTCATGATCCCTAACAGTACTAGGGAGATAAAGCATAGCTCTAGGTCAATGTCTTTAAGTACTAACAATCCTCTCACAAAATGAAATGCTTGACATAAACGGAGCAAACTTTTGACTTAGCTAAAGCCATCAATTTTGACTTGGGAAATTACCGACAAAGAGGAAAATACCACCAGAGCACAGTGACTAACAGGTTTTTATCAGAGAAACAAAGATCAAATTTCAGTGCTGTTCGTTGAAAGCCCTGGATGATAAAAGAAGGAAACTTCTGGGTACACGTCAACAACTGAAACAAGTAGCTGCCTATTTGTTCACTCCATTTGCTCTGATTCTCTTTAATGATCCCCTTGCTCTCTTGTCAAGGCAGCAATACTCTTTAAGACCCTGTCAAGGTGAAGACCCAGGGGCTCTTGCTGCCCTGGAACCCAGGATGTCTCAGGAGAGGGATCAGCACTTACCCAGGGAAAGGCAAGCACAGGAAAAGCTCTAATACTGAGAAAATGTAGCACCAGGCAGTGACATAGCACCAGCCCTTTTGCCTTCTCTATGAGCTGTTCATCTATACAAGGATGCCCAAGTCTAAAGGAAAACCTGAAGTTTTTGGCAGAAACTACATGGCTCCAGAACACTTATTTCACACGCTTGAGGCCCCAGACAAGAAAAATGCATTCATAGAGCTATTTAAGGTAGCCACAATGAAACAGCTGGAGGACATCAAACTCCAGAGCTATATATTGTTCTTGTTTAAACCCAAACAGCCTTAAATACAACTAACGCGGGATAACCCAAATGATGTGAAGATCAAAGAATAATTAATTTACAACTGTACCTACCTCTGCATCTGTCTTTTCTTAAAGTCTCCCTTCTTTGCTACAATATAAAGAAAACCAATCCTGCAATTTTACTCAGTGTCCTATCTTCTACAGACCATCCACCCCCATCACTGTACATTCAAATGCACTGTGCTCATTCTTGGCTTGTAAATATAGACCACAATATTGTATTGTTTGTCCTACTTACTTAAAGTGTCTTGGCTGTGGGCAGCAGCTATCTTGAAAGCAGAAAGCAATGCCCTGCTGTGCTTTCTACCGAGCTCCCTGCAAACACTAGTTGGCACTGACAAGGTCCAAACAGAAGCAGACCTATCTGTTTGCTCCCAAACCACGGTGGTCCTAAACCAGGACAGGATGGAGAGAAGGTAGGGACCAAGGAACTCTTTAAAAAGCAGCAAGAGGAAAAACTAGAAATGGATACACACTAGTGTTTACTTTCCTCCAAGACCTTTCTCTTTAAATACTTAACTAAAGAATCCTCTCATGACTGAAGCTGCTGTTTAGCATAAAACAATTCCAACTCAGCTCCAAGTAGTTCCACTGCCACGAATGACCCTGAAGAGAATAAAATTCTCATCACATTCATTCCTTGGCACATCCAATGACTGTAAGTCGAGCACATATGGTATATCATTTCCTGGAGGAATAGATTCACTCACCAGTCTGGCTCTTCATTGTGAGTGACCAACACCCTTTTCTTGAAGAAAATGCCGTGAAAAGGAATTCAGCTCCCAGGAACACTGCTGACCTATCTGATCCATGTAGGGATGGGTGGGGCTGCACTTGGGGAGTGGGCAATTGCTGGCGTGACAGTCACAAAGATTGGCACTTTTTGCTCGCCCATTAATGAAGTGCAGGGAATGACAGTGTAAGCTTCCTGTATGGCATCTCATCAAATGATTCAGCGCTGAGTCAGAAGGACCACTGGAGATGTAGGTAATTCACTCTCCATTGCTCATCCCTCTACAGAGACAGAGGCCGATGCTCAGAGGGCAGATCCCAAGCCAATGCCAACGCACTTGGAGACATCTGGAACTGCTGTCAACTGATTTCAGTCAAAGCCACTTTGCTTAAGCTAGTAAAAAGCCACTAGGTGTAAATGTTCGTCTCATCTGATTCTGGATTAACTAACTTAAAATGAAAGCATTTAGAAGCAGGATCATTAGTATACAATCTATTAGGAAATGGGCAAAAGAGCCAGTAGAAGAAAATAGAAAGGGTCACTGGAATAAGAAGGAATTCCAAAAAAGATCCAGCACCGATGAAGTTTAACCATTCAAAATTGTGCTGAAGTAACTCTTGGCCCTTCTGTTACAGTTTGTGAGTCAGACAGGGTTAAGTTCTGCTTCTCACATTCATTCTCCTTTTTTTACCAAATTGCATTCTGCTGAGGGAAAAGAAAGTGTTAAACTTAATTGTGTTAGTTTCTCCTAAGTGACTCTGTGAAACAGGAAGAGGAAAGAAAGAATGTCAAAAGACATAAATAAATAAATTCACCTGCCTATAAATTCTTGGCATAGAGATTTTCTGATTGCTCAGTGTCTTGTGGCAAGCAAGGTGTAGTTTCTTTTGCTTGTTTTGAAGTCCTTCTCACAGCAAAACAATAATTAATTTTAGTCATCACAAAGAAAAGTTTTAAGTAATAGCTCAGAGTTCTCTAAGCAAGTACAGTGGTACTAACACCATACAGAGTATTGTGAGGAAGAAATCAAAGTTGTTTCTTAATCATCCTGTGCTCTGATAGAAGTTGGACTAGATTGCAAAGGACTTACATTTTAAGTGGTGCACATGAAAGGTCAACTCAACATCCCTGTGAAATCCTCTCTTGAGTGAAAGTTGCTCCATATCTTTGATGTTAGGGTGTCTGAGAGGGCAGCTAGTATTCATGTTTGAAATTTAGAAAGGGAACACTTGTGGGTCAATGCCAAGCTTCACGAAAAAATGAAGATTTTTGTAATGGTCTCTCTAAAGTGCCTATCTTAATACACTAGGTAACTCACTCTTGCACAACTCCGCCAATTCAACCTCGTCCTGACCTGTAACACCCTCTTCTAATCTGAAATATTTACACAGCTGTGTGGAAACACTTTGGAGTGTCCTTATCCCACCTGCCGCTGTCCTGCGCTTGGCTTAGTCTCAGAGTTTTGCAGGTGCCATTTGATTCTGACTTGCTCAGGCTGACCATGGGCTACTTGTACAGCTCTGACAGTACCCCTGAATCTTCTCTTGCAGTCCCACATTGAATCTGGAAACAATTTGTGCATCTTTGCTCAGTTAGCAGAAACTAGGGCAATATCATAACTCACTTCCGTTCTTCTCTTTACTTAGAGAAGGAATAACACTACTGTTTCCTAGATTTTTAAAAATGTTTTAATTGAAAAAGTGCATTCTGTGTGTATATTTTAAAAGAAAATAAAACCTCTATTTTTCATTGAAGGAAGCACACGTACACTTCGATCTGTACTAATAATGAGCAGAAGAAGCCCATATCTACAATTGGACAAATATATCTGTTCTTTCTTTACCACCTCTGACAGGCATGGCAAGTGTGGACGCTACTAGAAAGCTAACTAATAACCTAAGCAAGTAATTGTGATAGGAAAAACGAGAGAACACCTGCAGAAAAAAACAACAAAACTTCTCTCAATGTGAATTAATCAATCAGCTCAAAAGCTGAGCAACAAGATGGGCACAGTGCTAGGAACTCTGGCATGGCTGAGGCTGCCTTCTCCCTTGCTCTGCAAACAACCGCATCTAGTTGCATCTCCAAGATACTAAAAGTTCATGAAGCGCCTCTGTCTACATAATTGGGAGTGAGGAAAAATGAATCGATGCAGTCAATAAAACTTTCTGGTATTTTCTTAAGCCACATCTGGTGTAGCTTTTAAGCAGGCTTTGGAAACAGGACAAAATAATACAAGATAAATGGAGAATGGACAGTTGACTCCCTAGACCAGTTGATTGTCCTAAAGCTAACAGACACAAAGGGAGGAGAGTAGCTTTACTGATGTAACTTTGATGCAAGAAAATGACGTAATTCCTCACAGTCTTATTGTACTTGCCTCTATAACGGCAGTTTCCATAAGAATGAGACAGAGTTACCTTCATCATGATTCTGGTGTAATATGACCTCTGGCTGAGCATGGATGGAGTTCCCAGGGTGGAAGAAAGGTGTGAAGAGCATTCGAGCTTTCCTTTGCTTCAGGATATGCTGAAGGAGTTCATACAAAACATCACCTGAAAGAGAAACAGCAGGAAAAAGGAAATGAAAACCTACATACTGCTGAGAAGCCTCATTTAACCATCTGATGCATGAATTCATGGCTCCTGGGTGCTATTTTCAGACCCCAAAATGCTTGAAGTATAATCCTACATTTTGCTGTTGTGCAAGGTTCTTCCCCGAAAGGAAAAAAAAAGAAAAAGAACAGCTGCAGATCACGCCTCTGTGTGTCACTGCGGAAAAATGGGGGAACGACAAGATACGGCTTTTATTACCTCCATACAGAATTTTTTCAGGCTACGTGACTGCCCATCCGAGAGCTCCAAACCTTTACAAGAAGTAGTTAGTCCAGTCTTCCACCTTCTCTCATCACAGCCTTGTTTTTTTAGATAGATACACCTTAGGACACAGTATTCTTAAATGCAGAGCCCACGATTTATGCAGTGAGTTGCTTGGAACAAAGATGGTGCTCTTCTTTAATTACTGAACAATTTAGGCTTTATGGAGGGATGAGACAGAAGAGGTGTTAAAACCTCTCCATGGAACACTGGTGCCTCAAGGCCAGAGGCAGTGTGCTACTCAGATATTCCATTCTAGGCAATCCAGAGGAGGAAGAACTCTAACTTTGAGATGTTACTTTGGGATGGTCTCAAAAGATTTGAAAAGAATTGAGAGATTTAACTACCCTGAACACCCTTGCTGCGGTGACAATTCCTGAGGACACTCAAGTGCTACAGATGCCTTAGGAACTTCTGTTAACTCACTCCTGGTGCCATGGGTTGGACTCCTGAAAAGCCCAAATGGAATCCCAGAGCCAGCTATTTCTAACTACTAGAATCTGTATGGAGCTCACTGCAACAGGCAACATTAGACCACAGATATCATGCAGACTAAGGAACAAAATGCAGCGCACTTGGTGTTCTGCATGGGTGAATATAGTCTCTTAGTTGCTAATGTGTCACCCTTCCACAGAAATGCCTGCAGAGAATTGCACTGAACTAAGTTCACATGTTCTTACATCAACTAATCCAGATGTTTGTTTCTTTTTGGGGTGCGGGCAGGCTGTTTCTCTCTTCCCTCCCTGTTCTTGGGCACCAGAATTGTGATATCTTTCCTCAGTGGAACATATCACTGCAGTATCTAGAAGACCAAAGGACTAACAGTTTATTTTGTGTCTTTTTATGTATTACATCTTGTACTGATGCCCTTCCTCCAACATCTACATGAAACATGAAGGTACTTATACCTTTTTTCTGATGTAACTGGTTGCATGTTTCAAAGTGAAAATGTACAATACAGGGTAGAAAGTCTCTCAACTTTAACCCTGCTTTGCTCTGTTCTTGTCACTGCTAATATTGCAGATGAACATGCTTCAGTGATAACATATTAGCTGAAAAGGAACTTAGTGAAGTTTCACTTAGGAAATCTCGGATTTTCTGAGAGAGTTTTCTGAAATATGTGGGGTTTTTTAGTAGTTGTTTCTACGAGATTGTAAGCTGTGTGCCATTTGTTCCTCACCTAAACTGCCACTGCTCTATTTGTGGGCAAGTTTAGTGCCTTAGTGTGAAACATCCTGCTTTCCACAGTTCAGCTTCCTTTATTTTTAGCATCTTGGCTACTTTTACTGTCTCAGCAGTGACTTTAGGGCATTTTTAAAAGGTGAATGTAATACCTGAAAATCTAATTAAAAACAAAGCCTCGAGAACCCAGTTACCTTTTCCACGTTTAGTACACGAAAGGCTAAAACGTGATTTTCCCACATAATTTGCATCTTTGAATGCAATAGTCGCATGATCATAACTAGTGCTGTAACACTCCAAGCAATGAGGTAGACAATTTGTACCTCTTTTGATTTGGCCAGACAGACTAGTGGAAATATCCATAAAGCTGGCTGTCTTTTTTTCACCTAACAGAACAGTTATGCTTCTGCATCACCCTGATGCAGCAGTGCTAGTTAAGAAGGTGAAAAGTGTTTTTCATTCTCTCCCTCCTTTGCTGCCTCCCTTCCCTGGCCAGCCCTAAATAGGAGAATAGTCGTGGGGCTGCGAGCTCACTTTATTGCCAGGATCGCTGCGGGGAGTGGATATGGTTCTCCTGGTTTCACCATGAGGGTAAAGGATACAGCTTTTATGAAGCTACACCCTTGAAAAACTTAATGCCTCTATGGCAAATGCTATTTCAGAGTTCTTAAATTTCACACAGAGTTAATTTCTGGGAAACGTTGAGGTAATGTCCCTTTACCTACAGTCATCTACATTTTCAGGGACTGACTCAGTTATCCTCTAAAAGTTTTATTACCAGTGGGGAATACCTGGAGAGAAGGAGGAGAGAAAAAGAGAGGGAGGAGGCCTTCAGTTTCATTATTTCATTCCAGATTCAGGTAAGTAAGAGCTTAACCTTCTGCATGAAGTGAGGATTTGCAAGCCAGAGGCTCTTTTCTGGGAACACCTTGTCTCCAGCCTACAAACATTTTAATCTTACTCATTTCAAGTGCCCTCACAGCACACAAGGGGTAGAGCAGAGGCATAACTTGTACACAGCAAGGCACTGGGACAACAAGGGGAGTTGCAGACAAGATACACAAAGGTGTTTCTTGCAATCCTTGACCACATCCTCACTTTCAATAATCCTTTCACCTTAAGCACGGCTAAGTTTTTAATGAAATGATTCAAAGAGGTGTACCAGAATTTAAAAAAAAAAAGGACATTTCTAGGCATCAGTTTTCACTACTGTATTACACTGGCAATAGACATTAACGTTTGGCATCTCCTTCCATACAAAATTAGTCCTGGATTTGAAGCACATGCTTAAAAAGCTTTGTATACACTAAACATAAGCCACAGTTTGTGAGGCAGATTCTGTAGGAGGATGGTAGTTGGGGTGCGTTCAAGGGAGTCACTGAGGAGCTTCATGCAGCATTAGTGCCACGGCTTGTTTATCAGCTGGATCCAAGCAGCACCAGCTGTACTTCTGCACCTAGTGAGCCTTGCACTGGAAGCCTCGTCAGAGCTATTCTGCCACTGCCTCGTCCAAACTCTTTGATCGCCTACGGTGACTGGATTACGAGCCTTTACATTTAACAGGAGTACCTTGTATGGCCACAAAAGAAAAGCTCACAACTCTTATTTAGAACCAATAACTCATATTTAGTTAAACATCCCTGACAAAGGAGGGTAGAGGCTTACTCTGACTGTAAAACTGGAGCAGACAGACCGCAGGGGATATAAATACAGGCAGGCAACATACACATTTCTAAATCTTCTTTGTGAATAAATGAAGACATAATTTGAGCAATAGGCAGACTGATTCACACACCTGTCTGTGCTGTGCCTTGGGCTGGACTCCAGCACGTGAGAGAACATGGTAAAGTAAAGCAAAGCCTACAGGGGCTGTTAAATAGAGCAAAGGTCCCCCAGGGAGGAGTTTTGCAGTCACTTTTAACAGCACGTCAGCCAAGCCAACTGTGAGGCAGAATGCTAATATGGGCTTCTTAAGAGGCTGGAGCACTTGATTAACTTGCTGCTGTAGTTGGGTCTGTGAAAAGATAAGTCTTTAGAGGGAAGAGCTGGAAGTCACAAAGTGCTGCCAAAGAAACTTGCTTTCTGGGAGTTCTGCAGGGAATTTCACTAGAAACAGGTTGGATGTTTGGGTCTGGGTTTGAATTTGCATTCAAATTTGCCTACAACTCAGGTGTATCAGAATTTCATTCCCTCTTTGTAATTTCTGTCCTTGCCTCATACAAGAGTCTTCGTCCTCCCTCTCCTCGCCTTGTCCAGTCCCCCCCAACGAATGTGACGATTTCCTCCTCTGACCCTCTCCAGATTTTTCACAGCTTCCTTTCTCTTTTCAACCACAGCTTCTGTAAGTAATTCTCACCTGAATGAGGAGACCTGTATCGAAAGTCCTCTTTGGTCAGGAGCAGCAGAGCCTTGCCGTTCATCTCAAAAGTGTTGCTCTCAATCGGCCTCAAGGAAAACTCCTTCTCCGCCCACCTGAGCCACTGTGCCACATCATCCCTGCTCCAGTAAACGGGCTGCAAACCTGTGGCAGGAAGAGGTCATGATTGTGTTACAAACTGAGACAAGGCCTGGGAACATAGGCAAACATCAGTGAATCCCCCTTTCTCCCCACACCATAATGTGCAGTGTCTCACGAGAAGGTGTAGGAGAGGAATGTCAGGTTGATGCAGGATTACTCTAAGCACTGGACTGTGAAATACTTCATTAGTTTGGGCACCCTGGTTTATCTGCGACATGTTGAGAAACAAGAACTGCCTCAGCATCCTGAAAAAAGTTTATAGGACATTATTTCATTCTAGGTTTTCACTGTGAAATGGGATTTTCCTCCAGCTGCTCCTTCTGAGGTGCAGAGCAGGCGGGAGGCAAAGTCCTTGGCCCCATCCATCCTTGGTGCGTAACCTTTCATAGAAGAGAGGTGTGCTCTCTCTTCATGCCCTTTTAAATTCATTGATCAAGAATAATGATAGTAGTCAGATGCAAGAGAGCTACGACCATACTTCCCTCTATTAGGTGGCTGGGGTCTGTAAAGATGGGCTGCTTCACACAGCCTCTGTAACAGTGGGTCTGCAAGTGGCTATCAGTGTGGGTATGGTTGAGAAAGGTGTATTTGGACTGGCCCACCCCTCCCGCAGATGCCGATACACTAGCCAACATTATTCCCACACCGGAGAGGAAAATCAGTGCTGAGGCTGTGGCACCTTTAGCACTGATTTAGCTTGTGTTTCCTGTACGGCAATAAAATATTACCAGTGTAACTGTGTCCATATAAGGGTGCTGTGCCATTCTATAGTAAAATAGCAGGTATGTTTGGTTTGGACACAGATTTTCCAGGGCTCCAAGGAGAATCTGGCACTCCCTTTCTCCCAGCCAGCTCGTACAGCATATGCAGACTAGACTACTGTGTTTACTCACAGGAACCCCATCAAGTTACCATGAAAGTCAAAGACCTTTCTGCCTGCTACCTTTATGGGGCCCAGACAGAGAGACTTGGAAAGTGTGACAATTCAATGTCTGTTTTACAGACAAATTTAAAATAGCTTCTTTCCCCTGGAGAGAAGGCAGCACGGCGAAGAGCTGTTTATACCCAGGTAGAAAGATTATCTCCAATCCACTGGGAGATAAAAGCTTTTTTTCCTTTTGCCCCTTGTGAGATGACTCATTGTTTGACTTGCTACAATGTGTTGCGTAGAAATGAAAGCTTCGCACTGTACATAGGAACATAAAATTTGCCATATCTGATCAGATCTCTGGTACACAGCCTCTGGCAGGAGCTAATACCTTACGCTCCAGAGGAAGACGAACCTCCCTTCCTCATATTGCACCTGGCTGATTGTATGCTACACATGGCAAGAAATTTCCTTCCTGGCACACCATTCTGTGAGATCTGATTACCCTCCTCCTACCAAGCACTAAAAGAAACCCGGGAGAGTTGTACTGCTCTGTTTCGTTTTGGTTTTTACTTCTTTAACAGATAGACAACTCTTTTTTTCTGTTTTAGCAAGAGGTCACATGCAGTGAATTGCATTTTGCTGCTGTGCCAGATTCCCAGACAGTGGCTTTGGAAAGTCCCAGAGCAACAGCTGCATACAGAACTGAATCTCAGTTGGAAAAGGAATTGAGATCGAGCCTGAGAAAGGGTCAGAGCTGACCTAAGGAAGGGACGTCCGCATGGCAGCAGCAAGAATTTCCACTGGCTTTCAGCTGCCCTGTAGCACTGTATTATGTACCACACAGAAACAAGAAGTAGCATTTATTTATTTATGAAGGACTTAGATTCTCTTCCCCCTGTTGAATTAGGGTCTGATTACTGGAGTCAGAGTTTTCTGCTGGACCTTTCTTTTTGAAGAGATGGGATGAAGTGTAGACAGAATCACAGATGTCCTGAGTTGGAAGGGACCCACAAGGACCATTGAGTCCACCTCCTGTCCCTGCGCAGGACAACCCCACAGTTCACACCATGTGTCTGAGGGTGTTGTGCAGTCTCTTCTTGAACACTGTCAGGCTTGGGGCTGTGACACCTCCCTGGGGAGCCTGTTCCAGTGTCCACCACCCTCTGGGTGAAGAACCTTTTCCTCATGCCCAACCTAAACCTCCCCTGGCACATCTTCCTGACATTCCCTTGAGTTCTGTCATTGGTCACTAAAGAGAAGAGATCGACTCAAGAGATCTGCTCAGAGATATGCAAACCACCATCTAAAATGCCAGAGTGAGGTTCATCTTTTGCTGAATACTGGGTTATTCCTGCAGAAAACACACTCCAGACCCCAGCCCGCTGCTGGGCAGCATGCACATTGACTGCAGCTAAAGAGAAAGAAGTCAGACATGATGCAGCCAGGCCACAACTTATGAAAGGGTTTAAAAGACCATCTGAGAAGGGCTTGAAATGCTCATGTGTGGTTTCTTTCGCCTCCCCCTTTGCCCTGTCATGCACGTAATAAGTTGCCCAAAGGAGCACTGTCATGTGAAGATCTAACTGGACTTCTAAAGTGCACTTCACGTGATGAGGTACAAAACAAAACAAAACGTCACTCGGAAAATCAGGCTGACACGGCAGAGCTATATGATAACTTCACATTATGTGCATGCTCCCCTATAGAATAAATCAGTTCCTGTACAAGCACAGTTCATCATTTCCCATGTCTTGGTGACAGTGTATTTTTGCATTCTATTCACCTAACACAAAAGCACCACATCTGAAGAGAGGTTNTGCCAGAGTGAGGTTCATCTTTTGCTGAATACTGGGTTATTCCTGCAGAAAACACACTCCAGACCCCAGCCCGCTGCTGGGCAGCATGCACATTGACTGCAGCTAAAGAGAAAGAAGTCAGACATGATGCAGCCAGGCCACAACTTATGAAAGGGTTTAAAAGACCATCTGAGAAGGGCTTGAAATGCTCATGTGTGGTTTCTTTCGCCTCCCCCTTTGCCCTGTCATGCACGTAATAAGTTGCCCAAAGGAGCACTGTCATGTGAAGATCTAACTGGACTTCTAAAGTGCACTTCACGTGATGAGGTACAAAACAAAACAAAACATCACTCGGAAAATCAGGCTGACATGGCAGAGCTATATGATAACTTCACATTACGTGCATGCTCCCCTATAGAATAAATCGGTTCCTGTACAAGCACAGTTCATCATTTCCCATGTCTTGGTGACAGTGTATTTTTGCATTCTATTCACCTAACACAAAAGCACCACATCTGAAGAGAGGTTTAAATTCATTCGTGCGACCCAAACCAGACAAATAAGCTACCCAGACTGGGACAAGCCATGTGTGCTGTGCTGGCAACTCTGAAACAGACCCAATGCTTCACATTCAAAATCAGGGCTCTGCTGCATTTCAGCAGCATCTCTGAAGCTTGTGAGAAAAGCCCTGAAGTAGAATGACCTAGGATCACCTGGCTGCTAGTTACTGAGAATCAGCAAGCAGCCTAATTCAGTTTGGCTATCGCTAAAGTGAGTGGGTGGATGTATCACCCATGAGGTGATACCATAATTAAATACTTACATTGTGTTTGGAAGATATAAAGTGCCGTAAAATAAATTAACTGCTTTTCCCTAGATGCACCATCTCCTCTCTCACCTCCCTCTCTCTCTGCCCTGCTGTTTTCCTGGGAAGTTAGTTTTTACAAAAAAACCCCGCGTGGTTGCCTGCCTCCACTGCGTGCCCATTGGCTTTGTGAGGCTGAACCAGTTCAGTCATGGGAGGCTTTTCTGCGGGTGCAGAGTGGTGTTCCTAAAAGTACTTCAGAAACTGTCATTCAAAAAATAATTCTTTCATGAGCAGCACAGCATTTACCAAACTTGTATGTCACCTTCTTTGCCCTTTCTTAAAAAGAAGCAGTTGGTTTTGTGAAAACGAGGGAATGAGAGGGTTGGCTTTGCAGCTGAAGGGATTTTACAGCACAGCACACAAACAGCTATCAGTAGGTCCTGAAAATGCTTTCCTATACTCTCCATGAAAGAAAAACTAATCCTGCTTACACAATTTTTCTTTTTTTGGATGCTGTTTCTTATTTCCCCCTCTCCATCTTCTCTTTTATTGTCGTGCCCACGGTGGAGGAAAATGGGCTCTTTTTATCTCTCCAGTTTTATTCTCTGTGAAAGCTAGCAGCATTGTCTTCAACTAACAAAGATATTTACCAAGCAGAATAAAGTGAGGAAAGTGAGTGCTGTGTTGCAAAATGAGGACAGAGTTTTTGCCTGTTGAACTGAGCGTTTAAACCAGTGGGAAGGCTTTGCTGCTTTCAGTAGGTGCGATCAGACACGGAGGGCGCTGCCTTTCTCCCGGTCGAACCCTCTCGGTGGCCAGTGTCGTCATGGACTTCAGAGGGTGAATTTGGACCTGGGAATCAGACGTGGCTCTGCTCTGATCTCTGCCAGCGCTCGGCTGGCTGAAATCCAGCAAGCATTTCCAACCTTGGTCTCCCTATCTGCGTAGTGGAAAAATAAGCAACAACAAAAACTTATTGAACTCAATAGCTGAAAGCAGCTTAGACAAAGCCACGTAAACCATTAGAATCTGGCTCTGTGAGACCCAGCGTATTCTCCAGTCTGTCTTCTGTCAGCTTCCAAACAGCACCTCCAGCAGAGTAAAATACAATAATTTATAGACGCTTTTATAATCTGACAGCTTCATATGCATCAAACAGGGAGCAATACTCATGCTCACCTTTCTAATGCCGCAGGCAGGTGCACTGGTGTCTTAACAGATTATCTAGTTCTGTTGCTTATTCCTCACCTGAAGTCCTGTTTCTAACACCTGTTACACCAGCTACCTTATAAATAGTGAGAGTGATCAATTCTCGTGCTCCAGGGCACAAGCTGATAACCATCTGGACTGCAGAAGAAATCCACTCCTGCTCCTTTCTATTCTCTGCAGGAAAAACAAGTACAATGAAGAGGGGCCGACGGGGTAATTTACACCTTCTTCTTCAAGTAAAATTATTCAGGCACTTACATACATGGGCACACACACTCGCAGCAGAACATACTGGTCTGTTGAAGAGGAGTTTAACCTGATGGTCTCTAAAGAGTTCCCTTTTTTGACAGTGAGGCCCTCAGGAAATTCAAGCATGAACAGGCTTTGAGGTTGGAAAACAGAGTGCTCTGCTCACCTAGTATAACCTTCTGCACGTAAAACCACACAGCCAGCAATATTTGCATCTGACCACAGACTTCTAGTGGGCTTACAACTTTGTTTTTCGAAGAGATGTAGCCAACCTTGAATTTTGCAAAGCATTCCTATTCAGCATCTCCTTTGCTTTGGAAAAGAGGGTATACGTTTTACAGTATGAGTTGCTATGTACAATGTATGCAACATTTACATCTAAAATGTGAAGTATAATGTCCCGTACGCTGTTTTCACCTTGAGTCATTTTGGAACAATCTGAAGACACAAATCCAATGCAAAGTGTGATGTACAGTACCACCGAGACCTGCTGTTCCGTTTTAGTTTCTATATGAGGATGCAGCCACACGGCAGCACGCATGACGGAAACAGCATTCGCAGCCAGTTTCGTCTGTCTTTTTGTTCCACTTCAGCTGGGCGCTCTGTCCTTACACCCGGCTGCCTGGCAGGCAGGATGACGGGGCGAGAAAGGGGTAAAGATAGACCTCTCACTTAGCCCCGCTTTCTGCAGGGCAGACAGAACCCTTCTCACTCCCACACCAAAACTCCTTAGCACAGTTGGGCAAAGAGCAAAGGGGCCAGTGCATGCAAATCAGCAGCTGCTTTCCTAACGCACAGGGACAGATGCAGCATCACGGGCAGCATCAGGAAAGCCAGCTCCATACTTGAGCCTTTAGCGAGAAAACAATGCTGGAGAAGTTCAGAAGACTTGAGTGTTCGCTACCAACTAGCTCTTTAGGAACTGAAGCTCTCCCTTTTGTCATTAATTTACAAAACTCTTCCATGTTACCCATAAAGCATAATATGTGGTTCTGCATATGATGGTGTATGTCAAGCAGGGGAGAAGCATGAGGTTGTGTTTTTCTTTTCATTTCTGTATAAAGGCAACATGGTCTAGCGGAAAAATACAGGATTAGATTCAAATCCTTCTCCCAGGCTCTGACAGAGTAACTTTAAAAAAGTCTCCTCCTGCCTCATTTCTTCATTTGGAAAGCTAGCCTACTAAAATGCGAAGAGGTGTCACAGGGCTTGGCCAGTTAACATCCGAAATGCTTCAAAAGCGCAAAATGCTGCACAGCTGCTTTGAAAGACTACGGTTCAATACTCCCATGGTGCTGTCTCTGCTGCTCTCTGGTTCTCTGTTCAGAGGTATTGATTGCTGATGCAGACCAGGGGCCCTGTTCTGACACAGCACTCGAATCTGATGGGACAAACCACGACGTGCTGCTCCCCGAGAAGGGCTGCAGCACTGAGCTGAAGAGCAGTGTGCCGATCGTGCTGAAGGTGGTTTCAAATTAAAGCCCAAGCTGGGTGCTGAGTTCCTCCTGAGATGGGAATTTTATGCTGGAGATGCTGCACTGATCGCTTACCGTAAGTGCCTTCCCCATAGCTACCAGTGCTGGCAGGCTCCCACCCACAGGGCGCTCAGCAGCCCCTCAGGACTGCCTCTGCCATGAAAAATAGAGGCAGAAAGATTAAGGACCCTGCTTTCTCAGGAAGCCTTTCTAATTTCTCAGAGGAGTGGAACGGGTGACAGAGAGCTGCGGCATGCTTTGTTATCCCCATGCAGACAGACAGCCTAAACAAGTGCCTTCTGGGACTGCTCTTGGGTTGGCATATGTGTGGGAAGATACAGCCCTACCACAGGATAAATCCCATATTGCTGGTGGTCCATACACTCGCTCTTACGAGTAGGGGACAGAGGTCTGGTGTGCGGGGATGTGCTGGATCACTTGGTTTTCCCAGCAGGTGCCACTTGACCCAGGTAGTGGAGAAGCGGTGGCCATTCTTTGCTGCTGGCCTGCAGGGATTGCCTCATCCTACAGTGGAGAGCTGGCTCTGCAGATTTGAGGCCCAGAGATAAGCGAAGGTAAAAAAGGAGGAAAAGGTTAATCCTGGCTAATCCTACAGAGAGAATTATTTGGGAGGTGAGTACAAACTGGTACAAGGGAAATGGACGGCAGCAGACAAAAATGCGCCTTTACAGGTCTTGTTAAGGAAAAAACTATTAGATACGGAACAGAGGAGTCATGTGATGAGCAGGAAGAGAGACTCCTGTGAGGCTTGTGTGTCCTTTAAAAAGGTATGAAACTGCCTGTAACCAGAATGACAAGGCTTTGGGAAGCTTCCCACACTGCTGGGCACAGAGGACGAAACAGCTTTTTCAGTAGTAATCCGAAATAAAAGCCATAGGCTCATATATCCTGCTGTCCTGTTGAACAGGGTATTAGAGGCAGAGCACAGGTGCAGGTAATGCCTTGTGCTCTGGGGCCTCTGGGTATGCAGACATCTACAGAAACAAACCTGGTGAAGCACCGGGCTGGTTTCCTGCTGTGCTGACTTTGCTAGTGTGGTGCCCCGTGACCCAGCACTTCTCTCCTCAGCCTGTACAGAGACCCTGGAAAGCTGACACATCCAAATCCCTTGGGGCTCCAGGGTCATAAAATAAATAAAATTGGTTTTCTAATGCAGCCTTTGGAAAGCCCGTAAGAAACATATTGATTGGAAAATGCTTGATTAGAATGATCAAGCTCTGAGCTCTCATACAGGGAAATAAATCTTTTCAATTCCCCACACCCAGTGCCAAGCTTAACTTCCTGGAAGCAACTATGGCCCTTTCTGGAACTGAAGTGAAAATCCCATGTTCCATCACCTCCCCTGACCTGCTGACATTACACACGGTTTGCATTTGCTGATCAAATGCACAAGCAGGACTCTAAATTAGCTTGCTGGGCTGAGATAGCTCGCTGATAAATGATGGCAGATGAAGTCACCGGTACAAAAACCCCACAAAATCTGAAGTCTGTGTAAGTGGGAAAGGGGGGAGGAAAGGGCCTAAAGAATTCAACATGAAGAACGTATTCTTTCTCACTCTGTAGCTGAACCCTCCCCTTTCTGATAAAAGGTTAGTAAATAAAGTAACTCTCTTATACAAAATTACTCAGCTATGTCTAAGACCCCCTGACCCAACAACAACCAGAAAAGTCCCTGAACACTGCAGACCAATTCCTGAAGTCCTTAGAGTTGTACCTGATGTCAGAGTGAAGCCTTAAGTGCAGCCCCAGTCATTTAACATGGCCAGTTGTGCTGTACTTCTTGTAAATGACCCATAGCAGCCATCCCCCTACTTTCTGTTTCCACTTGCATCATCTGGAGGTGGCCCATAGAAAAAGTGGACCCTAAGATGGAGCCATCTTTTCCCTGTGAGCTGCCCCTGTTTCAGTATCAGTCACAGAAGATGGTAAAATGCTGGAGGATTCTACCTGCTGCTGACAGGCAGCTTGCAGCTTGAAAACAGAATTCACCCAGGATGGGGCAAACCAGTCTAGATAAAAGGTGCTGGTGTGCGTGTTTAAGTGGCCAGGGCTTGAAGTCCTGGAAGGGAAAAGCCACCAGCCAAAGCAGCAAGCAACTGCAGAGGTGATGAAAAGCCCAGCCTGTTTTCCAGGCACTCATTCCACGAGCCATGTCCAAGAGCTTTCAAGAATTGCACAGAACAGCCCCGGTTTCCTTCCATGTTGTTCGCAAAACCTTCCTAGAAGCCTGACGTGAGCTGTCCTCCCAGGGCAGGGAGAAGGCTGGCTTTCTGCATCTGGGCACCACACTGAGAGAAGGTCAGCGTGCAGCAGTGAGTCAGTGAGCCATGGACAGGACAACGTTCAGCTGACCACAGCCCTTCAGCCGCTGCTGCCGTTGCTGCACGCAGGAAAGAACTTGCTTGGGTCCAGGACAACCCACCTCTTTGCCCACCTTGTGCCCCCGGCAGAACGCGCAGGTGACCAGGGGGTTCCTACCAGAGCGGCTTGTGCAGCGCAAGCAGCGAAATGTTGGTTTGGCTCTGCTCCCAGTTATAGTCCTAATCCACTCCTGACTCCTTCTCAACCAATTTTTGGCCATTTTCCACGGAGCAGACATTGCTTTCCTACTGCTCCCTTCCAAAAGGAGCTGAAGGAAATGTCTTCCGTTGCTTTTTTCCTTGTATGTGCAAAAACTATGTCCTAAACAGAACTAGCTGAGCCCCGACAATGGCATGGGTTAGCTAGCTCAAAAGATGATGCTGCCAGAAGAGAGAGAGCAGTTTTGCAAGTAGAAGTCAAGAAGATTATAAAAACTTTAATTTTCTTCTCAGCGACTCTTTCTTGTTTCAAACCAATTTGTCTTAATCCAGGTCAAAACTCAGGTCTACCAAACATTCTTTACAATTTTCCTGTATTGGATACGGCCACTGCTGATACTACTATTAGTAATACATGAACATTTACACGAGGCAGTGCCTTTCAACTACAGACAGATTAGATTGTTATATCTGTTTTATAGATGCGAAGCACAAAGTCATTGGACACCTGCCCATACACTGAATCTGTTACAGGACGGACCAAATCCAGGAACTAAATTCTGTTCCCCTTTACAACTGGCCAAATGCAGATTATCTTTACACCCTTAACACCTACTTTTTCTTCCCACTTCTTGTGTCACTTACTTGGTGTATCATGGCAATAGTAATTTTAAGGTAAAACCAAAAAAACCCCACAACCCTGTATTAGAATGAACTGTCAGTACATGCTGTTTCTTTCTTTTATCACAATATGGCCTTGATCCTCGGCTGGGCTGTTGAAGATTTGTGAGGAATAGAAATATTTAGAAATAAATTGATCTTGGTAGTCTTCACCTACATATGGTTTTACTTAAGTCTTTTGCCTGCTGCCTAATTGCTGTACAGTGGAGAGGGGTGCTGACGTTATTGCCACGCTTACAGTACGCAGCAGTAATGCTGGTGATGGAACTGAAAGCTCTGGTTTTCGGTACCTGATCAACACTCCAGAAAGACGTGAAAAACTGCAGAAATAGTCGCTAGCTGGAATTAATGCAGCTGCTAAAATTAAGATGGTCCCTTTCAGCAATTTATCACTTTAACCTATCATCAGCTAGGTCACCTCGATCTGCCAGTGGCTGCAAACTTAGAGGCGATTCTACCGTTTCGGAAGAGAGGTCATGAAGTCCTTTTTGTACAGCTGAATCAAGTGGAAAGTTTTGAAATCTCAGTTTCACATGCCAACAAAACACCACCACCGAAGTAGCAAGACATTGTAATCCTCCTGTATTAAGAAACTGCTTTCTTCTCACAAGGAGATTTTGTTCTCAGAGGCTCACATCCTGAAGAAGTTGGGTCCCTTTCCCTTGAGGAATTTTGGCTGGGACTTTTGTTTCCTAATTCAACCGTGATTGTGAGAGCTGGGGAGGGGGGAGCGTGTACACAAAGAGCATGTTTTCCAGGCTGTTTCCAGGGAACACGAGGCCAGCTCCACTACACAACAGTCTACGCCGTGACAGCAAGATGTCATCTGTTGGCTTCCTCAGCGCTGGGGCTCCAAGCCTTGAGAGCTGCAGCTGCACTTGTGCTGCTACTGTAAAAGCAGATTTTGGCAGCTCAGCCAGAACCATGCCTTACTTTGCCTATAACCATTAAGACAATCAGTGTAGAGAAAATGTTACTACCAGAATATAGTAAAAGCATGTCATACTACTACTCTAACTGATTTCACTTTTGGACCTCTGTCTCTTGCTTATGCTTATGGACCTCTTGTCTTGCATTCTCCTTCAGACTCCTAATCCAGGAGGGCTCTAAAAGTCTGCTTCGGTCCACCAGTATACGAGTTCTTCTGTGCTTTATGTGAAGACCTGCCTTCAGGTGACATTAAATATTAAATAACTGGGGGAAATGCTGCAAATTACAGCTCCGGAGACTGCACGTTGTACTCAGTTCTGAATCACATCTGGGGCTTTGGAGGTAAAAGCCTGCTCTTAGCACGCTGCAGACATTTCCTGCTCCCAAGATGCTGCAAACCAGAGTTCTGACATGGTTAAAAACTCCAGATTTACTTCATTTCTCGATGGTTCCTTGATGAACTAAATCTCTGCAGCTCTTACAAACTGTCAGTCATTTCTCCAAGAAGACACTGCTGTCCTAGAGAAAGGTCAAATGCGTAAAACAACAGCTCTAGATGGCAGGGATCCTTTCCCACATCCAGGGGGACAGGGAGGCCACTGAGATGGACTCCAAACTGCACTACATCACCCATACAGGAGGAGCAACAGCATTGCATATGCACAGGGCCTTTATCCTTCCAGTGCAACTTGTACACAGAAAGGCTTCTTGTATTAAGGTACTTGTGCTTGAAATACATTGATAATGAGAACAAATTAAGTGTGTGCTCTTTGATTATCAGATGATAAATTATCATGATTATCCTTGCTGCATCTTGAGAATTGCTTCCTCTCCAGGGTTTAACTCCTGCTTGCTCTGAAGCTAGTCAGCACACCCATTAACTTCAAGTATTAAGGCCCTGCCAAAAACTGGTTTCCACTCACTATTTCTATGGAAGTCTCAGGAAGTTGAGGCATTACTTCTATTGAGGGCCACTTGAAAATATTGTCCAAGGAATCAGAATTCAACTTCATCAATTGGGACAGCAGGCAAGTTCCTATTTGGGAGCTTGTCAGATCAGAGCTAGGACGCTGTGCTGTGTGTCTCAAAGCCACGTGCATGCTGCAGTCAGAGCCACAGCTGCAGAACGTGTAGTCACCCCTGGGGTGTCCCCCAAACTCTCTCCCCGAGGTGCCAGCCACAACAAGGGCTTGAGCATACGTGGTATGTTCAACACAGCCCGCCTGACACCGTGGTAGCCAGTTCACCACGAGCTCTGTGGGTACCATGGCTTCAGCAAACGCTTGGGCAGCTGTGACACCGACTCCCCTCTGACTGCAGTGCAGATACACGCTGGTGCGAGCTATGGCCACCTTTCTGTGACAGCCTTAGATCTCAGAAACAGACACTTCTAGTTTCTCCCCTCCAGCCTCACAGGTGTCTTGCTGGAGCCCTGCGCTTGACGGAAATATCCCCTCTACTGAACTGGGTGTATTAGAATCCCTTTCTCTTACTCTGTCTGGTATGAAAGAGACAGAACAAAGACAATAACCTACGTCTCAAAGCTGCGACGTCTGCAATCACTACACAGTCCTTCAAAGCAGCTCCTTCCAGGCCTCAGCTCAGCCAGTGCGTACTGTCCAGTGGCACTGCTGACTTAGTATTGTTTTCTGGCCACCCCTTCGATGTGCCAGTGCAATTGGTGGAGGAGCTACGCTGTGATCTCGATGATAGAAATAACATGTGTTTAAGTATATATGTACATTGGTTTCTGCCAGGTCAGCTTTCTGAGCTGATGAAGAGCACAATTGCACTAACAGTTAGGTCAACACAACTGGCAGGGAGGTGGCAAATTGCAGAAAGAATAACAGCTGGATGTGGTGACAGAGAAGGGAGGAAATGCTTCAGCTAGTATTGTTAAAGAACATGTCATGTCACTGAAAAATGCACCGGCTTGCTGTATTATTTGAGTTTAATCTTGATGATGTCACCAAAAAAGGCTTGCTTCCAGGGCTGGAAAAAATATTGCAATGTCAATAGAGGTAAATAATTTACCTACGCATCTCCAGGAGAGGATCAAGCTTTGAATGGAAAGGAAAACAAATGGATGAGATAATTCACAAGGAGGTTCTGTCTCATCCTGCTTTTCGGGTTTCTTGCAAAGGTAAAGGTGCTGTGATAGACACTGCATACCTAGTAACGATGGGTAACTGATACCATCGCAGATTTGCGATTCTTTATACTCTGCAAACCTATTGTGGTAGTAAATATGCCTAGTGGCCTCAACATCAGTGTAGCTATCTTGCGCTGTCCTCTCCACCGTTCCTTTCCCACAGGAAGGATGGCCATCCCTGTGCTTGCTATCACCAGCAAACTATCGCAGATGTGCTGGGGAGAAGGGGACCTGTGTCTCTTGAGAGGGGCACCATGTGCTGCAGTTTGGAGTCCCGGAGCTGAGGTGGGATCGGCTGTGGAGCTGCGACAGCAGGGAGGGGTGACAAAGTTACCCCTTAGGCCCGCTAGCAGTGCCCTCTCTTTTGACAGGGTGAGGCGTAGCAACATTATTTTTCTTAGTTTAAGTATTGTGGAAGAAAATCAAATGATATGTCAGAAATATTTAGTAACATCTAACAGTTTCTTTACATGGCTGACAGTTGTGCCAGGCAGTATAAAACATGGGATAAAGAGGAGTACCTGCCTGGACGGTGTTACAATATAAAGAAGAGAGGGGAGGGATTGAATGTAAAGGCAAACAGAACAGCACGATAGTGTGCATACAGTGCTGATCCTCCTGGGAACCAACTGGAACTACTGGAAACCCCATACACCCTTTACTAAGCGGATATTGTGAAAATGTAGTTGAAATACTTTTTCATCAACTTATCTAATTAAAATTTTCATAGTAGTGCTCCCCCATACTTTGGCAAATTTCAGTCAGCTCTGTGAAGGATACTTGTCAAATTCCATATCTTATCTTGCAGAAGTCCAGATTTATAGGTGTATCTGTTTACCCACTAATTCATGAAAACTGAATCACAATCACGTTGAAGTCTGGAAAGCAACAGAGGTGTCTCTATCAAGTAGGAATTTCTCTTCTATTCTTCCAGTGCTTCAACGCTTGCTTAGTTCACAAAGTCCAAACCAGTTTAGCTTCATTCTTTTGTATCATAACTTCCAAATTATCTCAAGTTTCTGCTCTCCTGGGAAGACTGATTCACAACCAACTTGCCTAAGATGGAACATCCTTTTTTAAAAATCCACCCTTCGGACCTACTGGTCACATGCCTGGACTTGTCTGAATTTGTCCATCCCCGATGAAGTATCTTTTGTCCTACTAAGAAACATTTGCCTGGATATTCCTCTCTTTGGTTAAGCCGACTGTGTCACAAATTAAGTACCTATGAAAGCTGGTTTTGCCAACGGTACCAGCAGTAGTAATTTTGGGGGCGAGTAGAAAAACAGACTTGAGAAGAAGGTAAGAAGCAAACATGCACATTAGGGAAGGATAGTGAACGCTGTTTTGAAGAAAGACTACCTTCTAACCTAACTTTTCAGGTTGTCCTAACTTATGCCTTCATGCCTGTTTTTATAATTCCTATATTACAGAAATTACTAACCTACTAGATACACATTGTCAGTGAAAAACAAGTTGACAGTCCAGGTCTTTCTTCTTAACAGGCTACAAGTGGAAAACTACTTTACTGAAATGCTTCGCTTATTAACGTGATTTTGATTTTTTCACATGACTGGGGTCAACTGGCTTAGCACTGACAGCATGGAACAGAAATGCAGACATGGGCACATTGTCAGTTTGAGGGGGGGAGAAGTTGTCTTCAGCAATTTCACACAAAATGACATTAGGGAATGCAAAGTGCCAAAAATTTTCCCGTGAAGCCCTGAAAAAAATCTGCAGACTTTAGATGTCTCACACCACTTTGGCAGATAATAAACATAGAGCATATGGACTCAAATACTGTACGTTCATGAAAACACAGTCCTCTGTGTTTGACACCATGCAGAGTTTCTGAGGACATGAATGCAATTTCAGAAAAGATTTATGCCCTTGTTATTCAGGTGTTTGGATAGCCAAACAATGGAAATTAAGAAATTCACCTCACTTTTGTGAGGTGGTTTATTTCTTAATAAATTACAGCATTTCTTTCTTACACCTTCCTCTGAAGCCGTTGGAATGGGCAACCGTTAGGTTGGTCCTGTTCAATACTGTATCTTCCCAGCTCTGACCAAATTTGTTAATCTAGGTCCTGAAACACTACTACACTTGAAGATGCACTCTCACAAGAAAACACCGTCATGACTTTTTAACAAGATGTTCCGTTGATGCCTCGTTTTGAACTTTTTCTAGATTTCCTCTTCGCCCCACTACCCCTGAGGTGCGAACACCATGTGAAGAGGAAATTTCTTTCGGCAGCCCAATCTCACCCTTATTCATTTAGTGCTGTCACAGTCATGCTTTTGCAACTCTGCTGACGGAATCAGGTAGGAGGAGGAGGTTGATTCTGCAAGAGGAGTCTTTTGTTTGCACCTAAATACCTTGGTGTTATCAGAAGGAAAACAAGAAGTGAGCAGCGTGCGTTAAACAAAAAAAAAAAAATCACAGCGCTATTATTCTGGTTTTCCCCCTTCTCTCCCAGAACTATAAGTGAGCCTCTGTGTGTAAGAGAAGGGCTGGCATGCAGAACAAGTGTCGCTTCACTGCCTCTCTTTCATTGCTAAATAGCATCCTTGCTGCAATTATAACAATTGCTAACCTGGAGAAATGATACTGGGAAACAGGTTGTTCTCAGTAAGGGGCATTAAAAACTCAATATATGAACTAGCTTTGAAGAAAAAAAGATTTTGAAAACCTAACAACAAAGAAGGGATCTAGAAGAATGGGTTGAGACATGCATTAGTAAGGCCAAAGAGTCCAAGACAGTGCACACCAAGATCTTTCTGTGGATCTGGGCATATTGCCGTCTCTTCAATTTTGTGTCCAGATAAGGGGTTTTCATGGCAGAGGGCAGATCAGCAGAGAACTTAGCCCAGAGCTGCACACGAAGCACCAGCATTTCTTAAGATGTAGTCCATTTTCTGTTTTGTGTTTGTCAAAGATACAGACATGAACACAGCGCCCAGACCATACTGTTCACAGAGGCAGATGCAGTGTTGACCCTGAATGGGGCAGAGGGGGCACAGCTACTCTGCATCAAACTTCCTAGTTGTCTCTCTAGTTCAGTTCACTGATCGTTTTGAAGGCCCGAGTTGACTTTCTGCACACCCTGCATCTCCATGCAACAAAAAAGACCTTCAAGGCTGAGAGTTTTTGCTGGGTACTGAGGAACACCCCACTCTGCAGCTTCCCACCGGGGCTGGCTGGTCCCACAGCCCTGCACCCTGGCAGCTCCAATGCTCACACATTTCTGCTGACTCTATTAGCCTCTACGAAATCCTGTTCTTCCACCCAGGACGTTGTCTCTCTCACTATGGGGATAAAGAGAGAAAGGCAAAATGTTTGGGTTCTTGTTTTTGCACGCTGCTCTGCTTTAACACGCAGAAAGATCACACAGGTTTTTCAGTCTTCGCCCTCTTGCTTAAGTAATGCTACTCACAAGGTTATCTTCTCAGCTGGGGAAGGAGCGACTTGAATAAAGCAGCACTAACACACTGGCTGCACCCTCAGGGTGTGAGCCCAATCCAGAGCATCTTCAGCTGACCCATTCATCCGACCATACCCTCCGGCTGCCACCAGACAATTTGGGCACAGTCAGACCCTAGCTATGGAGAGTCCTCGTGAACATGTCATATTGACCATGGACTTATTCCACCCAGCTGAATGGTAGACGAGTGACCAGTTAATGCCTGCTCAAGGTTTTGAAAACACTGGCTTTCAACCCTGAAAAGCACGTCTGCGTCCCCTGTGGAAATTAGTGGCAAATTTGATGATTTAGCTGTGGTGGTAAAGAGCAGTATGTAAGGCACCAAAAAGAGAGAGAAAATTTTCCCAGAATATTAGAAGTTCGTGTTTCTGATTTTGACTATAAAGTCTTCCTTTTGTGTTAACTATCAAAACACTTCGTAAATCTCAACATGCTTCACTATTTGGAAAACACTAAGTAAGATTAGATGCTGCTTTCCTGTGTCTCCATTCAGCTCGACCAACTGTGAGGGTGGATTTAATCGTAAGAGGTAAGAGAAAGAGAGAGCAGCACACCTGGACCGGCCAGGCTGAGTTGCACTCAAGAGCAGAATGTGTTTCTTCTTCCCTTCTGTCTTCAGAATGGGAGTCAGGATGGAGGGACACCAGTGCCCTCAAAGAAATCCAGGACTATTGCTGTACCCTTGTCAAAGCCTAGTGGTTTCTTTGCTCTCCTAGTTTACTAGAATCCACATGAAATGGGAAAAATAGTACTGGGATATCATCAGGGTGCTTGCCCTGTGCAGGATTTGTTTAGCATCTCTGCCAACCTCTTAAAAAGACATAAAAGAAGAGACCATTTTTAATCTCCTTTCATGGTGTGGTTGCCAACATCACATGCTAAAGCTGCATCTCCTCAGGAAGAGGGAGTTGAGTATGTCCGTAGTTGCTGTTTCCTAATTGTCAGGCACAACGGAGAAGCCTTTTGCTTGCCCTGATAAGGTCATTTGCATAGCTCTACCCAAGTGGCTTTGCATATATTTTTTTCTCTTCTTTTTCCTTCTCTTTCCACTTCATCAGTTCTCAGACATTTCTCCATGTGTCTGAGAAGCCCTAGGAAAACCTTATCTAGAATTAATCCCAATATTCATTCTATTATACACTTTGAGTTTATTTTTATTTCTTGTAAAGTGTGCATTTTAGTAACTCTGTTCTTATATGCACAATGTTAAATAAAGAAAATCGTATTGTTAGTGCAAAAAAATTATTCTTTTTCTGTACAGGTTTATTTCAAATTCAGTCAAAATGGCTGTGGGTTTTCTTTCTGCTTTTAAATTAAAGCCCCCTAATTACATCTGTTTAAATGAAACAACTGAAATTTGTTCAAACTAACAGCAATTCTAAACAAAAGTATAAGTGATATTCATACTTACATTGTCAAAACTGAGATAAACGTAAAATTGCAAAGCAAGCCTCATAAATAGTGGAAAGAAGGATGACTAACAAAGTGCGTCAATTCAAATAAATATGACATTGAAGTAAAAAACAAGACACTGAGGGTTGCATGGTTTAACCCATATCCTTGTGAGCATTTACTTATGCAAGCAGTTCCAGTGATTTTAGTGGGATGTCTCACTCGGATAACTGCTTTCCAGGGAAAGAAAGGGCTGCAAAATCTGTCCTTCTCTTGGTTAAGTTTTATTTAATAAGAGATAAACTTCACTCTTCTGGAAAGGATTATGCTGAAATTTTGACATATTCCAATGCACTCACAAACAACACAAGCCCTTGCCTTGTTTTTCATACAGCTTAAAAAGACCTAGTATCTATAAACCAGTGGTCCTGATGCCCTGTTTGTACAGAAACACAGAACACAGTTATTTCACTAACTACAGCAGCTCACACAATGAGGCCCTGGTCCATGTGAAGGGCCAGGAGGTGCTGTCCTAATAGAAATCAAATGATCTTCATCATCTAATTCAATAGGCCTGCATTATTATTCTGCATAATTGTAGTGTCTCAGTTGCAATGATGAACCAGGCCCCCAGTGTGCTTGGTAATGCACACGAACAGGAGAGAAATGATATTTTTGTCCAGAGAGTTTCCTTAGATTGTAATCTCTATACAGAGCTCTTAAGAGGATGTAGTATATTGGTATTTTTTCCAAATCTCCAGCTCATGAAAGCTAAACAAAACAGAAATGATGGGGTAACATCATAGATTTTGCTATAGGAGGCAGCATTTGGGTCTCCACAGATGGTAATCGAAAGAAAAAGAAAAAAAAGAAAACGAGTTCATGGCAGTCAGGAGGCTGGTCAGCCCCTAACAAAGTTTGCCCGAATATACAAGGAGAGATCCACTGAAAAAAAAAATAAAAAGGGGAAAAAGTGCAATATTTCAAGGTTGGCATTAATCCATTGCACTCAAGATGCAATCACTTTTTGGTGCTTTGGTTTCACAACACTTACTATAATGTCTACTTTGAGTTTTGAGGTAAGACAGGTTTTGGGTTAAGCAAAATTTTCCATGATTGTTATGAGAATCAGTTTGATAGCCATTGCTAAAAGCTCTTTTTCTCCAACCTAGAATATCTTTTAATAACAGTAAAAGATTTGCAGTGTTAACCACTTCTGAGAAGAATTTTGTTTCAAAGACAGCTGCTTTTAACTGACAGATAAGCTCTATTAATGATTTTACTTCTGAACTTCACTATTTATATTTACAAATTAACAGTGCAAATTCTCGGTTTACTAATATGCCAGTTGGATCATTTTTTGCAGCCTTGAGCCGTTTCACTTTACTTCCCTGAAAATATTTAATAGCCAATCTGTAGTGAACTCTAATTTTCCCAAGACTTTATTATGTCTACACAATATATGACAGAAGATTTCCTAGTGTATTGTTAAATGTTATAAATTACGAAAACCAAATTAAATTTTTTGACCGAACAATACAGTGCTTTATCCTGGACTTCCCATAGCCCACTTACTCTCTTTGTCCAACTACACGGTGAGGTGTATGTATTAGTCCCACAGCACGACAAACACTTTACAAACATGTGCCATACTACGCAGAACTCCCAACCAAACATCTTAGGACCTAATGGTGTTTAATTCAAAGCCTACTATAGTCAATGGAAGTGCTTACTCTTGATTTGAGTGATTTTAACTGCAGGTCTTCTCATGAGTGCACTTCCAGCTTGACAGTATGCGCATCTGTTCAGCAACCTTTGCACTGTCTCAGTTAGTTTAGCTTACCAGTCCTCCAGCTCCAGCCTGCAAAGCACGTATTGGTGGTCTGCAGAAAGCTGGCTCTCCTCCTCGTTTTTTCCATCTGCTAAATTACATTACAGACTGCTAAAAATATAATAAATACTTTCCTACTATTACTTTCCCATGTAAACAGCTGAGTTATTCGCCACAGGGATATTGAATATGAAAGGAAGATAGGTCTGTGCACTGCTGCAAAAGGAAGAAGCTTCTAGCAAGGAAGACACTGGTCAAGGGACCAGGAAAACCCGAGTTCAGCCGCAGGCCTCCTATGTGATTTGGTACAAACCACTTCTGACCTAGCAAACCCACACATATTGAATGCAGCCAGGAAGAAACTGTCACACGCTTCAAGACAACCATTTCGTCCCAGCTGTAGTTACCAAAGCTCATGTGGTTACGGACAACCCGTGAGCTGCAAAAACACTACTCATGCTGAGATACCAGTGAGCAGACCGAGAGTCCCTGCAGGCTTAATAGCTTTCTCCTGCAATTATCCTCTCTACTGACTATAGCTTTATCCCTTTCCCCTTTATCAATATTTAGTCAAGTTGTTCATGCAGTTCCTGGAGTCCCCAGTTTGCTAGACGCCACATGTGTTGATGTATATGCAAAGCTCGTGTAATTCAATGATCAATGTACGTACAGGCAATGTTAACTCTGACATTTCCTCACCTTTACAACCTTAGCAGCTGTAAAGTAGAATACATATACTGAGTGTAATTTTTTCCCTTGTTTTTAAGTTATCGGTAACGGTGAAAAAAAACCCTCAGAAATTCCACCATGGCATCATAACGAAACCTGCATGGGTCAGCATCAGGGCTAGCACTTTTAGATCCAGCCTACAGACCTTTGTCATTTTTTGCTAAGGGGGCAACCGATAGCAGCAGGAATACGCTGTCGCTTGTTATAGGAACCAACACGAGCAGGAGGGCATGAGACATCTTACCATAACCCTGACTCATTTTGCCAGCAGGTTGTGCCGATGACATATGTGACTGCAGCAGAAGGGCGAGATTAAGAAATCCGTCCTCCTGGCTTGATTTCACGTCCTCTCCCTCCACTTCTAATTGTGCCAGTGCCCAATGTCAGTGTCCTTGACCAGCCTCCTTGCTCCAGGCTCTTCCCCCTGCCCCCCAGGTCTGAGCTCTTCTCATTTTTGCCTGTGAATAGCCAGACTCCTCTCCCATCCAGAGACTACCTTGGTTTCTTCAAGCCTGTTCCAGATTTTAGGCCACTAGACGCTTTGAGAGTTCAACACCGATGTATTGTTCTCAGTCCTGGCAAAGAAATTATCAGCCACAGCAGTTAAAAAGTGGAAAAGCTGTAAAGCTATCAAACCCAACTTCTTATCATGGGAAGTGTCTGGAAATCTGAAAAACAAGTGGCACAACCATTCACCCCACAAAAGAGCTTGTTATTTTTCCTGGATGCCTCGACCCACGGCAGGGTACACGACATAAGGAACTGACGGCTATGTATAACCCTGAAGCTATTTCTTTGCCATAGCAGGAGACAAAAAGCAGTGCCTCGCTCCTGTCTGCCCCAGAGCTGAGAAAGCAGCACTTGCAATTCGGGGTCCCCCGTCAGCCAAGAAATGACAGCCAGCTGGCCAGTCTCACCAACACAGGGACTGGCTGGCTGGGCCAGCTGGACAACCTGCACACATTTATGAGTCAACTCCATTAATCAAACTGAAACAGTTACTGCTGGTTGAATGAAGGTTGTATTGATATTATGCCATATTGAAAACTAAAAGCTCAAAACATCTGCCTTTCCTAGTCTAGGGGGAGCAGACCTAAAGGAGTTTCTTCAGGACTTTGTAGCTCAATTTAATTTGATTTCAACCTGAATTTCTAAAACAAGAGAAACAGAAAAGCAATGAAGCAAATGAAATGCCTTCACCAGATTCAAGAGGCTGAGCTCAGAAGAAAAACAGGAACATTCAGGTCAAAATATCTGGAAGATCATTCTCTCTTCTGTCTTTTGGTATAAAATTGCTACAGATTCCTGGCATAAATCAGCATACAGAAGAATTACATGCAAACAACAAACACTATGGAAATGAGAGTACTACCAGAAAGGAGGTTTAAGGAATGTCGCCAGAAACCAGCAACTTTGTTGGGGGAGCTGTAAAAATCATTGTATGGTACAAATGAATACAGCAGACAGCATGGAAAGGTGAAGTATTGTAGGGAACAGAGAAAAATTTTTGAAGAGTTGAAAGGGTCACTGTGGAGAGCAGAGAGTAGTTTGGTGAGAGGGAAGCTCAAAGCATAGTTTATGGGGCAGACACACCTCTGTACTGACAGACTGACAGCTCTGAAGTCCTGCCTCCTCATGCAGTTGGTCATCACTGATCCCGACCGAGGAGGTGGCAGTGGGGGCAGAAAGAAGCACTGGCATAATGGCATTTTGTATGAGGAATATGAGGCGCTGTGAGGCTAAACGGCAAGAGCTGTGGAAGGAGGTAGCTCATTTTCAGGTACCTCACTGTCCTCAGTGTTCCCCAAGGTCCCACCTAACTGCATCGGTGATGTGATGACCATGGACATCACGTGCCTTTGTCTGAAGAGCCCTCCTGTATCAGGGTCCTTTCCCCAAGTAAGTTTTGTACTGTCAGCCTTGGACTGACTGAACCATTGCTGCAAAGTCACCGGCCACAGTTCTTAGGAGGTCACCAAGCTCCGGTCTTGCCAAGCCATAACCCTTGCCCAAAATGACAAGAGGTCTCTGCTGGAGCCTGGGATGCCATTCATAATAACAGTTACTTGACAGCCAGACCATTCTTTTTGTGCCACTGTAAGAGCAAATCCCAGTAAGTCATGCAAAGTGGTTCTCCACAGGCTGCCAGGGACAGCCGTGGGCTCAAACCAGTATGGCTGCAGGACCCACCCTTCTCAGGAAAGCAATTTGTAGGAGATGAGCAAAATTATTAAAAGGTGGGGTTCTTCCATGAGGCAATGGCTTTTTCCTCAACTGGTTGTGAACTTCAGAGCCACAATTGGTATCCAGCTTGCAACAGGACACTTAACTACAGGCCTTCTTCAGAGCCTGAGAAATGCTAACCTAGCTGACCCAAGAGGAGTCCCCTGCAATAAAAATTAATCTAAAGCTTCCGGTGGCCTGGGCTCAACACCACCAAACTGCAGTGCCCAGCCTTAGTAAAGACTTCATCAGTCAAGGGTTTTCCAGCGAGCAGTTCCCCTGTCCTATCACCCCAGATCACTCCAGAAAGCGGTTGACTCTTCCTGCTGCCCAACCTCCTCCGGCAGAAAGCACCAGGTGACAACGCCTCCTCAGCTGCTGCGGTTTGCGGGCTCCAGCGCCTCCGTTATCTGCCCGCTGCAGCATCTTGTCTGACAGGAAGCTTCCCCGGAGTTTTCCGTCACAGGAAATTTCCTGTGGGGAAGCACTAAGTAAGCAAACAAAGAGTTCCTTGGTACAAAAGAAAAGTGCACACACATACAGCTGTAAGAAAAAAAAAAAAACAAAAAACAAACGCTGAAGCAGCAGTGGCAAGGGTGCTATGTCATCAGACCCAAACTCTGTGAGGAGAACCACGCTGCCTGAGAGGCTGAGGCTTAGAAATCACCAGATGAGACCATGCTGCTGAAGTTGGGCTTGCACGCTGAACTTCAGATGTTATGGTCAGCTGCTGTTCGACCTTTCTAAAGAGAACCAACAGCCTTAATGCCACACGGGACACAGGGCTCAGAGAGCACAGATCACAACCTCAAGCACCATTTCAGTGGCCTTTTCTATGGCGCCTTCTCCAGCGAAGCCAGGGACTGGGTCCAGGCAGAGGGCATACGACTGTCTTCACATATGAGGCTGGGACTGCAATCTAGGATGTATTGCCAAGTGTCCATATCCATCTGACTTTGTCGTGACCTAATAATGGGTTTGACCCCCCCACTCCACAAATCCCCCCTTGTGTAGGATCTAATCATGCTCTGTACACACTGTTAGAAAAAACACATTTGTCTCCAGGCTGCCCAGTTTCCCTTTTTATACAATCTGTGCTTCTGGTGTCTTTTTCTTTCTCTCCCCTTCTCTTGCTGCCCTTTGAACTACACTCATTTCCTCTGATTATCCAGCTGTCTCTTTCCTTCTTTTTTACTGTGGTGTTTTATGTTAGCATCCTGTATCCCTCCTCAGTTTTTGTCTCCTCATTCCTCTCTCCAGAAGCAGTTCCCCTGCAAATGTCACCTCAGAGAAGCAGGGAAAGAGATGCACATCTGCTAGAGGCAAAAATAAAGATGACCCCAAAACAAGGGTCTTCCATGCTGATCATCTGGCAGTCAACACAAGTTTCGTGCATCAGGCAGATTTAATGCAACACATGGGATATGGCTCACTTGAAGATTTGAACTTGCCTGGGAATTACCCATCAGGAAGCCTCATGGAAGATGCAGGGACAGTACCGACATGGGAAACCCTGCTGGAGAGCACAGGCTGACTAGGCAAGGTCTCATAAACCCTGCAAGGTACCAGGCTACAGTGGTGTACAAAATGCAGGGACCAAGCACACACTTCATTCTCAGGCAGGTGGGACCGAGCTTGAAGAGGTCTCCTTCTAGCAGTATCAGACCTTGGGAAACTCCCATGTACACCAAGTTAGTCTACATGGTGGGCACAAAGTATGGCAGCATGAACAGAGGTGACCTGCAACTCTGTGTCATTCTTGTTTGCTTGTTTTTTGGTTATGAGAGTAATCATCTGCAAACCCACAACTCTGACTTAACATTTGCTCATGCAGTGTTTTTTTTAAGTGTCTAGTTCAGGCTCTTCTCTTGAACTACATGACTGCAAAAGGCACTGCTGACTATTTTCCACCCTCTTCTAGTTAACTGCAGCTGTGGTAAAGGGACTTCTGCCAACAGACCCACAATGCTCTGCTCCACAGGAAGTTCCCAAGATCTCTTCCTGCACAGGAAATTTCCTGTGGTCCAACAGACATTCCTCTTGGCTTTTATCACTCACATACATTTGTTTTGGCAAATATCTGTTTTTATGAGCAAGTAACGGACAGAGCAAAAGCAAACACTGCCACAAAAAAAAAAAAAAAAAAAAAAAAAAAGGCAGTTATGGTTAGGGTAACAAGCATGACCAAATTAGCATCTGTCACACATGAAAATATGTGCTATTAGAGCTGACTTGTGAGGCTTTCTACCTAAAGTATTATTCAGAAATAAAGCCTGTTTGATATACACAGATGCAATGTTCTTAAGATCACACACACAAGTTTTCTTCACCTTTTAAAAACATTTTACTGATGCAGTCACCTAGAAATGCACTAAGTCGTGTGAAAGGAATCCTGGATCTTTCCTCTCTTTGAAAACTTCATGTAATTATGGCCCTAGTTCTGAACTTAGCTCATCATTATTAACATCAGCAAAGTTAAGAGGAAGACATGCTCAAAAAGAAATTCTTCAGTTCTATTTCACCAGACACACCCTCCTGTAATCAAAGCCTCTCTAAATCCTAAACCATTGCTCATAAACACAAGAAAATTAACAAAATTTTGGAAAAGGAAGAGATTTCAGTTTCAAGGTTCTAAATTCTTGAAGTTACGAAGCCCAGAAGACATTGGAGAGGATGTTNGCATGACCAAATTAGCATCTGTCACACATGAAAATATGTGCTATTAGAGCTGACTTGTGAGGCTTTCTACCTAAAGTATTATTCAGAAATAAAGCCTGTTTGATATACACAGATGCAATGTTCTTAAGATCACACACACAAGTTTTCTTCACCTTTTAAAAACATTTTACTGATGCAGTCACCTAGAAATGTGCTAGGTGGTGTGAAAGGAATTCTGGATCTTTCCTCTCTTTGAAAACTTCATGTAATTTTATGGCCCTAGTTCTGAACTTACCTCATCATTATTAACATCAGCAAAGTTAAGAGGAAGACATGCTCAAAAAGAAATTCTTCAGTTCTATTTCACCAGACACACCCTCCTGTAATCAAAGCCTCTCTAAATCCTAAACCATTGCTCATAAACACAAGAAAATTAACAAAATTTTGGAAAAGGAAGAGATTTCAGTTTCAAGGTTCTAAATTCTTGAAGTTACGAAGCCCAGAAGACATTGGAGAGGATGTTCAGATGCACTTTTACACTTCAAAATAAAGATAAGGATCTAGGGGAACTTCTAGAAATGCCCAAGAGAGTAAGGGATCTACAATGCTTATGCAGTCCTGAAAATTCCCCTAAACACCTACGTTACCTCCATTCACCTAAAATAAAGCTGAAGATCAAAAGATTCAGATTAGAAAATCTTTTTCACCCGGAGGACACTCAAGCACTGGGACAGACTGTCCAGAGACATTGTGCAACCTCCATCCTTGGAGGCTGAAAAGATCTAACTTGATAAAGCACCGAGGGACCTTGTCTGGCCTTGTAGTTGAACCTGCTTTTAGCAGGAGGTTGGAGCAGAGACCTCAGGAGATCCTTTCTAACTTGAATTATTCTGTGACCCTAAAAATCTCTGTAAACGTAATCCACTAACATTTAAAGTTCTAACCCGACACTAATTCAGCCTGTGTTTTTTAATGGCAAGAGGAGAGTTAGAGCTTACTATCCTACCTAAAAAACCAGAACTTTTGAATGAAATTCAGTGAAATAGGAAAATAAAGGGATTAGATAATATCCTGTAAACTAGGTTTTCAAATATTTTAGTGAATGTTTGTGATTCCAGACTGTTCTGATACTCAGTTAGCAACTACAGCCCCATTCGGTCCTCATCTCCCTACTTCATCAACTTCTTTTGCTTGATTTATTTTAACCTCCCAGCAGACTAAGGATAACAGTCAACAGTAGCATGAGGTTTCTTACTATGAGCTTTTCCCAGAGTTCATCAGACTGCACATATCACAGAATCATAGAACAATTGAGGTCAGAAGGCATCTTCAGAGATCCCCTGAGTCCAACCCCTGATCAAAACAGGGTCAGCTGGAGCAGGCTGCTCAGGACCACAACCAGTCAGGTTTTGAGTATCTCCAAAGACAGAGATTCCAGGACCGTTCTGGGTAGACTATTGCAGTGTTTGATCATCCTTCCAGTAAGTAAGTTTTTCTTATGTTTAAATGGAATATCTTGTATTTCAGTATGTACCCATTGTCGCTGTACACCACTGAGAAGAGTCTGACTCTGCCTTCTTTACTCTTTCCCATGAAATATTTATACACACTGATAAGATACCTCCAAGCCTTCTCTTCTCGAGGCTAAATAGCTGCAGCTCTCCAGCCTCTCCTCACATTAGATGCTCCAGTCCCTTTATAAACTTCACGGCCCTTCACTGGACTTCCTCCAATGTGTTCATGTCTCTCCCATACTGGGGAGCCCAAGACTGGACACAGCACTCCAGATATTGTCTCACCAGGGCTGAGCCGAGGGGAAGCATCCCCTCTCTCAACTTGCTGGCAAGGCTCTGCCTAATGCAGTCCAGGATGCTGCTGGCATCTCTGGGAGACTGAAGCAGAACAAATGATATGTTTCCATGCCACTAACAGAAATGTTACATCCTAATATCAAATATTGGATCGGGTCAGTCAAGATCAGCACAGTCTAAACACGCAGGTTCAGAACCAAAGCTTTTCCTTTGGTCTGTAAGGAAAATGGATCACTAAGAATAAAGAACAGGTAATCTTATTTTTTTAGAGGTGATTTGCTTTGGAGAAGGTCTTTGCAAAAAGAAAAGGAAAGGAAAAAAAAAGAATAAAAAAGAAATAAAAATCAGAAAACCCTCAAGGCAATGCAGAGTTTAGAGCTGACCTGGCTGCAAGACAAAGTCTCTTTGCGGAGTCACCGAGCAAGCCCTGATAGACTACGCAGATACAAGCTCAGCACCCAGAAGTCAGCTCTCTCCCACATCAAGGTGATGGCTGTAGCTTGCTCTGCATATATTCAGCCATTCAAGGCAGGAAGGAGAAGTGTCAGACAGTACAAACCAGCAGGTACTACAAAAGGTGTTTCCCATTTCCAGTGAAGGCACTGTGACAGAGAACTGTCCTACAAGACAGATTCAGGCCATGGTGCCCACGACTACCAGTTGGACAACAATTTCAGTCAGTTCAGTTATTACTTACTGTCCCAAATATCTAATAACGCCATGAAAGCTTTAGTGATCTCTTTATTATACTTTGAATATACAATTGCACCATTTCCTGGAATATTTTGCTCCCTGGACCAGATGATTTGTTATGTTGAAAGTGCAAGTGTTACACCCTATCCAGTAAAAGTCATTACCCTTAACGCATTTCGAAAAATCTGCCGTGGGCACTGTACAATCCGTAGAGGACTTGGAATTTGTACATATGCAAGTACCTGGTGTTAGTTTCCACTCAGGGTTCCAAGACTTTTACGGACATTTAGATTTGTAATAGAATTTTGTTTTCCCCATTACATCTCTCTCAAAATGTGCCTGGCTTCTCACTATTTCCATTCTTCTAGCTTTCAGACACTATTTCCTCATTGGCAGCTCCCTATCTTCCTCTCCCATTCTCAGACAGTGAGACATAAAGGCACTGAATTCAAATATATACTTAAACACACCCATCTGCAAGTAAATACAGAGAAAGAAAGAGGAATACAGTGCTAAGTAACATGAGGATGACTGCAGTTTCTCAGCTGGACACAGTACAGATGAAATGCATCAGGTAGCCAGGATGGTGATGATCAAGATCTACCTTTTAAAATCCAAAGTAGACAGCACCAAATTTCTGCAAATCACCAACAGCTGGTGAAGCAGATGTATACACACGCACAGGTCACACACTGAATGACCTGAGGAATTCAATCAGCACACCCAGCTATAAACCAAGAACACGGACATATTAGGTGCATATACTGATAACCCCTTTGCTCTTTCCCACTGACAAAAAATTGCTGACTGACTCTGAGACCTGGTGTGATCTACATCACAACAAAATCCCTCTCACTTATTTATCAGTTGCTGATAAATGCACACATCAGACAATCAATAAGCGAGAAGAGTTATTGGTAGGGTGACCTCATTCAGTGCCTCATTCCTGTTTCAGAGAAACAAGCCTCCTGGTGTTTCGAGTGAAGTCCTAATGGTTAAAGCTTACTATTAACAATCATAACCATTTCTAAGAGCAGCCCCCTGAACTGAAAGACAGGACAAAAGCTGAGACATAACCAAATGTGCTTAGAGCTGCGAGCAGGTGTTGTGTTGCAAGAAGAGCTCTCAGAGTAGGGTATAGTAATCACAGATTACAGCCTGTGACCACCAAAATGTGCCCTCCTAAGAAAACCACCACGAAGCAGACCTGGTAAGTAGGATGAAAACACTATAGCTTTTTATTCTCCGCTCTTAACAGAATTTTGCCAAGGACTTGGATGTATTTTAGAGTGAAGGAGCAGGAGAGAAGAGACACGCAAGATGAGGCAGCTCCTGGCCTATCCTTCAGGTAATAACAACCAGGAGCCTTCACTAGCTGCAAACCCCAGGTGGATTGCAGGCAGCTATAGAAACCCAGTGCCACCAGAGCTCCTTGTCCTACTCTCTTATTCCCTGACACCATCCCACCCAGTGCAATATCTGAGCTCACTGCAGTGGTCTTCCAGCAGTCCTAGGTGGGCTTAGGAGAAATGTCCACAACCTCTGGCCTCTCCAGGGCCTGTCTTTCCCCATGGATGAGTTACACTGAAAGTTGTCGCTCGGGAATAAGTTTCTGGCTGTAATCTCAAATTCATCACCTCAGCTATCTATTCTCTGTTGTTACTCCTACCTAAACCAAAAGTGGCCATAAATTACACTAGTAGAGGAGACATGCAGCCTCCCTTGTGGTACACACAGGAATAAAAGCCAAGAACCTTCAGCATCCAAAGCAGAGGGGTCAGTTCTGCAGTTAAAAACCATAATGCCCCTCATTCACATGCCAGAAGCTTGGGTGAGGTTGACCGTAAAGTGTTAACCAGCACCAGGGATCCGAACTCCTGAATTTTGGATAAGCTTCCTTCGACAAGCAGCAGAGGACATTTCCCACCCTGGTGAGGCGTGTGGTGTCTGCCTCTGTGCTCACTTCAGAGGGAAGTGACATTATTTGCTCAGTGTCATCAGTACAAGCCAGAACATTGAGACCCCATATTCAGAGTTAAACAGGTCCACGCAGGCACCCATATACAGACCATTCATACACGCACCAACCAATGTTTTTATAATGCAGCAAAACAGGGACCCTGCCTGAATAAAGCAACGTAGTAGGTTTTTTCCTGCAGTACACTTAAAAGAAAAAAGAGCAGATGCTGACCAGATACACAGTAAAGCAAACCGCTGACACAGAGTTTATTGCCACTTGACTTCTTTTGATCCTCCATCATGCTTCTAAGAAAGTGAAGTTGTCTCATTCTTCTGAGCTGTGTACTTTATTGATACCTATTCAGCTGCGGAGACAAGGCAGGAGGCTTTTACAATCACACAGCAGCAGGAGATTGAGACGTCTTCCCAAGGGGGCTTTTCCAGTCATATTTATTCTAACTTTCCTTGGGATGATCTCAGCTTCCATGATTTTTAGATTAAAAGTATTTCAGAAAGCAGGGGGATGAAATACTGAAGACTCAGTCTTTTTTTTTACGACATCTGACACAGCCTCACTCCTTTTCTCTTTTTCGACTTCTTTATGTGTGTACAGAATTAACAATTTAATACCAAGTTCCTCTGAGAGGACAATGAAACACAGTCAGCGTGACCTGTGAGATTTGGGCTATGGTAAAAGCCTAAGCAGTTTTGGCAAATGCAAACATGTTTACAGGACTTCTCCCTGCCCCATACATCCTTCTAAAGCTGAAAACTGTGCCTTGCCAGGAAATAAACTTCGGGAAAAATTGCTTCCGTGTCCTTTTTTTTTTCCCTGGCTGCTCTTAGTTTTGAGGAGTAGAGGCTCAAGCCTGTAAATCAGCTGTTTGAAAAACAAGGGAAGTTTAAGTACCGTTATCAGACTGTGGGGAGTATGCTTTTCATTGTTTTGGAGAAGGCAGATGAGGATTACTTGCACTACTGACAACATCTCTGCACCCACTGCTTCAGCTGCAGCCGGTGCGGACTGGCCAGGCTGGTTACAATTCAGACACAGCAGCAAAAGATTCAATTTGACCGGGACCCTGTACATGAGACTAAAACTGACCTGGGGAAGTCCATGAGAGTGGTGTGAGCAAGCCCTTACACAAGCTATTTAACTGTACCTCAAGCCCCCAGTTTTATGAGCACTTTAGGTTGGTTTGAAGTGGCGCTACCACAATAAATCAGTCCTACCTACTCCCATCTCACATTCCAGTTTTCATACTGCTCCCTTGAAACCTTGTTTGTGTTGAAGTAGCTATATAGGCAGCCTGATCAAGAAAATGACCCAGGTATAATTAAAAAACCCCTATTTTCTCCCAGCATTAGTTTTAACCTAGAGGAGTTCTTCAGTCTGAATATTTGCACAGCAGGAAAAGAAGTTTTGCCAGTGGCCAGCGTGCAGGTGTGAGGAACAGCCAGAGCAACTGGAGGGCAGGACCGGCATTTTTCAGCAGTGGCACTACATTACCTTGGTTTGCAGTGTTTGGTGAAATTGCAGCCTTGATTTTCCCCTTCTCTGAAATGGACAATGCTAATAATACTAGTACCACATTCCTCAAGGAGACTGTATGAGTTTCGGAAGACCCTCAGCAAAAATGGTATTTGAGGATCTTAGGATGAAAAGCACCATCACAATAAACTCTCAGTTGCTCTTATTAGCAGCCAAACCAAGGACTACATTAGCAAACGATCACTTGTGAACGCTACTTTTGTCAACGGCAAGGAGTATTACCAAGGCTTTAACATTGCCTCTCTGCCAGGTATAGACAATTAGCATGTTGCCAGGGTCTTTGACTCCATAATCCTGTAAAATTAACGTCAAACAAATTCCTTTCAGCGTACCAAACAATTTATTCATAAAAGAGGCTTAATCTCTTAATGGTTATTTGTTGAAGAGTGTCTTGCTGTGTTGCAGAGAATTATGATAGCTGATGGTTGGACTCCTTGTACATGTTTTGTTATTATTGTTTTTCTGATGATTAAAGTCCTAACCATGAAGGAAACGCTGGGGGGGTAGAATGACTGACAAAATGCTGAGTTTGTACTAATTTCTTAACCTGTTCAGCTGACAAGTGGATTTTTCTTGGCTTCCCTCCCTGCTCTGATGCTGCACCATAGTTTTCTGTATCACTTTCCATGACACTTCCATGTAAGTTGAGAAGCCAGTGCTGTGGGAAAAGTATGAAGCACTGAAGGGTGGCATGATGAACAAGTCCTCTGCCCTGTAGACTAGAGAAGAGCTGGTTTACATGACTTCGCCTCAGCCGTGGACCAACCATGACACAGAGAGACCATCCTGAGCTGTGAGAACCTGCTTCGCTCTGATTCCCCCAGGCCTGGCAGATTCAGCCGTCCGCTCACAGCTACACCTACAGTTGGTTTAATGATGTGGGCTGGATGCGCATGGACGGTTCTTTACTGAGGATAGGACAGAGACCATCCGTTCATTTAACAGAAGCCACTGAATCACCACCAAGTGTTTATTTACAATCACTGCTAGCATGATTTGGACTCAAACCAAACCTATTAGCGTTCCCCTGAGCCAGCTTGTTCTCCTTTCTCACTGCGCCTCTCCCCCTCCGCAACTTCTCCCCCTAGACTGATCCATGACTGGAATAAAAATCTAAGTTTAGTGGGTCTGTGATATAAGTTACATGGTTTTTATACCCCATCTGCTAGGCCATCTTGTGAATTCTGGAGAAGTAGAGTTGGTGTGGTGCTGAGTGAACAAAGCCTGCACCAATGAGAAGGACAGAATTACAACATTAAAAAAAAAAAAAAAATCCCCCAAACTGAACAGACAGGAGCACTAAGGCATAAGGAACCCAGTCTTTAAAACACCTTTGAATTCCAGTGTGCACGGGGGTATGGGAGGAGAGAGAGGAAAGTGATGAGTCAGAAAAAGCTGTTGAAGGTGCAGCTTCAGGTCTTGCAACCAGAGCTTATCCAGCTGGGGTTGTTCAGTGTCCCTGCCTACGGCTGCCTGAGAGGTTCAGAGTCAGAGGACATGGATCACCTCACTGGAACAATTCCTCCAGTGCAGCCTGAGATTCCCCCATCTATCTTCTTTATTATCTCTACAAAGGAGATTCCAGTTTCAATACCTCGTTTCTCTCAAAACAAGCACGACATATGATGAAGCAGGACCGGGTCCAGGACAACCAGGGCCACAGGAATAGAAGACACAGACCGAACTTTCAGATTTCCTGTAACCCTAAGAATTTCAGAGAGCCTCGTGAGAAAGAGCAGACTGGAAATACCAGCTCTGAACCAACTCCAGCAACACTGTTTTTTTTCTTTTCTAAAGCTCTTGAAGACACCTGGACTATGAAAATCTTACGTCCTCCAATTAAAATGGCTTAGTGAAGCTGGAAGTTTTCGTGTGTTAATGATTCTGTTGAGTCTCACTTAAAATAACCAGACAGCCCTCGAGTAGCAACAAACAACTTTATGTCTTTCCAAACTCAGTCAGTCTTCTGAAGCTGAAGTTAACTCTGTGGCACTGCCAAGGAACTTGGCTTTTCAAAGACAACTACTTACTTTTAATAGCTATCTCCTTATATGTTTAGTGGTCATCTTTTTATTTATCTGGAAAGTAAATAGTTGGAAGTCTCTGTTTCATAGAAACCACCCAGGTCAGCAAACTACCAATAATGTGACCTAACAAAAGGGAAGTAATTAAGTGTAATACACATCAAGGCTCGTAAAATAAGACAAAATACACATATTGGTACTGGTCTCAAACACCCAAGCTTGATTTTCCTTTCCCTTTTACAGAAGTTCTGCATTGCTACAGATCTGTTCATTTGCTGTCCTTCTGAAATGATACCAGAAAGACCGAAACCGCCTTTACATCAAACACAGTCAAATCAGCGCCTCTTAAAATGAATTAGATTATATTGTCTTTCATACTACAGAAACCCTGCGGAAAATACAAAATCTGCATTTGTGTTTACGTGCTTGAAGAGAGATTTGCAACAAAATACCACGCAGGAAACAATGTCAGAGCTAGTCTTTCTGAAGTTCCCAGCGTGTGCATTCACCCCTAGAAGTTAAAAAACAAGCCAGCTAGTCTTGCTTACAGTAATTGCGCCAGGACATTTTCCAAATGCAGCCATCATCTCCATCAGTGTACACAGGCTCTTGTGACCATTTTGGGGATGGACCATGGAGCAGAATATTAAGCTGTCAACAACAATGTAGCCACATTCGAAGTCCCGATAACTACATATGAGGAAAGATCTCCTTGGATCACGTTTTGTTTGCTCTCTGCGCTCTCCTGAGTTATTTGCTGTATGCTACAGACTTGTCATCCATCTACGGCAGACTTTGGAAACGCAGATGTGGCGAGATAAGATATGACGGGGCTCCAGCCCCTCTCAGCATTGCTCAGTGCAAAGGCACACTCCTGAATTCAGCCGCCCTGCCTCGAACCATCACAGCTCTTTTACACTAAAGGCCTCTCTGTTAGATAAACTTCTAATTGCCAATGCCTTTTGACCCACATTCCCTATTCTTCCATCCTCTTCAGACAGAATTATTGCTAATACTTGGGAGATAGTGGAAAGAAGCACCTCTCATCAGCAGATTTCAAAATATTTTCTAAGAATTAATGTGTTTATCCTTGCAAAGGACCTTTTTCTAGGTAGGGAAAGTAAGTAGCATCATGCAATAAAGTGTCACAGCGGGTAAAGGATTGCAGAAGGCTGGATAACCTGTAGATCATTAAATACAGCAAATGGGACAGTTTTTACCAATAATGCAAGCCTTGGGCAAACTCACGTAAGTGAAGAATGACACATAAACTCTCTGTTTGACAGTCAGATAAAGAAACCACATCCGTCATTCTGCTGATGAGCCTCAGCAGTTGATTATCACCCAATAAAATGTAAGAGTATATTGATTCATTCATATTCATTGACTAAGCCTTCAGAAAATCAGCTTCTGCTGGAATAATGTGTTTTGCACACATTTGAACGTCACATGGTGCCAAATATGCTACACTTTCGTCCCAATGCAGGTAGCTTATGCCTGGATCCCTGTTTTTCTTTATTCACAAAGCAGACTGGAGATATCTCGCCTACTCCCCCCACTTGGTTTCACAGAAAACACCTACTCTATAATCCTCTAACTCCACAAGTAATCCTTTTGCTCGTCTCACCCCTGTCTTATTCTCAGTCTCAATTCTAATCCCTTCCACAAATACACAAGCCTACAGTCTGCATGGGAGAAGGGTTTTCGAGGCATGTGATAACCACGGGAAAGTCAATAAATCTCAGGTTTTGCACACATCTCAGGCACTCCCGTAATTCTTGACTTGGAAGACTTTGCCAAGAACTTCATATTTGTGCAAGTAGCACACCGAGCTTTAAGGCCACAAGGCACTGGTTTAGAAGGGACCTCTAAGTGAATCACCCTTCAGAAAGCATCCCCAAATTGAATCCTCTCTATAATAATCTTGTTTAAAATAGTACCAGCTCCTTCAGCTGCTTAGACTGCTTGAGCCATTAATCCTGTTGGATGGCTCTTCTAGAATCTCACTCCTCTGACTGCTACACACCTTCCACATCCCAGATCAATTTGTTCACGGCCATTACTGGTTTTGGTTTTCATTCATGCAAAGTCAGAGGTTGGCACTGAGTTTTTACTTACCTTAATCACTTAATGATCTTAATTTCTGTGAGATTCATCCCTGTCATAGCCGAGCACCTTTGTAATAATGAAAGCTATAGTACTGAGAAAGGAAAAAGGTATTCTGCCCTTACAGGCATGACGTGCGTGACAGGGCCTGATGTGAAGTTATACAGTGGAAACACCAGTAGAACAATACAGTCTAGTAGTTCATTTATGGGAGCATACCTACGACGCAGCCTGGTGGGCAAGCATAAGTTTTCTAGGTGAGAATATAAGGTTATTTGATTTAAGACCAGCATGTTGCTGAAAGGTGAAATGCAGATCATTGCTGGGTTGGTGCCTGTGTTGTACCTTTCACAGAAATCTTTGTGGTGAAGTTGGAAATTCTTATTATATCCTGGAGCTAGCTATCATTATAGATCACAGAGAATCTTATGGAAGTACAAAGGAAAATCTGTAGTGCACTAGGAAACTCTTTTGACTCTCATTGCACAGCTTTAACACATACAGCAGCATTGCTCGTCTCTCCATCTTAGCGCTACTTCTTTGACTGAGCGGTAAATCTCAAGGACTGGCCCTCCGAGCAACCCCTGCGGTTTGGCACCGCACACAAACACTTAGCCAGGTCCTATTCATACCCACTTGTGTGTTCAGTCAATGAACAGGGAAGAAGAAAGGTATATTTATTCTCTCTGCTCCAACAGCTACAGAGAGTGCACGGCCCTTCAATGCTATGGCATCGGTGCTCACGTTTATTTAATAACTCAGATTGTTTCTTGAAATTGTGCAGTTCAGGCCATGGAAATTTCCTTGTTTGCATAATTCTGTCATGTTGATATTATTTGGGTTAAACACAAAACAAAATGTTGCCCGATGACGATTTTAAAACTGAAAAATCTCTTTTGGTAGAAGTGGGGGAGGTAGATTTTTTTTTTTTCCTAAGTTGACTTCCAGTAAGGCTTGGAGGTCATTTTGAGTTGAACACATTGCAGTCACAAGTCATGCTCTTCTGAGCATAAGCAACACAATTCCCAGAGTCTTAGACATAACAGCTAAAATGGTATTTAGAAGTCTGGCTCATCCGCTCCCAGATTTCCTGGACACTGGTTTAACACACGCTAGAAAAAAACTGAATTAGTAACGATGGAACACTGAAGTTCAGTTCTACTGCCTTTCTCTTTCCTGCCCAGATTTTCTCATACAAGCACAAAACTGTATCCTTAGTCCCTAGGCAGAGACTAGAGAGCTCTTTGAGGGCTGCTGCTCACCAGTAGCTAAATCATCATCCCAAATTTCATGGGAAATCTGATTGTTCTGCTGTCATGTTTGTTGTACCCCGTTTGTGTTTCCTTTCTTCTTTCCTGCATTTTAAGTTGTGGCATTAAGCTGCACATCTTCATTAGTGGCAACAAGATGACAAGCAGGCTTTGAGTTCACCTATTTTGTTGTATCAGAATTAGTTTAGTATTTTCCAATCAGAGCCATGAATCTGTAGCTGCTAATGACATAAACAGGCCCACTGATAGTGGGTTAAAAAAGAAAGAACAAGGAAATGTCTTAAGACCTGTAGTTTAAAATAATCTTGACTTATGAAATAGTTAACAGAAAGGAGCTACTTCTACCCAGCAAGTTTTCATTAGTCAACGGTACGTCACTAACGGCCTTTTCCAGGAAATGTGTAATCAGGGCACTCCCTCAACTCATACTGGATTTAAAAATAATAATTATTATTTTATATGACTAACTTCCTCAGAAAGGAAATTTCCCTAAGAAAAATACGACTTTGTGGCTCTTACACTTTTTCTCAGGTATAAGCAATTAGTATCAGCATGAAGACAGAGATCACCTCTCTTCATCTGCTTCAGAAAGGCTAACTGTCCACGCCCAAACCCATTTAATACCAAGCAGCTATGGTCACATTAGTCTAGCTAAGCAAAGCTGAATCTCTAAAATGTGTAAAAGGGAAATGGGAAATTCAGATTATTATTGTTTCAAGTATTCCAGCTCTTGTTCTGTATGTGTTTTGAGAACAACCTTCAGTGTAAACCTGCCACAACTCCTGCCATCCTTCTGCAGTCCTGAGGCTGCTGAACTGAGAAGGCATTCTGCGAAAAGGACAAGTATTTCCTTTTCAAATTCTAGTTTGTGGATTTCAGGGAGTCTTTTGAACTTCTTCCAAGAAGGCTTTGAAAGATAATTGAAAAAGTGAACCTACTGTCAATACGCCTTGCTTAGCTATACACTGGTTGCCACCTTCCCTTGGAAAAATTAGAAGAGCAGCATTAAAAAAACTGCACGTTACTAAAGACTACGAAGAGTGTGACTTTGCCTATCTTATCTGTGCCTTATGCTGAATTTTACTCCAGGTCTTCTCTACTTAAAAAACACAGTGCACTGCTTCACTGTTATCTACCCTTTAATAAAGTGAGGTACATGGGGAGCTGCATCTTTTTTCACCCTTTCCCTTCAAGTAACATTTCTTTAAATACTGGAAGGCAGATTTCCCGTAGAAAATCATTAGATCTTTCAGCAATTAAGGAGTTAAGAATTTTCATATACAACCAGGCATAGGAATTGAAAACCCGTGCGAGAGAGGAAACTCGTGTCCATAGTTTTCAGTTTCAACCTCGGGGTTCTCCACGCCGATCCACTTTCTCATGGGAAGCAGCTGCAGCTGGTGTGGCGCTGTCTCTGACGCCATGTTGAAATGCTGTCATAGTGACAGCTTGGGCAACACACCAACTGGCACACGTCATTCTCCCTCCCTCCGGATTCCCAAGAGATGAACCTGTCTCAAAGTTAGGCCCTCCCAGGGTTGACTGGCAGGCTTTATTTTATTCTTAATTGAATAACTCCCTCAACGCAAACATATAGATATTTAGAGGAAGTCAAACACAGTCGGAGTGTTTGCATTTCTTTCCTGTTAACGTTTCTTGCTGCAATAGATCTGTGATTGTAAATTACACTGAGGTGAAAAAGGAAGCATTTCAAATGATCAGATGAGATCCAGCTTGATAAAATACCAGTTACTCTCCCAATAGCCTGCGAACCAGAGTAGTAGAAGAATCCGAAGAATGGCTACCTTGAAATGATCTTTGGCTGACATGCTCCTTCCCCAACTTTTCTGACACCAAATCTGCTGAGCTTTCAAAAACACTGCACATGCTTCAGTGCAGCAGTGTAGGAGAAGCAGAAAGTGCAGTGAGATAAGCACCTGCAAATATTTGGTACGAGCACCCCATAAGCAGAGATTTAGATTGGTACGAGTCAGTGTAATTCAGAAAACAGAAACTTAGCTTGATCAAAGGGAAACAGAGGCTGAACGCCAGCCTCCTGTGGGTGAGACTTAATTGTCTCACAAGGGAAGTCACAGAAATTCCACCAAAGAGGACAAGCATATTACAAAACGAACTGTTCTGGAGTGGGGACATGTGCTATAGCCCTTGCCATCTCCAGCTTTCTCATTTCAAGCAGAGATAACCACTACATGGAGGGGCAGAGCTCAAGACAAGGCCCTAGAACTACACTTGCTCTTGCAGGTGGCATAAGATGCATCCTACCGCACCTCTCCAGACTTCCCTTTGTCCTCAAAGACCTTTCATTGTAAGAGCTATTCCTGTGACAGCATTCAGTGCCTACAATTTATCTAAACTCCATCGCTCCTAGTCTCCAGCTGATTAGAGAAACCCCTATTGACCCACTACTGCCAAAAGTACGATACAAGATTTCCATCTCTTGCAAGAGATCGAGCAAGAATGTCTGCTAGGAATCTCCGGGCTTTCCACGTGGAAGTAGGAACAATACCCTTACAGATCAGTCATGCGGTTGTGATTTTCATGTCCTTTTTCTACCTCATTTCCTTCCAGCACTCTTTTGATATCATGCCAAGAACAAACTGTGTGTGCGTTTAAAGCAATAAAAAAAAATAGCACAAATTAAGTGTCCTCCCACCCGCGTTTTACTGGAACTCACTATCATTAGGCTGCCTAGTGAGCCTGGAGTGGCACCTGATTAACAATGCAAACCTTTGTTATCAAAAAAAAAAAAAAAAAATATTGGTGGAACAGTTCTGTCCTACGTGCAGCTCAACAATTGTGCTCCTACTCAGATTTCCTCCTGGCATGGCTAGGGCTGCTGCCATTGCAGGATGTTACCTAGATTCTAATTCTGAGTAGACAAGAAGTAAAATTCTGTTTAGTTTTTGCTTAACAAAAGAAAAAAAAAAAGCCAACAGAAATGAGTTCTGCATTCTCAGGGATAAAGATGAGAGATTGGGAGTTCACAGTTTGGCAAGTAGGGATGGCAAAACCCAAAGAGAGAGGCGTACATCACCCTAGCCCAAGAAAGAGGCAGACAATAAAGCAAGTGCAATGAAATTTCTTTAGGTGGAGATTAGCTGAAGAAAATACATTAGCAAGGGCAGGAAGAGGAGCAAGTTATCCAAACAGTATGTGGTATGTTGATTTTAATAATTAATTTAGTGCTATGAAAAGGTGGAGACAGCATAAAAGTCCTGAGCCCAGTGTTTATCCACCCTTTGTAGCCAGATTGCATAGTACACTTCTGAGTGCCTCACAGCTCAACAAAATGAAACAGGCCAAACAGCAAGCCTGTCAAATATCCCCCACAAAGTTTCATCCTAGGTATGTCATCCACGTTAAGCAAATGATAACAAGTTAGCCTCTAAGCCCTTTCAAGGTGAACAGGCACTGTATCTGGCATGGAAGCTGTTCCTTAGAGACCATCCTCAACTCCAAATCTACCTCTACAAGCAATAGCACTCAAGTAAAAATTACCAGGTGTCTTGCAAAATAGACTTAGAACAAAGTAGGTATTTCTATATTGTTCTCTTCTGATCTATACCTTGACTATAAAACCAGTACTACTAAAAACCATATTGAGCATTGTCATCTGAGTATTTCTACACAACTTTCATCGGTTTAAGAAGGAGAGCACTTCAAAATGCAAGCCATGGTGAGGATCTTTCTGCTCTGAACCATTTAGTTTTCAACCCAGACTGGCCCAACGATACATCTGAATGAAGAAGAAAGTCTAGTACCATAAAGCAGAAGACTCTTTCTCTGAGGACCTCTCGTTATGCTGTAGCTCTGAGGCTGGCATGTCCCTAGTACAGGCTTCTCAGGATAAATCCTTCTTAAGTGTCAGTTAAGCAGCAAAACCATCTCTTCAGACCGCTGTAAGTCAGCCCTGGACATAGTAGTGTCAGATTTGCCTTCATGGTGCTGTCATGCATCATGGGCATGTGCTGTGGCGTGGTACGCTGATCATGACGGGCAAAGTTCCACATTTCAGACTTCACACTTTGCATATCTATACAACATGAAGGATGATTACACACTGTTATGAGATAATTTCCCCAATTCATACTGGAGTCCTGGTTCTTTAATACCTCCGGGGAGTACCAGTCCCAAGAATCTGAAAATGAGCCAACACACCTTCAACGAAGAGAAGGCAAAACCTGCCACAGCTATAAAAAAAATGTATCATATATATATGATCACATACATTCATATTTTTATTTGGGGTCTTTTGTATCTGACTTCTGAGCCCTGTGAATCGCCTTTTCTAGCTTGACTTTACGCAGGCCAGAAACTTGCTTTAAAAACAGAAATAAAACCTCACAGTCTTTCATTGTCATGTGACTCTGGCAGATGCGTTTTTAATAAAAACTTCCCAGAGCTGCAACATTCACTATAAAATCAAGCAACGTTGTGCTGGCAATTTGATTGTTTCAGAATTCCTAAGAAACTTCCTAGGCAATGGAGAGGGGTAAGGCCTCCTTGGCAGAACAAGGCACATAATGCACACCAATTCAAGGGATTCTTGCAATGAATTAAAGCAGCTTTAATTGCCAGCCCAATATGAGGAAGAGAATAAAGGACTTCTCTCAAGGGAGAAAACCAAATGCTGATGCCACACTTGCAGCAGTGCATGTCCGATCATCTAGTGGAGCTAGCTATTGGGAGCAGAATCACCCATCAAGTTTACAGACGATGTAGCTGAGACAGAGAAAGGTGATGTGAAACCCTTGCATTTCTGCTCCCCATATCCCCATGCCACCTGAAATCATATCCGTCATCTGCATGCACAATGAGTACGGTAACGCAAGCACATCACCTTGTTCACCTGAGCTTGCAGGTATAAGCATCCCCTAGGGCACAGAGACCCACAAGCACTTGCCTTCACTTTTCAAAAGATTGGGATTGTGCAGAGCAGAGAAATAATATGAGCCGTTTTGTGCCTGTTGAAAACTCGGCTGTAACAGCCTGAGCTCTCTGGGGATGCCCTCCCTCCATTGTGTCTTGGCCGGGATGGAGCAAAGGTCCTTTTTTCCTCTCATTTAACAGGAAATAGATATCTGCAACCCTTCCTCCCAGCTATTTTCATGACCACACCAAGACATTCCTTATTATAGGCACTGACTTAAACTCTCCTGGGTGCCCCTAATTCCTCCTCACCACAACTGCATCAGCAGCCACGGCACCCAGTTTTCACGACAGCCACATGCCATTTCTACGCCTTACAATAGAGACCCTTACTGTGCCAGTCAGCATAGCAGGGTTAGACCGGAGCTACCTGCTTCGTGGGGAAAGAACATCTAGCAAACCATCTCCAACATCACACCCCTTCGCCTGTCGGTTAGAGGGAGCTGCAAAAGACAAACGAGACGGCAGCAAATAGCAGGGGAGGGAGAAACGGGGAGGAAGGGTAGGAAAGCAAAAGGTACAGGGAGGAAGGCTGGGGGGAAGGATGTGCTCCGCTACGGAGAATCCTGTCAGGATGCAATTTATTTTCATTCTGCGCGGGAGTATAATGGTGCACTGCCTGAGCTCTCTCAATAGCTGTTTTGAAGCGAACCAGGCTGGTATGTCTTTAATTTATCATTTCATTATGAAACGGTTTCCCTTCCAAGAAGCCTTCAAGTCAGGAAGCTCTGTCTGCCCACACAGGAAATTCCTTTGCAGCAACTTCCCCAAAAAGGAAATTTCCCTCAGAAGTGAGCCCAGCTCACGCCTTTGAGCAGAGCTGTTTGAAGAGACTCTGGCATGCAAGCCCCGCAAACACCCCTGCCTGCTCACCGCAGCCGGCGTGACGGGATCAGCAGCTCTGCCCTCGCACAGGCGTGCAGAGACCCCACGGCACCCGCTTCTTCTCCTGCTCCCCCCTCCCCAAAGACAGCCAGGAGCACTTGGAGGGCATGAGTTGCTGAGCTTTTACTAACAAGAAAAAAAATCTCTATTCGGGAGAGAGGCGTGGGACACGCATAGAGAGCTGAGAAAGAGCAGGGGAAGAGGAGGGGGAGCTGTAAAAAAGCTTCCCAAACTACTTTAATCCCCTACTTGGAAATCGGGGAAAATTTGCACCATATCTTAGATCTCTTCCAGTGGCACAGTCAAGACTGCACTCTGTCCCTTACACATGCTATAGGTTTTATTTAATACACTTTTGCAGTGAAGACTTGCAAGCCAAGGGAGAAAGGAGGGGAGAATATACAGAGGGAAGGGGGAGAACCACATTTACAAAAATGAATCTCGCAGACATCTTGTGAATCATTAAGTGGGAGAGAGCCAAGAACATCCAGGCCAGAGTGAATAACAACATACGGTACTTTACGAAGCACCTTAGCAAAGCGGACAGAGATCAGAAGCGCTGCCAGACTTCCAGTAAGTTTTTAAATTACCATTACAAATCATAAGTAACATGGAATAACAACTTTTTTTTATGACTACCCCCAGAAACCCAAACTGTTGTTTGGGGCAAGAGAGAACGGAGAACTGAAACTCGTGTTACATGGATGAGACAAGGCCACAGAAGCGGCACGGGCTGAAATGGATCTTGGATTGGACAACAGCAGGAAAATGAAAGCAACCCTTTGAGGGAATGTGGGAGAAACAAGGGCTAGGGACAACAGAAACACATACGGGGGTGATCACAATCAACTGGAGGCCTGTACACTAGGGAGAGAGACTCTCCACATTTTCCCCTCAGTCTGCACTTCAAAATTTGGTTTTCCAGCAATTGATGGGGGAGATCTGGTCCTCGAAGCCGAAGCTCCAGCCGGTGGCTGCCTGCCCTCCCTTCCCATCCCCTGCTTCCCCAGATAGCTTTGCCCTGTTCTCTTGCCAGCTAATTTACATGACTTTTTTTCCTATTGCTGCCCTTGGCATTACATTCAATGATTCAGTCAGCTGTTGTGTAAAGAGACTTTTGTCAGAATTGCTTAAAGGCAAATCCCCTCACTTAACTTTTATCCATGGCCTCTAGCTGATGAGTTAGTTATCACCTAAAAGAGCCCTCTGGCATATCATATGCATACTGCATATATATCTACTTGGATGGCATCCACGCTACTGTCAAATCACTGGAGATGATTACGAGATGGGGTAAAATATAAAAACTGATATACTAGAAACGATCACCAACCCATCTAGACAAATGTTCTTCAGTATACGGAATAAGGAAACATTAAGCAATCTCTTCTATAATATATATTGCTTATTTCAATCTCTGGTAATTCGTCGTTTAAGGACATCATGAGCTATGGTTGCATCCAGACCACTGTTTCCATACTGACCAAATGGCCTATCCCTCCTTCCATAGCTTTATCTGGTTCCTTTTAGAGACCATTTACACTTTCGGCCATTAAAAACATCTTCCTGCAATTATTTCTTTCAGGTAATGATGCATCCTCATTCTTGCTTCTTTTAGACATGTTGCCCAGTGATTTATCTGGGATCTCTGGATTTGCTGTTCTGTGAGGAACTGCGAATAATCATTCACTGTTCACCTTTTCCATACCAAGTATGATTTCATAGCCACATGATAACATTCTTCCTGCCAACCCATTCACTTACAAAACTATCTTTTCCTCAAACTGCAGTGTCCTATTTCCTCCCTCTCGTCTCCAGGGAGTGGTAAAACCAGGGTAGTCTTGTTCTAGCTGGGTCCCCTATCATATTAAAAATGGTCATGTGGATGAGACCATCACATCCTGAGTGAGATTGAGTTCGAACAAGCTCAAGACATTAAGAACCTCTCTAGAAGTTCAGGAGCTCCAACGAGCCTGTGTTAGACCTTCAATTTCCTAACAATTTTGGTGGAAAATAACGAAATCAATGCAGACTTGCTAAACAAATTTGAGACTGGTGACTGATTTTTGACAAGTGTCTTTGCTTAACTCTACAGCCAAGAGATCTTCACAGGTTTTACAACCAAAGCACATGAAAAAGTCAGGAGCTACTCACATCAGTAATTGTTTTCTGCCGAATGACCACAACAACCTTCTCAATGAGGCTTCCCTGTACTGTGGTGCCATATGAATGAGTTGCTGTCTCTCAAGAAGAATTGAGAAAATATTAAAATAAAAATAATTTACTTCCATCCCAATTCTGAGTGACACTGGGAGTAGCTAACTTAGTAGATGACCATAACTTCAAGTGTTAAAAGACACGCTGGGCATTTTGTTCATGCAGAGAATGATAATAATGTCCCTGGTTCTCCAGCAGTCGGGATCTATTAAAGTTGTGGCTGTCCTGAGGCTCAAATTATACAAAGCATATGTGTAATTTAGAGTCGGTTAAGAGACAGGTTTTGTACCACTAACTGTATTTTTACAGTCTTTACATTGTTGATGTTACATTGACATATAAAATTGTACTGTGAAAACGTTTCGAGTGGGGTCCCAGTCATTTCAGGATAAAATAATCAGGGTGAGCTACCTTTATTCACAATGGGTTATACCACTCTGATTATTTCAGTTTCCAAGGTGGGACCAAGACTGTTTGTGGATTACCCTCTTGGGAAGTGGCCCATGCTGTGCACACAGTAAGAAAGCATTAATTGCAGCTGAGTCCCACCTACAATTTTAAGCCAACTTAGAGATTTCAAACCATATAAAACACTGCTGACTCTGTACACTCAATCTGGTAAAAACTGATTGAAAGACCAGTTCAAACCTGGACTTCTAGTCCCAAACATGGGCTAACGCTTTGGTGCCTGCTTGATGCAGTAGAGACATGGAGAGGACAGCATTGTGAGCCTACTGGGCAGCATACATGGCACAAGAGGCATCTTCCGCGCTCTTTTGCATCTATTTTTTCTGATCATAGGCAGTAATTTTACAATTCTGCCTAGAAAAAATGGTTGTAACATGTTGTGTTAATTAGCTTCAAGAGAAAAGGGAAGAGTAACAGCGTCTGTGCATAAAACCTAAGTACCTGAGCAAGTCTCCTTTTTGCAGGATCTACATATGTACATGTACACAGAGATACATGACATGTGTCAGAGTTAAAAAAAAAAATCCAAAACTTCTCAGCTTTGGAATAAATTTTGATTGTTAACTCTTTCCTGAGTTCACGTGGGGTTTTTTGTGCACACACGTTCTCACTGCAAATGATGGAGCACCAGAAAGGCCACGGGAGAGAAGCTGTGCTCAGGGTTATCCTGAAGTAGCTGGATTCTCCCAGAACCCTCACAAAAAAAAATCATAATTATGGAGAACTCACCACGGCACTGCATATCCAACCAATTTGAAAGACATCTGGATTCACTTCTGGGTGTTCTGTTGAACTGAATCAGCCGCCAAACTTTGTGAGATTCAGCCATCATTACTGCACACACTGATAATGGTGTGGCAGGAGGCCAACAGCAAATACTGACTCCTTTAACAGCCCAGCTGCTTCAGGTCAGTCCATCACAAACACAGCTCGTCTTGCTGTCACTGTTACCTCTGCTGACACTCCCAGTCCCTACGTTGTATTTCATTCGGCATGATTTTAAAACTCAGAGGGTGTAAAAAATGGGAGGAGGACTGTAAATGTTCCAGCTCTTACAGACACTGAGTGCTACCTCTTGTTCCTATTCTGTTGAGCTCCAAGGCTTCAATCCTGCACCAAACCGTGAACTTCTTCTACCGCATGTGACCCATTCACCACTGCCCCACACTGTGCATTGCACCCCTGAGAACAAAACAAAGTGGAAGTAGAGAATGATCCCTGTGATTTGGTTACACTCACTTTCAACAAGTGAAAACCACCAAGCAAGCTGTAAGAGCAGTGATGAAATAAGCCTCATGTATTTAATAACAATATTTGTCACCACTATTAGTATTTAAAGAGCAGTAAAAAAAAAACACAACCTCTAATAAAAAGATCAAGGTGCCTCAAACACACCCAGCAACACAGTAATGACTACCTAGAGTAATGCAGCTAAAAGCCCAGAGGTAATCAGACCACTAGGGAAGTTTCCAAGGAAGTAAGATACAAAGAAGTATGACACAGAAAAAAAAAATGGGGAACAAAGAAGTATCTGTGTACGGGGTGCGGGGGGGAAGTTTCTGACAAAACGGCTTCACTGAAGCACGGAGAGGAAGTGAAAGCCAGCAAGGAGGCTAAAAACTGAAGGAGATATATTGCTTGGAAGAAATCATAAAGAGAGAACAGGAAGGAGGAACTTATATACATAAATGGAGATTTCCCCACTAGGAAATAAACAAGGACCCACTCGAGTGGCAGAACTGAAATGAGTAACTGGTTTGTGGACCGGCAGGGACCAGGGCTACTTCCTTCTGCACTCCTGAGAAGGAGGAAGTAGAAAGGGAGAAATTCTCAGTATTGCATAAAACCAAAGAGGCAGTCGTTCCTTCATCTCTCTTCCCCCAAACATTAGCCAAACAAGTGGAAGCGCAGCACAAACCTACACATTTACTCACACAAACATGCACACTCTCTAGATAAAACCACGGCCAGCTGCTAAAGTCAGTGAGACAATTCGTATTCCTTTCAGTGGGTCCAGGAGGTCACACTTTTTTCACACTGCAAGCATCTATTAAGCTGGCTGGACAAACCATTTCTGGTTCAGCCCCAACATTTCCACTTAGGGCTTGTGCAAATTTAACTCACGAGGGCCAACCCCTGTTTGTGCTTTCCGAACCCTCCTTTGCCACCACTATTTTTGTTGTTAGTGCCCAGAGTGGCAGAACCATGAGCTCCGGACTCTGTGTGGAGGGAGGGTTTAAATATCACAGAATCTCTCTGCTGGCTTGAGTTGATGGAAATGTTCTTTAAAGCTCAGCATCAAAGCATTCACTTTATAAGCTGCAAGCCTTGGTTCTTGTGCCAGCAGCGACTTCTCCCCATAATTAATTAATACCGTATTAATTGTGCATGTTCCACAGGCCTGTTGAGGAGGTGTGGCAAGGCCTACACATGCAGATCAACCCTCAGAGTGCAGTCAAGAGAGGTGCACAGGAGGGAGAAGGTAAAACCCCTTCATGTACCCACAAAGGAAAACAGAGTACAAGCAATGTGCTCAGGGGCTACGCAACCAGCGTTTGCGGAGGAGCGTGTGCTGAGCCCCGCCATGGCATTTCAGCAAACAACGAAGGATAAGGGCGAGGAGGGATGGATCTTCCACCAGCTGCACCCTTGTGCAATCTGTTCGGCTCTGGGCCAGCTAGGGGCACAACCACTGGGCCAAAAGCAGGGGCCCGTGGCAGCTGAGTGCCTTTGCGGGTAGGGATTTGGCCACGAGTCATAAGATCCTGCGAAATCGCTGGAAGGAGAAAGGGGGAGGAGGAGGGAAAGGGAGATTATTTGACCTCCTCTGTGCTGTGCTGGGCCTCAACTCCCCACTGACTCCCAGTGCTGGGGAAGGTGCACCCTCACTGTTCCAGGGGCTTTGGCCACGGTGTCACCGGTGCTGTGCATGGCAGGGAACCCACCATGGGCACCTCACCCTGGCCCCAGGAAAACTAGGGACAAGTGAGTAAAGAGGATGTGCCAGGCACAAACACCCCCTGTGAAGAAGCCCATCCCCAGACATGCCTCAGGATTTGGCTGGAGACAGGTGCCCATCAGCAGCCACGCAGGACACACCAGCCTGCAAGCAGACCCACAGACCCTTCCTTGCTGTAGGACAGAAGCCAAGGCCTAACCAAGGCCTAAGCGCTGATCAAGGTGATTTATGTAGCAGACTTACCCTCTATAAAACAATCAAGCTAGTGGACACACATATTTTCTATTGTAATCTGAATGACAGGTACAGCTGGCCTGAAATCTAACCTGAAAAGACATTTTCACACTAACTCTTGCACCAAATTTATTCATCTCTATAAATTTTTGTGTAGGTAAACGATTATTTGTTTTTTCTGAAGGTACTGTGCATTTGACATTGTTAAAAGAACAAGGAAAAGCAGGACTGGCAAAGGAAAATTTTAGCAAGACTCCAAAGTAAAAGACATGAAATTAAAAATACATGAAACAGAACCATAAAAACGGGGGAGATAACATAGAAAATTGAGGAGGTTTATAAACTAACTGCAGAAAATACTCCCAGCAAGTTACTTTTAGAAAAAAGGAAATTTATGTTTAGCTATGAATTTGCTACAGCACGTCCACAGTAACCATGAAAAAATGCAGTTGAAGATCATGCTATTTATCCTGAGATGACAAGGCACCTTAACAAACTGTACACAGAAAGAGAAGCACTAAAATACAGGCACACACCAAAAACCTCAGGAATTCTGTTTAAAGCAGGTAATACTTTTCACTCACGAGGAAGGCAGAACACAATTTATGTTTACCATATAAAAAGGAGACTTTTTTTTTCTTTTACAGTGTTTCGAGAAAGATAAGCACAAATAACCAGACATCTAAACTTTACATAATTAAAAGTACAGCTGCAGATTAAAATCTTAATTTGTGGATTTGAAGAGCCTATGGCTGCCAAACCTAAGACTCTTACCGTACCCTGTCCCTTTCTTTCAACGGTTTGAAAGAAAAGCTAAACAAATCTCCCTACATTTTTAAAAAATAAAAAGGTAGCTATTTATAGCTGCATTTATTGGAGCTGTTTCCTTATCAGGAAGTATGTAGCTGGGAATTACTGTCTGCCTACATCGGAAATTCTTTCTGGGATACAAAAACCCAAAAACGAAATTTCCCTTCAAAAATATTCTGTGTTTTTTTGCTGCTGGTGGGTTTAAAATAAAACGTCAGTGCTCTGACCAGGTCACAGCCCCTTCGGGATGTTTGTTTTGCAAACAAGAAGCTTTAAGACACCTGAGGGAAACATTAAAAAAAGGCTTCTAGAGAACTCAAAGCGGGAGAACGCTGAAAACATATTAATAAGTTGAGAAAATAAACCTTTTTTTTTGCAGAATGCTGAGATAGTGCAATTTCATTATCAGCATTATAGTATTTTCCTCTGAAATGAGTGCGTGCTTACCCTTACCGGAAAGCATTTGCAAAATTTATCACTCTGGCAAAGCGCTGACTCTCACAGTGCTTCCTATACCTGGTTTGTTCAGACCAGGTCTTTGTCGTCAGACCCTCCTGACTGAACTCCTGTCACCCGATTCACTGCTTCCCCCTCCACCCCAGGGCATACCCAGTAGTCCACAGTGCAATATTACGCGAAACTACTGCTTTTCTTTTCAGAAGGGAGTGTGTGATGCCAAAAGCCCATTTCAGGATCCCACCCCTTCTGCATGTCACAGTACCACGACAGGGCAAAGGCCACACAGGACATGGACAGAATATTGCTTGCCTGCAGGAGGTGGGTCCAGTTTTTCGCAGCACATGCAATCCAGTAACTCTGGGATTTCAATAGTGAATCTCCAGCTACAGGGATCCACTCAGTAAACTCTCAAATAGGAAGACTTGCACTGTCTCTAAATCAAATCCCATAACTCTGAGGATTTTGCCACAGAAGTCCCTTACCCTACCTCTCCACTGATTGCAGAACACTCCATACTATGTCTGTGGGCATTAAAGGCAGGAAGGATATGTTGGTTAATCACTAGAGATGTTAATTTCATTTTAACTTGTCATCGTGTAATTTAACATTTTAATTTTCTGGTTTGTATACTTGCCACAGAGCTACTTAATTCTGCTGCCAGTGCAGAATGGATGCTTTTTTCTCCAGTATATACAAAAATATACATATATTCAAAATATACAAAAGCATATGGAGATCAAAACCAGACAGGCACATGCAGTAAATAAAGCAGGTTGCTTAGGGCTATTCCCAGGGTATGATTTTTATGCATAAAGACTCACAAAGATTTGGAGCTGAGCAAGTATCTCAATGCTTTGACTCTAGAAAGCCAATCAGTGGTGACTTTATTAACGCACAACATCACCAACCATATGCTTATTAAATATATAAATAACTCATAAGTTCTTGAACAAAGATTACTGCTACATTAATAATAGTGTGCTAGTCCTGCATGAAACAAAGTTTACAATGAGGAGCGAACATATTCAAACTTACTCATTCCATAAAAGACAAGACAGCACACAAGCACCCACAACAGTGGAATGGCTGATGCACAAGTGCTTCCTCTTCCCAAGTATCTTTGGAAAATTACCTTGTGAAAAGGCTCTTGGCTGAAGTGTTGGACTGGGCCTCCCGATCTGGAGGGAACCATTTTACCAAAAATGTCTTCAACAAACTTACAAATCATGTAGCCCTTCTGCTCCAGCAGTAAAATAGGGAGTTGTAAAATGAATGTAAAACCCTGTTTAATGGAGATTCTTTCATGCTGTATTTGTTAAGTATGACAAGGAGTGCCAGCACAGGGGAGAGAAGACATACAAGTACAGTAGAAAGAAATCCAGTCTCTCATAAAGGACATAAAATAATTGTTTTCTCTGTGTGTATATACACATGACCTATTATGTTAATCCCTGGTACCTTGAAGCTGTAGCAAGTTTCTCCTCACCCACTACATGCTCCTCTAAATGCTGGCCAGTGGTTCTCTCATCCAATATTCAGAGGTTCAGCTCTGTTTTTTATTAGGGGAGTGGACATCACATGCGTGCTATGATGTTTCCGCAAGGTTTTCTACCACACTTGTGTTTTGTTGCAAGGCGCTTACCACACAATGGTTTGTTATTGTGGAGTTGTTAGTCACGGCTTACACGCAGTTTCTCTTCTGCGTTTTCTTTAATTGTAAGGCTATTTATGAACACTGGGTTCTTTACATTAATTTTATTTCTTAAGAAAAAAAACAAACAAAACAAAACAAAAAACAAACATGGAAGCATTTATAACAACACAAATGAAAAATTAAACAGACACATTTGGGAAGGGAAGAAAAGCAAGCTAATTTTAGGTTCACTGATCTTGACAGAGTCTCTTTAAGACAAAGCTAAAAATGCTTCAAACCCAGCAATACCATAAATGTCCTGCTGCTTTTGCTTCTTATTCCTCCCCACACTTTCCAGGGGAATTCCACAGGGGATCGTCTTGAATCCCGGATTAAAGCAACACGGCTCCCTTTCCCCTCTGAACAGAGGTGAGTCTGCGTTTTGCAGATTTAAAACCCTGAAGTGAAGCTTTCCAGGAGCGTAAAAGACAGGATTAGCTCCACTGGGACTCCCACACTGCAGGCTCTCTGTGCCCTGAAGTGCTGGTCTCCTGCCCTCCCACCTCAGGACTGCTTGGCAAGTTCCCACCGGGGCAGGAAGGTTCCCATCCCTCCACCCGCTTCCACTGGGGACTTTTGGCACAGGAAACCTCAGTGTTAACTCTGTCTGGGTAGAAACCAGGTACATTNAAAAAAAAAAAAGGCACTTGACTCTTAAAATACTCTCTCAAGAAGCAAAAACCAGCTCACAGCACTGGCCCGACAAATTTTTTCACGCTTAAGCTGGATGCCTCTGCCACAGTCACAAGGCAGCAGTAAGGAGCTAACAGATTTAGGGTTCAACTCGCCAGCTGTTTACATCAAGGGTGACAACTGAAGCGGCCTTGAGTCACCACGATGCAAACGCAGTGAGAAGGGGCTCAGTTTCCCACAGGTGAGGAACAAAGACTGTGCCAGAAAAATATAAAGCAGGATTTTCCTGATCCAAAGGCCACAGCTTTCGCAACTGGATCAGTAATGAGGTTTCACTCTTCCCAGTCCAACATATTCCAGATAAAGCTATTTTAAGTGAAACAGCAGCATCTATGTTGTGCCTTAGCCACAGTGCAAGAGTGAATCTGACACTGGGCTTCCCACCCATCCAAATCGCAGGTCTGTACGACTGCTTCAAAGCTGGTTGGAGATTCACTGTAAGAAAGACCCAGGAGGCAAGCTAGAGCAGATGAGTTAAATTCAGATGAGCACATGAAGCTGCCTGTGGAAGAGGCCACTTCAGGTAAAAGGCAGGCCTTATCCATGTCTCCCTGGCTCATGATTTCCATCCTGTTTGCCTAACAACTGGATGTAACAATCATGAAGGAGCCAGGCCCAGCCACTTCACTAGGGTTGACCAAAGTAATGGTCACTGAGGCTGACAGGACAGCTGGCTCAGATTGCCACAGTCCAGCCAGCCCATCAGTAGATTGTTACGAGTTGAAAGACCACGAGGCACTGCTGAACAGAGGAAGCAGATGGGCCCTGCCCTGCGTAGCTCACTGTATAAACATGCGAGAAAAGCCCGTGGTGGAAGATGAAGATGCAACACCAAGGAAATCAAATACAGCAAACAGTCTGGCTGTAGTAAGCAGTGCCACTGACCTGGTTTAATTTTTTTTTTTTTTTTTTTGGTAGTGGGTTGAGGTTGATTACGAAAGAACTAGGTAGCCAGAGAGAAAATGATGTATAAGGTGAAAGGGAAATTAGGAGGAAAGGCAAGCATAGAAAGGACAGAGAGAGGAAGGAACGAGGCTTAAGTGGCCATAATGTCAGAGAAGACCAAAGAGGGGTCTGCACGAAGCCAGCCACCCGAGAAAAAAGGCCATTCCAGATCCTACTAAAATCAGTGGGAATTTAAGCACTCATTTCACTGGGACCAGGAATAGTCTCAGAGTCATTAATTTGACATTCTGGCCACCTCTCAGTCCTTTTGTCTTATGCAGCTTTTATTTTATTTTCCCTGTATGTGCGTCAGTCAGTTTTGTTCCACAAAGATCCTTCCAAAACAAATATTTTTATTGCTTGCTGCTCTAAAAGTGGCTTAGGGTGAAGGGCTTTTTTCCCGTCTCACGACATACTTTCAGTTCAATGCATTGAATATTCTAGTAACTAAATAACAATATGCTTAATGCTTCGAAGTGGCTTTCCAGCTGCTAGCCAAAATTGTAGAATAATTAACAGGTGCCACAGGATTAATAAAAGGAGCAGCATAATTAATAGACACTATACAGAAAAAATGGATCCTTGGCAACCGTGACACTGTTGTTGTTTCCTCCTCCTCCTTCTCTTAATTGTTTCCTGCATTCCTAAAAAAAAAAAAAAAAAAAAAGAAAACTGGTGCCCTTAAAACACAAATGATGCATATAAGCAACAATGCGTGATCAGGAGAAAAAAAATCGTAATGAACTGCTTTCAGGACTGATAAATGCCTGAGTTTAAAGAACCTGCTCAACTGAGAGTCCAACTGCCTGACCTGCCCTACTACTCATATCCACACTTGGGGCTAATTTAGAAGACTTTTCTGCAGAATGTAGTACATGTAGGGTCACAGGGATGCCAAACCAATACAGACCCACCGGACACGCCTCCATCTAATCAAGAGTATGAAAACCAATATAAATAGGCATGCAGAAAGATTCCTACGAAGCACTCACTGAAAACTTAAAGCCTTTAATATAATCATTGCAGAAAACTAAAATTACCCTTCTGTCCTTCCTTAATGAGGGCAGTAGAACAGACAGTAATTAGAAGGAACACATAGATACTGAAATAAAAAAACATTATTTCACTAGCTGTGTGTGACCAGGTCTGGATACTCTAAGTTCACCAAAATCAGCTGTAGCCTGGAACATACCACACACTGGAAAATTAAAGGCCAGAACCCAAGCCTACATTTGAAACAAGAAGTACTCGAACTACCTTACAAATAGGCCCTTGGCTTTCCCCACCACCACGACCCCCCCAAAAAAGTGAACACAGTCAAGAAGATGACAACACTATAATCCCAATGTAAAAGTTCTCCCCTATGAGATGATGCATGTACCCTGACACCTACACTGGGTTATTTTACTCTGAACATCAGTGCAGGCTGTTGGGGATTCAAAAAAAAACAAAAGCAATAATTAGTTGCTGCCAAGAATAATCGCTTCATGTGTACAGAAAACTATGTGCAGTGAGCCTTGCTATCACAATGGGCTGTATGCATACGAAGGATGCCAACACTAAAGAAAGAAGAGTAACTAGTTTAGAGGAAGAAATGAACTCCTGACCATGCTTGTATCAATAGAAAACACTGTGAAATCTTTGCCCATGAGGTTCCATCTCCCTAAACAAACCCATATGCATTCCCAAGAGAAGATGCCCTTCAGAGATAAAAATCAGACTGTACAAATTAACAGAAATGTGCAAGCAGGAATGCTGCTGCACAGGATCAGAGCATGCAACAAGTTCTTTTTCAGCACTGATATTTCTGCGTCTCTTGTTGAAGTTTTATGTTGAAGGTGATGAAGAAAATCATGAAGCCTTTAGCACATATTTACAGCTGCTGTTGTAGAAAAATGCTATTTTCTCTCTGATCCACAGCACATTAATAGACACACGGTGGATTCTCATATCCATCTCTTAAATGCTCTATCCTCTATCCAGTTCCAGTAACTTTTTACTACAAGGTATTGGCCATAGCACAAAATGAGTAACTAATGACATTGTACCAGATGAGATAAAAAGATTGGTTTTAACTTAAAAAAAGAGAACTTACTCTCTGTGGTAATATGGAGTAAGTTTCCTTAGAGATAAGGGGTATGCAAATAGTTTCAGGACTTCCACCTATCTCAGCATTCTCCATTATGACAATATCTGTGCAGTCACTGTACTAATTTTCACAACTTTTAAGTCTTTGCAGTCATGGTATTTCCATTTTAGAGTGGGTAAACTAACAAAAGATGTCCAGGGTCACAGAATGCAGCAAGGGCAAAGCCTTGTGTGAGAGCTGAACTTGCTCCTCCTGAATCCTCAGTAAACATCTCAGTTTTCCCAAAACTCCTTCTATCTGACATTAATGCAGTCTAGCGGAGGCCAGATACACTTCAAAGCTACCACAGCGTACATGCCAGGGACAAAGAGCAAACTGGAGATCACTGTACTTTCAGACTATATACCTAAAGTAGATGCATGCATATTCTCCAGCTCCCCACTGATGGTTTGTTTACAATGCCTGCAATACGCAGTAGGTAAGAAGTGGAAGACAGGCAAACAAGTGTGTTTAAAAGTATGGGTCAAAAGTCCTTTACAGAGAAATACAGCATCAGAGATACATGAAAAGTACCAGAAAACGATTCTCACTGTCCCAGAGCTTTAAAGTTAAGACTGATTACATTGTACTTCTATACTATGGGAACAGGGCAGGCTTGAAAGAAAGTGGCTAATTAAAACAAGAAAGGTTGTGTGAGAAGGGGAAAAGTGCCTTCACATCACCCCCAGGAAAAGGGATTTCTCCATATATTTCCAGCCGTGTTGATCAAAGAGAAGGAGACCTCCTCTGCATGCTTGCAGCAAAGAGGAATCTGCATTCTGCTCTTCTAAACCTTTTACTTCTCCCTTTTCCAGCCTCTGGATCAAATCAGTTCAGCATAGCTGAGACCCATTTGCTCACCAAACAGTGAGAAATAATTTATTGCACCAAAGGAAATTGCTCTACTAATTGTCCTGATACTAATATCTATTAGCGCCTTCAGAGTGCTCTTAAACATTAGAAACAGTGAAATTCCTGATAGGAAGGCATAAAACACTGCCTGAATCCACAGAGTGCACTTCACGTTCCATTTGAAATGTTTGTCTCTAGTTCTACCTGTGCTTGGGCCAACTGCTGCTTTCAGCCACACCTGTAGTGCAGCTCTTGAACTTTCAGGCTGGCAGAAATGAAGATGTATGGGTTAGGACTGAACTCTGCCTTCAGTTCCGTAAATGTCATCAGAATGTCACGGACACAGAGAATGAGTGGAGACATGTCCAGCTACCAGCTACTCACATGGCTGTAAAAACCTCCCGTATCTCTCTGTTGCACTGGAGTGAGGGAGGTTGAGGGTTGAGGTTGCTTCACCTAATTAACAAAAACAATAATAAGGCTGGAACCAAACAAAAGCTCAGACCTAAAAAAAACGCTCAGACTTTGCAAACCTAGACCAAATCTTCACACATGCTACCAAACCTGAACTAGAAATTAGCTACCTTGCCTGAATTTTAGGGCAGTTTGAATCTACACGTCTCAAAAAAATTAGAGGGGTCCATGCAGGAATTGCAAAATCCCATTTAATACCTCTTAAACCTCATGACCCAAGATCCAAAGATGGTTAGGTATCTCTGTACCTGGTATTAGGAAGACTACTCCTGGAATACCATCTTCAGTTCTGTTGTCCTCACTTCAAGAAGGATATCTGAAGTGGGAAACAGTTCACAGAGATGATACAAAGAGCATTTGAAATCTGGAAGCTTCACAGGAAGATTGACAGCCTTGAGAACCTCTCTTCCTCTCCAGTTCAGCCAAGAAAAGGTTAAAAAGTGACTTTACCTAAAAGCACCTATATCAGGAGTAGTCTTTTGACAATATTTAGCAGGAAAGGAGATAATGAGATCTAATAGTTGGAAACTGAAGCTTGACTAATTCAAACTATAAATAGGACACTTAAAAAAAAAGCAAATAAGGAGGATAATTAAGTATTGAGAGAACATCTAGAGACCTTATATCCTCTGCACCACTGCAGTCTTTACATGAAGAGCAGAAATATTTCTGCATAACATGCTGTAGCTCAGATACTTGACCTAAACACAGCAGCTACTGAATGAAGTTCTGTAACTCAAGTTACACCAGAGATCGTTTTGGGAATTCATAATGGTCCCTTCTGGCCTAGCTATGAATCTATACACTTTAAACAGTGGTTCTAACAATATTTGGGTCAGCTGGTTGGTGACAATGTCTGGGTCACTATTGACTGCATACTGAGCTACAGAATACTATACTGCCATGGACTACAACTATTAAGGCCATACAAACATGCTTCATGATGTATATGACCTGAGACACTGACTTTGTGGAAGCCTATTCCACAGATATTTAATGATTAATCATCTGTGTTTTTAAGATACAACAAGTCACACTGGTGTGAAAATACTAGTGGGAAAGCAGCCTCCTTGCAAGTTTAAAAATGTGCCAATCAAAAGAAAAGAAAAATCAAAAGAAAAATCAAGGTGAAAGATTGTATCACACCTAAAAATACTGGATAAAAAGCTTTCACAGACAGGAAGCCTCATAATCTTTACACTACTGAGCCTGCAGGCTAGCTGGTGGGAAGCAAGCAGGTAGCAAACACAGTCAGTATCAGGGGTCTCTGCCTTCCTGCCTGGTGCATATATCAGACCCAGGGGGAAGACAATAAGCAATTGGGAAGCCAGCCATGAGCCTACCTGTGGAGAGGACAGGGGCTCCCGCTGCAGAATAAATAGTACCAACTAATGCAATGAAAACAAGCAAACAAATGAAACAAAAAAAAACACCAAACACCACAGATCTCAGAGACAGAAAGCCCCATGAGGGAAAAGAGCTGATGGAGAAGAACTGCTTCTGTGTTGGGTTTTGTGTATCTAAGTTTGGGGCAAAGGATATAAATGCCTTATAAGTGTGGCAGCAAGTCCTCCACAGGCTGGGGATCCAGGGTAGCAGTGACACACACGGACGAGCAGGATCTGGGAGCTCACGGATACTTGGGCAGTGACCAGACGTAGTCAGAAATGCTGCAGCACCAGCTCTCATTCCCACCAGAAAGCACAGGAAAGGTACAACTTGGGCTACCCTGCACGGCAGGCAGAAGAGAGTAAGAGGCAGCAGCAGGCAAAAACACGGCCGTGCAGAACACAGCACGGGCAACAAGCGACCTTGGGGCAGAGCAACTCAGTGGCCAGCAAGGGAGCAAGCACAAGACTACAGAAGTGCATCCAGAAGTTTGCATCCAGAAACGATTGTGCCTGGAAGTCAGCTGAGGACAGGAATAAGAATGTCTTCTGATAAACACAGACTCTTTTTTCCCCTCCCTCTGAAATCCCAAACTCATTTGTCAGATGGCAAAGCACAAAGTCAGGTTTGCTCCTGGCCCATTTGCTCATTGTCGCTCAAGTACCCCAGGAATGTAACACCTGACAAAAGTTTACTTAAAACCTCTCGATTTACATCAGAACTGCTTCCCCTCCAAAAAGGAAAATTCCATTCTTCCTTGTCCCCATCCTATCTCACTGATTCACCTCTTCATGGCCAACAGCCCTTGGCCTTTCCTATTTCTCAAACACTAAATCATCTCAGCAAGGAAGTGCCTGACTCTTGCCTTGCCCCCAGCTCGTTTCTGTTCCAATGTCAGTGATATGCCCTTCCTCCTTTGCAGCATCCTTTTGTGCACAGCTAAGCTCATTCTTCCTCCTCTCCCACTGCCTCTGTCAGCACACACGCTCTGTAGTAGAGAGCCTGGACACCAGGAGCATTTGACAGGGAGACCCATAACTATCTGAAAAATACCGACGGCACAAATGCACTCCACTTGCCACAGTTTGTGAAACCCTGACCTTGTGCTGCAGCACATTGCTGAGCAGCTCCTATACTGTGGAAAGAAATATAGTATTTCCTACCAAAATAAAGCCTCCATATTTATGCCTGCCATGAGAAATAAGTAAAATCCTTGACAGGGGGTGCAGAGGATGGGGGGCGGTGGTGGGGGGAATAACGTACTGTATTTAAGAGCAATTTCCTTTGGTTAACAAGAGGATTTAGAAAAATCAAACCAGCTAGAACTTTGGAAAAAAAAAAAAAAAAAAGGAAAACAAAAGGTCTAAAGGCAGGGAGCTTCCCTGATCTCTTCCATAAAAACAGAAACACCTCCTCCCACCACCCCGCACCCTCCTTAATCCAAAAACGTAAGAAGCCTCCGTGCTGACACTCACGCAGGTGTGCTGGCAGTTTGATCGTGTCTTCCTCCATCCTGATCGCTCGAGGCACTGGGACATGTAGTGGTGACGAGGAAGTGTAATTCGGTACCGGGCTCACTGGGGGTGTGTACGAAATTCTTTCCTGCTGTTAAAAAGAAAGCGGGGTGGGGGGGAGAGAGAAAGAGAGAGGACAACGTGAACTTTGGAACAGAGGTGCAAAACCAAGGCAGGGGAGGGGGAAGTGGGTGGAAGGAAGGAAGGAAGTGGGGGCGAACGGCATGAGTGATGCAGCCGGCTGCCCAGGGAGCCATCGAGCCTGCAGCCTGTCCACTTGTGGGCAAGTGTGGCACGGGCAACGAGCTGCCTGGCACTGCAGCCACAGGCCAAAGAACTTTTCGGGTGATGGGTTTAATTTTCAAAAGGTCCATGAAGTTTCCAAGGGTCTTCTCAAATTTGCTGAGGGAGGAAAGGGAAGTGACACACAAGTGGGGAAACTCTGAGGGTTTTATGTCAGTGAAAATCTGACAGCAACTCCATGATATGTGCATGAGTACTGTTACAAAGTGCCAAAAATGCAATCTTATGCTAACAAATCAGACATGATCTGAGCACACTTATTATTTAACACTTTACTCCTTCATAGCATTTTGAAGTCATTAAGCAATTAGTTTTGTCTTTACTGCAGAAAGCCATACTAGCAGAAAACTACCATTGAGTGATGTATTTTTTTCTTGTATATAGTTACTAGCACTTCATTTGAAGTAGTTTAACTTGCAACCAAATAAGTAAGCAGCATACAGAAAGCAACTATGCAAGGACAGTCAAAGAGAGTGAAAGGGCAATTCGTGAATGTTGCATTAGTTTCGTAATTGTCACTGTTAGGCTTTTATTTCTGAAAACGGCTGCCAAGAAATTTAAGACTGAAATTTCATCTGATCTGATAGGAAAATTCTTCCATATTCTAAGCCCGTACTCCAATCACAGCACAAATTATACTCTTCGTAAATAAACATAGCCACAATTCTACGGAAGCATAAAAAAAAATAATTATCATATGCTTCCTGGAAGGCAATGTGTGTTATTCCCCAAAAGCATGCTGCTGACATTTAATGATGGCAGTGCAAACAGCATGGATTTACATCCACATACATAAAGAAGCAAAAGGAGCTACCTTCCTTCCTGAGCATTTGCAGTAGAGTACATGGGCAGCTCCCCCACCCTGACCAAATCTCTGGCAAATGGAAGAGAAAAACTTGGTGCTGGAGCAAGAGTGGGTAATTACTTCCATTACGAACCACAATAGTATCATGGATGTGCAGCAGGGAATTAGACTGAGGCTGACATAGGCACCTGCAGAATGTAACCTTAGCACCCTCACCGCCAGCAAAGGGAAGGAGAGGTTTGTGCAACATGGGTAAATAACTACTAAATATACTAAAGCTGAAAACTTCAGGCAGACTGGATGACTGTCCAAAAAGAAATGGAGCACGTAGAAAGTCTTGCACCTCTCAAGACCGCTTCAAAGCAAGCCCAGCTCATTCTGGCACAAGGTGCTGCTATGAGCCTGCTGTTCAGGAGCTCACACAGAACCAGAAGTTTCGCCTCAATGTCTGGAGTCCCATCACTTCACCACCACTGCTGATAGTCGAGGCAAGGAAGACTGACAGCCTGTGGAGAATAAATGATCCACCTCAGTACTAAGTGTTCTGGGCTTAGACGGAGTGGGAAGACAGGCCTGGTTAATTCCACCACCACTGTGTTATTTCTGGGAGTGCAGCTTCTGTGGCTTTCAGCTCAGTACTTTTCAACCAGAAATGGTTCAGTCTTACATTCCAGTCTCCCACAAAGCCCTTTAACATCTTACTGTGCCCACTCATTTTCTTTCTACTCACTACTGTCCAGGCAACAGCAATCCATTAGCTCATAAGAATTTAGTTTTCCTTAGTCAACAAACAGGGATGTTCATTGAGACATGGTGAAAGACGCACCTGCGGAGCTACAAAACATCATTCTGCTTTCAACTTTTGCAATTTCTCCCCAAAACAGCTGACATTCCGCTTCACGTTCCCGCGAGGTGCAGCTCTCTGGGCTCGTTCTGCAGTCTCGCTGCCCATTTGCGCCTTCTCAGCGCTGGTGTACAATACCAGCGACTCAGGACGAGACCAGCCACTTCCTAGCATTTCCTGCTGCGATTCACAGCTCAGATAATTGAAGCACACTGCAGCTGCTCATTTTGTTTATTGAGCGAGATATTTATAAAAAGAGGAACGCTTCTGAAATATAGCCACACAGATGCCTGTCTCTGCTAACAGGCTCTAGAGGATAGATGGGAGACCTGAAGTCCTTTCCCCCCCTCCCAAAGAACGCAGGACACAGTCCAACCTCAGGTCACATTTCACGCTCACAGAAATACTGAATCACCACTGCAAAGACAAGGGCTAAGTGGCTTCAAAGAACCTTCTCACTGGTCAACAGCAGGAGGAAAGTGCAAGCAGAAGATGAAATTATATCCGGAACCCTGTGCGCTTCCCTCAACACCCAGGAGGTGCTGTATCAAACTAAAACATTACACTTCTAGTACGTGCTGCCTTTTTCTCCATAACGATTAACCTCCTCAAGGCATATGGTAACCTGATTTTATAGCAAGACAGTTTCCTTGGGACTTACTGTTAAATACATTTGATTCATTGTTTCCTAGTATTCATAAGAACGAGACAGTAAAAAACAAAAAGTAGTTGTGGAAATGCACAGTTATTTTTTCCACACACCTTGGATATCATCAGTAACGTATGAGTTGGTATTACTTGCAGAACACATTTTACAAGGCACAGAGGGGAATTAGCTGACTCTTTATTAGTGCCTTTGAAATGCCCTCTCTTACTAATACTGCATTTTTTTCCAGCACCTTTAACCCAAATATCAGAGCAACTTACAGACATTAGGTACGTCTTTTTCTTTTTATTAGACACATGGACAACCTGAGTTACAGAAAGAGCAAATCTCAAATGAGCTAAGTAATTTCAGAGTTAAGCTGTCTTGAAAAAGGACAGCATGTGCCTCTCAAGGGCATTACACTTAACAAGTGCATCCTGAAAGAGCTGCCCTTGTAACTGTTCTGGCCAGATTTCCAAAAGGTGTGGAATGGTAATGACACAAAGAGGTCAAGGCACTGGACTTGTGGAAAAATGAGCTTCATCCCTGTTTGGAGCATGACTCAGTTAACATGGCTGGAAGCAGAACTGCAAACATCAGTCCAGTTCTGCAACCTACCGTAGGCTCTGTGCTTCAGCCACATGCAGCTCCCAGCCTATACAGACGTGCGAGTGCACAAGGTCACATTTGCTCCTCCAGGCTTTTTGAGGCTTTTTACGAGTCACACTTCCAGGAGGTACCTGTTGTGCACACAGCACTGAGAACAGATTTGCTTTAATCTTCACAACTCCAGAACTGCTTAGTGCTTCTCTCCATGGGATCCATCAAACAAAAACATGGCTGGTATCTCACACTTCTAAGGTTAAGCCACTAGATACTCTGCTGCTAGGAATTTTTCTGAAAGAGTTTCCTAACCAGTGAGTTTAATATTTAGCTTTGCATTAAGGCCACGAATAGATGGTTCAATGGTAGGGTTGTTCAAGTAGCAGCGTGGCAGAAAGGACAGGTGCACCTTCTGTGCACTTGAGCAAACAGCCTTGCTGCAACCCAGTCTACTGGTAAGAGACTAAATCGATACACATTTGGTGCAGCCCTTTGAGATTATTGGTGATGAGTGCTAGGAAAGAGCTTGGCATTACCGCATTCCAGATTTGCCACCTGCCAGGGGACTCTATAAACATTTAAACCCGCAAGTGACCAAACACTCAGCCCCAAACAACTGCCATCCACAAGCAACTTCAAAATAGCAGCTTCCTAGTATTTTGCCAGTAGCCACAATGAGGTGGATAAAACAGTGGGCATATTGCTTGCTGTCATCATTTTTGAAAGGCTTCTTCAGCTCACCATGAGTCAGGAAAGTTTCACCACGAAATTCCACCTTGACTATAATAATTGAAAAGTGCATTAAGTCAACCTTTATGGAGACCCTCCTTGCGGTTTACTCTAGTAGCAGCTGGTACTCCAACAGTGCCACCTAGACAACCAGGTCTGCTGAGACTGGGGCATGCTTTCATCTGCCTGATCTAGCATAGACAGATTGAAGCACATGGTTAAGGATCAAGAGAAGCTACGGTTTTGTTCTCTTTGTACTAGAAAAATACAAAATACTAAATATCCAGGTGCTGAGAAAGCCTTAGATCAAACCATCCTGTCTAAAAAAGGGAAGGTGATTCAAAAGCTTTATACTGATCATGACTACCTAGTAGGAGTATATGTAACACCTGACTACACTCCCAAAACCAAAGCACACACTGATTTCTGTTTTAAGAACTGGCATAGATCCTTTACAGAAAAAAAATCTACTGGAACAGTTAGAAAATTCCATCAGGAACACAATTCATATTGCTAAATTTTTATTTTTTTTTTTAAAACTAAACACTGCAAAATCAAAATTGTAGTCACCTTTTAAAAAAAGTCTAACAGTTGAGGAGGAGTGATGCTGCAGGTAAAAATAACTTCATGCTTTTGCTAAAACTATGCCCTTCTAAACTCCAAAGCAGCAGCCTTCATCATGAATGTTCTCCAGCTTACAGTCTAATAGCCTTTTGGTCCCTTTACTGACTCCACCCAATTGGCAGGCACAAAGGACATACAAGTTTTTGCAGAAATGAAAATAAGATATGTAAGAAAGCATGCTAAAAAAGCCCTCATATTGTCCTAAAGATATGACTACTTCAGCCATTGGATACGATGGTATAGTAAAATTACTTTTTTTAATTGATAAAGCAAAGAAATGCATTACCAATGCGGCAGTTTTCAGGAAACCAGAACGGCCAACATGGTCTGCGTTACCCCGCGCTGGACATGAAAGGCAGCTGCCACTTATCACTGTGAAAAAATCTACTCCTACATTGCATGTAATATTACCACACAGGGCAAAGTTACCCAAGAGTGAAAGCTGACATGCGCTAGGCCCCCCAGGCTGCTGGTATACGTGTGCCACTCTGTGCTCGTCTGGTTACATTTGCAGTTCATCTTCGCTTCTCCAAATGGCCCAGAATCCCCCTGATCCCCAGAGAAGCAGGTGTTAACACAAGGTGGAGATACAGCAATTTGTGCTGTGGTAACTAGCGGAAAGCCAAGTAAAAAGGGAGAAAGTTCCCTTTTGTGCCCCCACAGATCGTCCTCACTTACTCGCAGGACAGTGGTAGTGTGATGCTGCTTTAAGGGAAGTTTCCAGCTCCCTGGGTATCATCTCATCACCCTGCTCCAACATCTTGCCTGTGGGACACGCACTCAGAGAGGGCAGCGCTAGCAGGTGTGCAGATATTCTGGTGCCCTCTTAGACTTTCGGGGAAGCCCTAGGCTTAAAAACCCCTGGGTAACATGCCCTTGCCTTGTGAAAATCCAGGTTTGAAACACATAGTTGTAGCTCTTAGGACCGTGAAAGTGTCCACAACACCACACGCCTCAAATCATGGATGATGTTCAGCTCTTCAAGGACATGGGATCATGGCTGCTCTTTCACCAAGCACACCGAGGCAGGGAAAGCAGAAAGACAAGCCAAGTGACCAGGAGCTGAGGGAAGCCTGGGCAGGTCTGGTTTTGCAACTGTGGATCGCTTTAGGAGTAGGTGCCTTGGGTAAGGTAAAGGGGGGAAAATGGCCTTAGAGAAGAAGATTGTGGGGGGAGAATGAGGTGCTTTCAGGAACGATTCAGAGAGCCCTGCACATCTGGGCACTAGGCAGGGCAATGCCAGCAAACCAGCCACAAAGTAGCACAACGGACAACAGCAGGAGATACAAGTTAATCATTAGGGAAGCAAGCGAGGGAGAGAGGAAAGGGAAGGAAGACATAATGCAGCGTTCACCAGTGTTTTGTATGCAACACCTCAGCTGGGTACAAAAGTCCAAGAGACCAATATGAGATGAGTTACAGGGCGTAACACAGGGAGGAGGGGGAGAAATCAGAGCCCCTAAGAGACTGTATGGCGCCAGGAACACAAAACATTTGGGGATTTTGGTCAATGTAATAGCTTGCATACTCCAACTTCTGCCAGGGACAAAGTATCAAGCTCCAGAAAAAGCAAAGTAGAGCTCTGCAGTACCAGTGTATGAATTAAACTCTCCACTTCTCTCCCTTCCCCCAGTTGCTGTCGTCTTCTTAATTTCCATGGCAGACTTCTCTTCATTTTTGATCCCATTAATACAGCAATTCACGTCAAATCTATAGCAGCATAATCAGCACGCTATCAGTAATTAGAGAAATTAAAACAAACACAGCTCTCTGAAATGGACCTTATGCAAAGCAGCACTGGGAAAAGATTAACATCTCATTTCCTGAGCACAGAGAGCAGAGATTGTCTCGGTGACCTTAGTGATTTCGTGAAGTTCAGTTCTTCCCTGCCTCCTCCCTTCAGCCTGCCTCTGATGAACCTCCCGGCACAGGGGCAGGAGATCGACAACCTCTCACGTCTCAATCCTTACTCAAGCAGACCAAAAAAACCCACAGAGGTGCAACAGTTCATCACAAAAGGGAAGGGGAAAGGAGACAGTGGGGAAGTTCATGCTTCTCCCAAAATTATTACAGCAACTGTTCTAATTAAATTAAAATCGTACAGACAGCAATATTGATGCACTCAAGTGTTGCGAAAAGGCAGCTTGCAGAGGTCAATGTTGTTGAAAATGCCATGATACAGTTGCATTATTGTCCAAGCACTGCAAAACATCTCAAATTAGCAAATACAAATGAAGCAAAAAAATAGCTGAACCACATGCTCAAAAACTATTTATTCTCTGAGGTCATTGCTAATATGGGGGAACAGAGAGTAGAAACAGACTATGGGAAGATAGTATCAGGTAAAACTACAAGATAATACTAAGGCGAAGAGTTTAATAAGATTCATGAAAGGATTAGTCATTTATATTAATAATAAAGAATGGTATCAGTAGCTATCCCAGCTAGGCAGCACAAAATAGATATGCCAGGCAGATTGTAGTTCAGAATTTGGAAGTGGAATCATTGCACTCCAAAACAGGAGTAAAGCCTTATCAATTTGAAGTGGGAGACCCTTACATCCAGCCTGCTGCAGCAAGGCAATAAAGCTGGGACTTGGCCCACCTGACCTACCACTTCAAGGCAGAAGTCAACTATGGATTCAACCACCTGACGTTAAGAAACTACCTGCCCCTGGCTCCTCTCACATGCGACTCCAAAATTTGCATTACAGGGTTGTCACTACAACAGTAATCCACAGAACTTGCGACGGACCTCTGTTTATGTGGGGCATGGAGAAAGGTGGGCCACTGCTCTGATCCACAGGGCAATCAATGCCTTTTGCACCTACATCAGGATTTTGTTAGCACACCTGCTTAGCATAAAGCACTACAGAAGGCTTAAGAGAGAGTTTATTGCACAGCTAGATGGGAGGGAAAAAACAAACTAAAAACACCAAACACAACATGTGAGGCTTTGAAGTACTGTGGTCAGTGAGTAAGCAGCAGGGAAGCAGGGAGGGCAATAGAGAAAGACCTTCCAGGCTTAGAGATATTTCACTGCATCTTTTTCATGTTCTCTTTTCTAAAACAGGGAGTTCTGGGGAGCCTCATCTCTGTAACATATGGTGGTTGTACAACCCTGCCCATACACGTGGGAATTCACACCCTGAACACCCGTGATTGGAGTCACACACTCATTTCAGTGCAAAATTTCTGGAGGCCATAAAACTGAGACGGGAAAACTAAGGGGAAACATGATGTGCAGGGAGCTGCCATCTCACATGTTATGGGAAAGGAGAATCCTATTCTGTAGCATCTCAGGACTGGCACTGCAGCACAAATGTTTTCACTGGGTTGCATTATGGAGCTGTCACTGTAATGCTAAGCTGCAATGCTAGTATGCATTCACATTTCCAGGGCAAGCATGGTTTCTGGTCTTTCTGTAAGGGATGGGTGTTGTTTTCTGAACATTTTTACCAAAGCTACAATTAGTGTGAACAGGATCCTTCGCATTTCCACAGCACAAACCACAGGTCAGAACTGTCACATGGACGAGGTCAACTTATTCACCACTGTGGATTATCTATGTGCCCATCCGTTAAGTAGTGGAAAAACTATGGGAGAGTAATTCACATAAAAGTCATAGCCTCTTTTAATCCTCAGTCACAGATGGAAACAAAATTCCTGAGGAGCTACAGCACTCTGAAATACACATTTTAAAAATACAATTTAAAAATGTAAGAAATTACCCTTCTCAGTCCCATTACATGGCTGGACTCTGCTCCCTACAAAATTTTCCAGCTTTTTTTTTTTTAAAACAATTATTCTAGTCCTGATTTACATTAGTGGAAGTGAAGTCCACATATAGACTTTGGTCTTTATCTTCTCCAGTTCAGTCACTCAAGTTTACTCTCTGTCCTAATCTACATGAAACCAGCTTGAACCTGAGGTGAACAGTGTGTGTGTATATATGCCTATTTGAAAACAAATGGCATAATCATATGCCATAATTATCTTATATCTGTTACCATTTGAAAATATAGGCACACCCAAAAATCAGCTACTATAACAAACTGGAAAAAAGCTGTTTATGTCCAATCACATAGGTGCCTGCCCTGGTAAGCACGAGAAAGTTTTTCCTTTACGAAGAAAGGTTATCCACTGCTGGAGAAACTGAGAAGACAACCCTGATCACAGACTTGCATTCTGGCCTTGGAAGTGTGTACCTACTTATTACCCTGTGAAACAATAGTTTAACCCTGCAAGGTTGACATCTTCACAACTTTCCCCACCAACAAAACAAAACACTATTGGCATACACAGCACCACCACATTTTTCAGGACAGCATTTCATCATTTCAGACTTCTGGCAGACTTTCCACGAAAAAGGACATACCAAATACACAGAGAAGCCTGGGGATGCCATGACAGTGTCTAACCCTGCACCCTAGAGTTGCTGTTCCTAAAGGTTCAAGTGGTACAGAAGTAACCCAGCATACACAGCATGGCAAGGAGTGTCCTATATCGCCCTGTTCAACACCACCTCTAAGTAGGTAAAGGCAACTTTCCAGGGGGAATCTAGGCCACCCCAGGAAGAGGATAGCTATAATAAGGGCTGTTGGTGAAAAAACAGGCAGATCCACTTGGCTGCTCAGGAAAACTGAACGGAATCCACAGAGAGAAAAAGACAGTCAAATAACATACCCACTCTCAAAGACTGTCCTTATGAGCTAGTCCAGAAACAAGCAGCAATGGATGTTTGCCACTATAAAATACCAGAATGATTCAGATTGACTCGCAGCATATTAAATGCAGAGGGGCTTCCTAAAAAGGACCATACTTGCACTGACCTTGTCTACTGTACTGAAACTGGATATGGAAGAAACATCAAATTACAATCTTCCTCTCCCACTATCTTTCACCTAGTCCAGCCACTTACTTTAACATGAACAACATGAGATCACTGTGACTAAAACGGAAACTATAGCTGACAAAGGAGAGCATATAAAAAACAGCTGGTAGGATTTCACTTAGAATGTTGCATCCTGCAGATTTGCAGGCTCTTCTTTCTGCATCATATGTATATACACACACATCTATTATATGCAAGATAGACAAGTTTTACAGGAGTCAGAAGGTCTAGCTTATGAGGAAGGAATAAAGGAACTACAGAGACAGAGAGAGATATGACAGATACAGCTCAACAGCCAAAAGGAAATAAAAACAGAGGAAAGGGAAGATAACCTGGAAGACATTGCAGAAGGATGAGCCAATGAGAAGCTGTGATTAAAACACTAAGATGCAATTGGAGACCACTGAAGGAAGCCGAGTTACACCAAAAGAAACACAACCTGCAGGCAGGTGAACCTGCACAAGAACCAAGTTATATTTTTTACAATTTATTTAACAAGCTATTTAGCAGCTTTTGGGAGGTCCTTCTAGTCAACAGTCTATGGGCATGAGAAGGCAAACTACAAGAAACTGAACCATTTGCTGATCAATGCATCAGAAAGATACATAAACATACCACCTGGGGGACAGCTTGAGGCACAGTGAAATATTTTATTTCCTCTAAAACATGGTCCTTCCGGCACAGAACCATTGGGATTGGCAGAACTTTAAGGAGACTTCTAAAATACGTTTGTACAGAAACAGCTGGGCATGGTACAGCTTCTCTGATTCAAAAGAAGAAAAGATGAGTTTTCACGTGTGTTTGAAAAGACGCCGAAGCTCTCAAGCAAGACGTCCTTTTAAGGTGTAGGTGACAGAAGGAGAGCAGAGCCTGAATTCAACATGGTCTCTATTCCAGGGATGAGTGATGGCTCTTTATTAAATGCTTTCTCCTCCATTAATGCTGCACACTCTAATGATTTGGCCATTACCATTAACAAATCTGCAATGTCCCTGCCCGGAGCTAATATGTAATGAACTAAGTGGGTGAATATTCTGTTGTGTAAGGAGTGCTATTAGCCATCCTTTCCCAACTGCTCTGAAAACAAGAGATGCCTTCCAGGTATGACCTGTCCATGTGACAGGGTACATCCTACACAGCCTTTATTCCTTCACTCTGGAAATTCCAGCAGCATTCCCAGCACTCGGAAGGGGAACAAGAAGTGGATCATCTCCTGCATAGCGCTGCTGCATGGGGCTGGGCAGCAGATGCCGCACCGCAAAGCACCATCAAAAACAAGCTCCGCAGAAGACGTTTGAAGAGGAAAGATGAGAAAGACAGGAGTCTGTTCCCAGACCTGCTACTGACTCTCAAAAACAAGCTGTGGCATTATTGCAGCCTTCGTTGCCTTGGTTGTGCCAACAGGACAATGGGACAACACTGAGTCCACAGGTCTGTCAAGCCCTGGAATGGCTAAGCACAAACATCTCAGTTTAGCTACTCTCCTGCCACAGCTTTTCCTGTTCGTTAAGTTCCACAATTGTTTTAATTGTTCCTTTCAACCTTTGCATCACTTTTTGTTCTTCCTCAAATTATTATTTTGTTTTAGCTCATAATCCCAAAGCATTCGTTATGATGTTTCTCCTGGCAGAAGGTAAGTGCTGAGGTTTCACTCTGGTTATCTTTGGCTTGTTTTCACAGCTAAGCATTGCTGGTTCACAGCTGAATGGACAGTGCAGTGAGAGCCACTCCACCCGTACCATAAGACTACTTATGAGCTGCAAATACTGCCTCGCTACATAAGTGACAAGTTGGGAACTGAGCCAGCTCAAGGGAGTAAATTGCAGCCATCTTTAAGAAAAAGAGTACAGTGCTAGTCCTAGGCCCCTTCTGACTCAGTCTGAAAGCTCCTCATCATTACACTATTTAAATATGTCCTATAATACCTTTACCACTTTCCTGCAACAGAGAAAAGTGTTATTACGCTCACCTGCACAAGTGGAGGGATCAAAACATGTAGATTAGGTGGTTAGCCCATCAGGAGCACAGAGGCTAAGCAAAAACCTACTTCAACATCTTAGATAATACTATTCTTTCCTAAGAATGCTCTATCAGGATCCAAACCCAACTGTCAGGACTTGACATTTATGCAGTGATAGCACTCAGAGGCAAAGTGAACCATGGGGCCATTGTCCAAGGCACGACAGAAACACCGAGCAAGAAAATAGCCTTGAAGAGCTCAAAGCCAAACCAGTCAAGATAGAGAAGCACCAGGAGAAGGATCTTTCTGAGTCCTATTTTACAATCAGGAAACAGAGGTGCAGGAAGAAGCAACAAGTTGCCTAAATCCCATTTTGACCCTCTACTCACATGGCCGTGTTTCTGGGGTTATGTTGGTGCTCTGGAAACAGAAGGATGAACTACAAGAGAGAAATAAAATGACATGGACATTGTGCAAAAGCTCTGAGATGGCATCATTTTACTTTGCATTTCAGCACTAATTTTAAATACCCTCCCCACGAGCATTTATGATTTCCAGTGTTCCTCCTTCCTTGCCAAAGTTAAATCTTTCAACTCACAAGTGCATAGCAGAGATGGTGCAGGCACCAGAAGAGAGCTGTGAACCTGTTCCAGAAATACGTCCCTCCTCTGCCGCAAGAGCCAGGACAGAGGCACCTCAACCCTTCCCACAGTTACGCAACGGCACAGATCCAGTTAGGAAGGCAGGACTCCTTACCCAACACAACTCGCAGCTAAATGGCCTTAAAAATCAGTGCAGCCTTCTGCTGGCACAGGCGAAACAAAACAGGGGGGGGGCATCAATCACCCCCTTCTAATCAAGCAGGGTGTGTTTAAGAGTGGACCTGAGCTGTGAGACTGTCAGAGGAGATGGGGGAAGAAAAAAAACTACTTACAAGAAGCATGACAAAACACTTCTTCTGTTCCTACAGCCAAGAAGGTGACTGGGATAATTGCCTGAGAATAGGAACATTCCCAGCATTTGAGGACACACATGTCCCTTCTAGCAAGCATCCCCCAACCCCTTCTACCACATGGGCTTCCTCGCAGTCCTGCTCACACATAACGACAGCTGAGGTTTTCGTTAGGGAAAAATTAACTGGATTTTTTTTTTTTCTTTTTTTTTTTTAAAGCTGGCAACAAAGACATGAGACTTTTCCTGGCATTTCTCCTGTTTATACAGGACCTGCCAAACCGGTTGTGTGATTTTTATGCTGCTTTCTTTTCCACAAAGTCCTTCGAAAGGCAGAATAACAGAAAGCAAATAAGGAAAAGTTTGGTTACATATGCCCAAAGATCAACCCTTGGTAATTCAGTAGAAAAATCAAAAATTAACCAGATTCTTCCTAAATTTATTTTGCATATCCACAGACCATGGTTGTTTATGTTTATTATTAAGACTGTGTTGAAGTAGAGCAGTTATTTTGAATAGAGTGAGGCAGTTGCATTTCAAATTGTTTAGCATCTCAATAGATAAGCAAAGCAGCAGATAAAACAAGAAACTGAGGCACAGAGCAGTCTAATGAACCAACTGCTCAAGGTCAGGCGGAACCAGGGACTCTTCTGAGCATCCACCTGACTCCCTGCATATTAGGTCATGCCAGTTGCCCTATGGGCATGTGCCTAACTCCCAACCAAGGCTGACATACACTATGTGGATATGGCTGCCTTACCTCCAGCAACAAACAGCCCCTAATCCCAGAAAATTATGCTGCTTTATCCTCCTACAATGCACTACACAAAAAATAATTCATCAATTGCGACTGCCTGGCGATAAATCCACTGCAAGGGATCTGAATACCAGAAGTGGTAACAAATTTTATAGTAAGCATTTCCCTCAATGCATGCAATTGTGCTAAAAATCAAAATGTTGCACCAAAAATAGCCCTTTCAATTACTACATAGGGGGGGTTTTAATCTTGAGTTGTGTTTGGTTTTTTTTTTCTGCAGAATAACTTGTCTTGAGCGCAGCAGCACACTGTGCTACTACACTTTCCAAGTGGAACACTTGGTCTTCAATTCAGAGGAAATTTCTGTTTCGATATTAATTTAGTTATCCACACTCAAAATCCTGAAGCAAAATGAAGAATAACATGCAAGTTTAGCTTTCCATTCAGAGCATTCTTATCTTGTTCTAATGTCAGAATTTCCCTATGAAACTAAAACACTACATGCATGAGGGNAAAAAAAAAAAAAAAAAAAAAAAAAAAAAAAAAAAAAAAAAAAAAAAATCAATTGAGTGTACCAAACAAATCACCCTACCCACACAGCCCCGGGTCCCCGCTGTTTACTCAGGTGTTCCTATCTTCTCTGATGGCACAGAAAGCTCGGCCTTCCCCTCCGACACTCACATATTGCTCCACTCTCTCACCCGTGAGGCCACCTAGCACACATGCAGCCTGCCACTCAGATGGCCCCAGCTTAACTGACATGGTAAATATTCATTTTCACTGGGCTGTATAATAAAGGATGAGATAAAACCTTGAGCAAATAAATGGGCGAAGTTCGAGCTTACAGCTGCTCCTCATGGGCCACTTTGAACTGACACACCTGCTTCTTTGGCAACTGGCTTTGCTCCTGGAGCCTTGGGCTTTGCAGGGTTGCCTCAGTAGGGCTGGGTGATGTGCTTATACAGGATCTGCCCATCAGACAGAAGGATCCCAAAGCGATTTACAAACAATTTATGATGGATTTACAAGCTCACTGCACAACAAGTGAACATGCACTACTGCTTACACACCTGCAAGCAAAAAAAAAAAAATATATCATTCACCAGGTTCCAGTTACACCAGAATGGCAGCTGTTCAGGAGCCCTTAAAATCAGCTTAATGAGAGCAGCCAGCCCTCTCAACCCTGTAAGCCTCACAGAAATACCATCCCCTTTGGCTGTAAGCTGTCTGAGCTGGTCTAGCTCTCTCCTTGGCCACCATGGAGGGGTTCAACAGCAATATCCACATGCAAACCCACAGAGCAGTGTGAGAAAGGATCCCTCTTAACAGCCTGGATGCTTAAAACTTGTGTGGATCAGACTTCACAGGCATAATGCAGCCATCCTACACCAATTTCTCTATAGCATGCATCCTCCAGCCTCATTAGGCTCAGACATACAGACACCCCACTGATGGCATGCATGGTTCTTTGCACCAGGAGAATAAAATCTGAATTAGACAGGACGGTGCATGCTGTATGTGCGATGCGATGATATGCACACAACAAATGGCATTCATCATGCAACCAGCAAACACTCCACTTGCCTCCTGCCTGCTAATCCAGTGCTGAATTTACTTCGTGAGCTGCCACAGAAAACCAATCTTATTTATTCACTTATTTTCCAAAAAAAGTTTCTGCTCTTCCTATCCTCACCCAGACGGGAATCCTAGCAATAAAAATACAATGATCCAAGGTCCCAGTCTGGAAATGCTAATGCTAACTAACACCACAAATGCTGAAGCTACTAGCACATTTAAAAGTAGAGTAGCATGGTTTGTACAGAAACCTAAAACTTCCTGCTGGAGTAGTTGATGTAGGTGGAAGAGTGGACAGGCTCCCAGGCAAAGCTCTGCTATCTTTCAACACCTGCATGCATGCGTGCACATGCACTTATTTATATACGCAGATCACCATTTCAACTTTAATGTCAAAATTTATAGTAATAATCAGGAACCTGTGCTGAAACTCATCTCAACCTGCAAGTCTATAAAACAAATGCAAGATCTTAATCTTTGATGTTAAATCAACTAATCTTAAAAAAAAGAAAAGTGAGAAAGCATATGCACTCCTACTGACAGAGGAAACTACAGGTTTTGCCGGACACTGGAAATTAGAAAAGTAGGCAATGGAGATACTGGTCTCCCTAGCGAGCAGCATGACATGCTCCTACTACTTGCAATAGCTGGCCGGTGACATAATCTGTGATACATTAGTGTGACAATACCCCTTGCCATAGCTAAGCCCATAATTACAGAACAACTGAAAAAATGTATTAACCCTGTTGGAAGATGCATATAGCACCCTCGGCACAACATAGATTTTTATTAGATGTACACAGAGCTCCTAGTTTGGGGAGAGGATGAGGGAGCCTGTTACTGAGAGACAGGTGAGCATTTAGGAGCACAAATTCTCCAGCACATGGAAGAAAAGAAAAATGGGAAACACTGACATCCCCAGATATAGCAAGGAACACAGAAGAGAGTCAGATCTCACTGAAGGGGATGGAAAGGAAACACAAAGACACCCATGAGAGCAAGTGGGAGGAAATCCCACAAGCTCCCTCATCTGTAGAAGCAGCAAAGACTCTTACTTTTAAGGTTGAACTATGAAGCTATGAAAGTCATAAAAAAACATAATCTATTTTTTATTATAGGTGGTGGGTTTTTCCCCGCTCTGTGGAAACGCAAAGTTCTAAGGGCACTAGATGCACAAACTTCAGACAAAACAACTGCAAATCCAAATACCTCAGTAAATCCTAGAGAACAGAGATATGTGTGTTCACTCTTCAGAACACCTACAGGTGCCTATTAATACAATGAACAAAGCAGTCTTTTTTTCTAAAAGCAAAATACTTTATTCCGCCCTCACACTCTGGCAAAATTAGCCCTTCTAATTAAACCAAAATCAGAAGATTTCTTCTGGTCAGTGTAGATCTATTAACACCAGCTGACTTAGAGAAAGCCTCCCCCATTCTTCACAGACAACCCGATGCTAATCTTGTGATAAAACTCACAGCTATGCTAGGGATCATCCAGAGGGAATTTTTGTCCTGCATTAATTCAAACTAACTTATCTCAGTACGCACAAGAACAGACACCCCACAGATCCTGCACCAAACCTATGGCATGCCTTTGGTCTCAAAAGTGGTATATCTGCCCGGGAAAAATCACCCAAAGCAGGAGTCCTGAAGCAAATCTTGGCTAGTAAATTTTCAGAGGTGTTAGTTAATGGAGTCAATTGTAATCTCTTCATTTCAATTTATACTGGACCACAAATTCCCTTCTAGTCAAAGCTCAGAGTTTAGTAAACAATTGCAGAGGTTTAATTATTGTTCCTTACCACCCTACCACCAGGAGTTACCATCCTGAAGCAGACTAGGCAGAAGGGAATGCATGAGTGCTCTTTATCTGCTCCAGAGCGAAGTTCAGGGGCTTACCTGAAGCCACTGGGGGCTCAAACCCAAGCAAAAGTGACCCTTAGGTTAAACGGAGGAACTTGATTAGCTACACACAGTGACTGCATCAGCAGCTGCAGTTAATGTAACTAGGATTGCTCACTCTCTACTACTTTCATAACTTGAGTTTTGGCGACAAGGAGTTTCAACCACTTAAGCTCAAGGAAAAAGCAACACTCTAGTGGAGGTGAGGATGGGTGTATAAACAGGAGAAAGAGTAGTGGGGAATCTGGAGTTGCAAGGTGTGCTGTCAGAGCAGCGAGGACCAATCTGTAATGGTCAAGACTTTTTTTTTCTGCTAAAGGATGCTATTTAAGGCATGCAATATACACCACTATTCACACAAAAAACAGCAACAAAACACCCAATAACAAACCCTACACCACACTCCCCAATTCCAAAAAATATAGCACAAGTGAGATAGTACATATACATTCAAGATATCTACCTTCACCATATCCACAGATTATTCCTAAACTCCTGGCAGCCAATTAGTGCAGCAATGAGAGTAATTCCAGCTGCAAGTCCTCTGCTTCCTGACACAGATTTACAGGGCCAATTTGTATCAGTAAAGAACATCAGCATCCACATGACTATTTGCCTATCTTTGTATATTTTTCTACATATCAGTTTCAAAGACTGTGAACAAGGAAAAAGAAAAAAGAAAAAAAAAGAAAGGAAAGAAAAACAAAACAAAACAAAAAAAGAAACAAAAAACCACCACCACACACACAAACAGCTTTGTTGAGTTACACACACCAACACCAAATCTAGTCCAAAAGTAGGTAAAACCTCAGCACCCAGAGAGCCAGGACTAATTTCCAAACATATACATGAGGTTGTAGTCGCCCATGCTAACCACTATTTGCCACACCATTGTGAATAGCAAAAGCTTAAATAAGCTTTGATGGCTGAGGAGCAGGGCCTGACCAAGCTTAGAGGGCAGAAGCGGTAAGGCCACATGGATCCCCTCTGCTCTTTCACTGCACTCAAGTTTATCATTCTCTGCTGCATCTGTACAAACCTTGGGGGAAGAGAAGGGAATTTCAGTTAGAAGGGACCTACAACAATTGTCTAGTCCAACTGCCTGAGCGACTCACGGCCGGCCAAAAGTTAAAGCATATTATTAAAAGCACCTTGCAAATGCCCCTTAAACACTGACAGGCTTGGGAAATCGACCATCAAAAATATAAAAATAATAATATACATCAAAAAAAAAAATCTGTACCTGATGATTTTGTGTGATATACGAGCACTTTCAGGATGACTGTACAAACAGTGGATGTCATACTGTTTTGTTGCTGTCATTCAGCTAGAATTTAGAAACATAAATCTGTATTCAGAGACCTCTGAAGCTGGCTGGGGGTGACAGAAATCTTAGAGAAAAAAAAAGAGAAATTACTTCTTCAGTTAAATTTTACATACACTGATGCAACAGATTTCCTTCAACATTGTAAACCCCCTAAGTATATGAACTTTGGCTTCATTTTCTTGACATTTCAAGCAGAAAACAGGCTTCCAGACAATTTGTCCCTTTAAAAGCGCTTGAACCATAGATTAAACAAACTTGGATTCTTTTTAATCTCCTTACCGTAGGGATGGCTGTTCACACATCTCCTCACAGCTTGCCACTGCTGAAGTGTGTCTAATGTCACCCACAGTAAGTTAAGATTGCAGGCGGGGAATTAGCAGCAGGGGCAGACACTCTCGAGACGCAAAATACGCTGCTCTCGTGATGACATCATTTGTAATGAAAAGCCACGGGAGAAATCTCCCGCCTCTCTTAACTTTGTCAAAGCAGAATTTTGTCAAGTAAAAATCTTGCCCAAAGTTTCTCATCAGTGGCTCTATGGAGGAAATATTACAACATATTTCCTTTTAAATCAGTGTCAGCTGCTTCTGCCGAACTGCAAACATGTAGCCTTTTTAAATGTTCAGCTCCATGTGTTTTCAAGAGGCAACTAAACCATGGCACAAGAGAATGGCTCCAGCACTGAAGGCTGGTGAGAGAGAGAACAAGCTCATCTCTCACTACGGTCATTCCACAAAGGCCCATGCTCAGTGCTTAACCCTGTCTCAAGTCCCGCACTGCATCCTTCCTAGCAAAACATGAAATCAGCAGGAAACAGAGACTGTCTGCAGACTGCATGCTGCTGCGGAGCACAAGCCCACTCATTTGCAACAACAGTTAAATTTAGTACAAAAGAGAGGACCTGAAAAAAGGGACGCTTTGCACTACCAGGCTCACAAGGCAGTTCGCCTCAGCTCTTTTCCTCCCTTCTTTCCCCTGCACAGTCACTTCCTCGCTAGCTAGCAGGGGGACGAAAATCGAGCTTAGCAGATGTTGCAAGTCTCGTGATAGAGAGTGATGAACATTAACATACAGAGTACACGCATAATGTAAGAGCTGGAGAGGCAGAGGAGCCCAGTTTTGAAGGGAAGACCTCCCTACCTTGCGCAATAACTCTGCCTCATCAAGCCAGCAGGCAGGTGGCAGCAGGTCAGTCCAAGCAATGCTGGGATCACAAAACACATCACGGCAACGAACTACCTGCTGATTAAAGCTGCTAGGGGATAATTTCAATCACCTGAACCTGAAATCCAGCCTATAGGCAGATGGGAATGGCACCTCAGCCATACAGCTCCTAAACCAAGCTGTGTGCCAGCGGTAACACAGTTCATAGCACAGTGTGGGCTACAAGGGAGAGGAGTCTCTTCCTCCTCACCTACCCACAGAACAGGGTGACTCTGCTGCAAGGCAGACCCTGTACTAGAAATGCTGAGAGACTGTACCAGCAAGACCCAGGGTGGGATGAGGCCAGGCACATGGAGTGGCCCTGCAAGCCTTGCCCATGGAAGGACAATCAGCAGCCACACTTGTTATGCTGGCATCAGCCTGCATGATTTCCTCTACCACTGTGAGAACGCGGGGGCTCTCAGCAAAACATCTTTTTACACCAATTAGGTTTTAATAGTCTTGGGTGGATTTCGGGCAACCACGTGCAGCCAGTCACAACATAACACATCAGCACCATTGCTGCCTTTCCCTTTCAAAGGAGACCCACATCTTGCACCCATCTTATTCTATTACAACAAATAAGTAAAGTGTGTTTCCAAGTTCACCTCTCCAGCCAGCAGCAGAGTCAAGGAAAGCAGCCCAGCTCCCTCTCACCATCGCCCCTGCTGGGCTGTGCCACATCCAGGGACACCAAAGCATGGTAGGTACATTTGGGAAGAGGGGGCACGCTCCCGGACTGCAGTAGGAATAATCACCGCTCCAAGGTGCTGCAGCCCAAGGAGGCCGACAGTGAAGGGTTGCTGCTTCTGAAAGGAATACAAAGAGATGGAGGCTCCACAGAGAGTGGTCTGGGATGGCTTTTGCTTAGACAAGCCCAACCCAAGAAGGTGGCCTCTCTGAGCCACTTCGAGTTTTGGCCGCAGTGTGGGTCAAGATATATCTAGGATGGCTCTGTAGCATCGGAGAATGCAAATCAAGTCCCTCCCCCCATACACCCTCTCCAGAACAAGCCCTTTTCCACCAACAAATAAAGTAACTCCCACTGCCAAAAATTCCTACCATCTGCTTTCCATATTTCCCTGTAATGGAAAAATAGATTCTCTGCTATTTTTAAAATGGAATTAGTTTGCAGTCTTAACTTCTTTGCTTTTAATCAACATGTAGATGCCACTAAGAAAACATGCTTTAGATAAAGGGAAAATCTGGCTCAGGAAAGCATGACAGACCCCAGGACCAGTGGGAGGTAAATCTCACTGAGACAGGAGTCTCAGCTTTCCAGTTTCGACCTTTTAAAGAAAATTACAANAAAAAAAAACAAACAAACACAACACCACACTAGTAATTTTGATAGAAACAGATTAGGAAGCAACTACAGAGCAAAACTTGAGTGAATAAGAGCAGGTGGGGTGGAGGTAGAAGGGACAAATAACACGGTGATAAGTACTTGAGGCAGCACCTCTTCATTCTGGATTAATTGCAGCCAGAACATCATGTTTGACCAGGTCTTCAACTGGATTTCTCCAAATCCAATCCAGTGACAAGCTGTATGCTTCCATATCTATTTTAATCGATGAGAACGGAGGACACTCAACAGTTTTTAGAACAGACACTCATAGCAGAGATCGGAAGTAATACAGAGAAGTGGCTGACTTTCTGTCATTAACAAAATAAGTCTTTATAGAAAAATGTGTTTCTTCTGAAAATGGATATACTTTTTTTTTCATTGCAAAGGAAAAATCTATTAAAAATAATTTCTTTTGACACTTTTCATGGGAAATGCCACTTAATACCAGTTCTATTTCTATGTAATAAACACACTACACAGATGTATGAACATGCATTATATCCAATGTATTTGGTTAATTAAGAAAAAAAACAACCACCCACTAACTCATCTCCTCCTGCAAATTCCATATTTGTGCATGAATTTATGTACTGCAAAGAAAGTGACTGAATAAGTCTCACTTTAACCCTTTTTTCTCATTAATTAAACTGCTGCTTTATTTCTGAAGTGGCTGCTTTAACGTTAATATATCATCACGTGGATGAATTTCTAAAAACTGTCTTGTGAAATGTCTGGAATTAATTTTGTATACGTGCATATGTGTAGTGTATTAGCCACTACTCACATTAATAGAAACGTTAGAGTGTTAAAGGAATAGCTAAATAGACAAGAGTGATGTAGCAACTCGGAAAATTAGCCTAAGATGCTTAGGCCTATGGGTCTTGTTAGATCCATGAGTTCGGGCACCAAATATGGAAATTGTAAAATCTCAGCCTCAAAGTCTGCTCCAAGTCCATTCATAGGATCCATACACACATTGCAAAAAGAGTTAGCTTAATGAGCACTTTGCTTCATCTGTACTAGTGCAAAAAGGCAATGACAGGCAAAGAATTTCCTCCAGATTGCTTATCAACATCCCCATAAATAGGACTCCCATTAAAATATGAGAGCAGGTCAGTTTGCTTAGGGATCTCAAAGATAGCACACTTCCAACACTTTGAACTGTCCAGGTCATAACCCACATTAAACAAAGGGCAATGTTTGTGCTCTCTTGCTGGTGCGGGGCCACAATCCTGCCATCAGATCTGCATAGGTGGGTATCTGCACATATAGAGAGTCCCACCAAAGTCATAGGCACAGAGTTCCACCTACACAGATCTGATTGTGGGATCAGGAGTTTGGCTGGAGTCCATAGTAAGGGCTTGTCTACACTTGAGTTTTGAGGGCTTGGGTGTTTTGTTTTGTTTTATAAACTAGGATAACTACAATTCAGCAAAAATTTGCAGCAGACAGGCTGTGCCGATGTAAAAAAAAAAACAAACAGGACTACCTTTCAGTCCTGTTTAAAACATCTCGCCTACAGAAAGCAACCAAGCAGCACAGCTATTGCATATGAAGCCATTGCCCAATTTTTATTCCAGAGTAGCTACACATAGGAAGACAATTTTGGAATCAAAGTATTTTTGTTCCAGCAAAATTATGCTGCTAGTAACATGGGCAACCTATTCCATGGTAACTAAATTAGAGCAAGACAGCCATTCTAGAAGAACTAAGATGGTTATACACCCCCATACACACATCCAGTAGATTAGGCTATATGGAACATGGGATAGATCTGAATGCCAGCTAAAAACCAGTGGGAGTCTTCCCAATTACTTCAGTGGGCTTTGGCTGAGGCACTATGTAAAGGAAATTGCTTAATTCCTGTGTATTTTTGAAAAGGATTCTAAAAAAAAAAAAAAATTAATAATCATATAAAATCGAGCAGCAAGCCTGCAGGCATTCAGACGTGTGAGTAATCCCACCAAATCCAGTGGGACCCATATGCATTTGTAGAATTGTGTTCTTAGTGTGTGAAGACTACATCCATACATCAAGAGCAGACACAGCAAATTATTAACCCTTAACTTTCTCACTGTGAGGCAGTCTAAGAGAAAGTCTCAAAGCATGTTCAACCATGATATACACCTTGCTTTAACCTACCATCCTCTTTTTTAACTTGGGCAACATGAAATTAGTAAAGTGAATTAAGGACACCAAGGTGACAAGCACTGTAATCAGTTTCTTCAAAAAAATTCCCTCCATACAATGTTTTGTCTATCCCTGAGGGATTTATTTTGTGGCTGTTTAATTTTAAACATTTGTGATTTTTTTTTTCAGGATGAAATCTTTCCATCTAAAAATTCTAACCAGATGTGGATTTCAGACTTCCAAATTTGGGAATGTTCAGATCAAGAGCTGTTGCTTCAGTCTTTTAGCCACGATCATCACTGTAAACATAAAAGTTTTCAATTATTTCACTCTCAAGCCATCAAGACACTCAACCTATATTTGGCCGAAACTAAGTGCAGTTCCAGAAAATCTCAGTAGATGTTTACAGGACCCAGGCCTAAACCACAAAACCTTAGATCACACAAGTTTTGCACAATTCTGCTAATTTAGTTATGAAAGTTTAGCAAGATTTTTGACACAAACCTCATGGATGGCAATTACCTGGGAGAGCTAAGGACAAGTTTCAAAATTGGTATCTGTGCCTTCCCTCAATTTCAATCACAAATTGCACATTTCTAAGAGTGGGGTAGTATGTTCCTTTCTCTTTTTTTCAGCTGTGCTCTGTTAGTTGCTAATCCTGACTTTCTGAGATGTTGCAGAGATGAGCGATCCCTTTCTGAACCATCAGTTCTGTCTGCCCTGTGCAACCCCTAAAACAAAAGAGAAAAATGAAAAAATATTCCTTGTATAATGGCTCTAGCTTTCTACTAACCATTTAATAATTTTAATTTAAGCTTTTAATATGTAATTTAACCATTTAATAAATCACTATGTAGATGTCATTTAAATAATTCTTAACCCTTCTGGCTATGGCCTTAGATGTTATCCCAATGCTTCCGAATTTGTCCCTTTCAATTTTCACTCATCTTTAGACACCAACTCATTCCCTTCAGTCTTTCATATAATTTGCTTATCCTCTGTGGAAACTACGTTAACGACATGTTTCAAACATCATAGACAACATCAGCACATCACTGCTACTAGCTCATGCTTACGTTCTGTGGAACAAGATGTTTGAGGATTGCTATGTGTTGTACAGGTAACAGCACAGTTAAAGTCTCCTAGATAATAAAACAGCATTTTTTCCTTTTTTTTTTTCTTTGTTGTTGTTGTGGGCTTTTTTGTTTTGTTGCTCTATTTATTTATTTTAATTTTGGTTTGGTTTTGTTATGCAGGGGATACTGAGGCACAGACGAGGAGCACACTGGGAGCTCAAGGAATCACCCATAAAAAAATCCATCTGCCTGCAATATTGGACAAAAAAATTCAATTCAGACTAACTCTTTAGAGAGCAGACAGTAGTCTAATTTTAGAAAATAACATTACTTAAAAGTAAATGTAATAGGCAGCAGCATATATTGCACATAACATTATAATATATATTATATATATTGCACTTAATGTAGCATATAACAACATACACAACATGCATTTTGACCCTAAATTTAGGAACTGGAATTCATGTTGGTGGCAATTAGTAATAGAAACTCCCATTGGTTCTAATCAGAACTGATTAAGTCCTGGATGCTAAGACTGTAATGCTCAGAAAAATCCCGGATCTATAGATGGAAAAAACCAAAAGTACATAAATTCCTGAGATATTATCCTGAAACTTATTCTCTAATAAGCAATTTCAATGAGAAAATCCAACCCAGGTAAAAGTTCTGATTAATATCCTTCCAAAATCAATGGCAAAGACACCAAGATGATCAAAATGCCCAGAGGGATACACTGAAATGAGGTTGGCCTACAGAAGAAAAAAAAAAATGAATGGTGTCTCACATGATATACAGGAAAAACTCAAGTAGCAAATGGAGTTGTAACACTCCTTCTAGTCACTGTAATTCCACCATCCAGCAAGCAGCTTCTGAGTTGAGATCCTGGAAAAGGTAGTTTTCTTGGCAACAGCAAATTGCTGCTCTTACAAAAGCTAGGTTGGTTGTCAACCTTTGGGTTCATTAAAGCAACTTCCAACGCTGACCTAAGTCTGCCTCTTAGCATAATCATGAAACATTTTATGCAAGGACAACTGTGAAGACTGAAGCTCTCTTTGAAGACAGGCAGGTGGATGTATTGGAACAGTCATCACTTATTTGGTTTGGGGTTTGTTGTTGGCTTAGGTTGTTACTTCTTTAAACGGAGGTACTATAATACATCACTTAAATGCTCAAGGCATTACTAACGGGGGTCATTGCACTGCTGTATGAAAGTTGTTTCTCAGTGACCCTGTTCTGCCTCTGTGTGACTGTTCTGAGACTACCTGGAGGATCAGGAGTTTCTTTTCAAGCCAACTCCATCCAAGAGCCAGCTGTCAAGACAGGTTTGTTTGTCTCCATCTCCTGCAACCCAACTGGTAACACTTCCTCACAGGTAAAGATGACTCTCTGCTCCATCTCCTGCACCCTTAATGATAAGACAGGTTCTACGGGCCAGATGTTGACATCTTTTACACCAGCAAATACAGCTATCTCCTGGCTGACAGCTTGGGCGATGTTAATAGGTTGGCATAAGTGGAAATGGCCCTGCAGTTTGGGTTCAGTTAACAGTTCTGTTCACGATCCTCTGAAAAGAGGGAAAGGTAAGGGAGCTGTTGTCATTTTTATCATTAAGCATGTGCTTAAATTGTTGAACAAGCACCCAAAGTACTGACCTAGAACAAACCAGATTGCTCTTCCTATCTTACGATGGCAGATGCTAAATAAACTGTTCCCTTTTCACCACAGCTTCTCTATGTCTCAGTTTCCCCATTAGAAAAACAGAGGAAATGACAATTATTTGCTTTGTAAAGTCTTTGGAAACAGCAGCTGAAACACAAAACAAAGCTAGGCCTTGTTCCACCAAGGACCCAAGGCCTGGTTACTGCCCACTACAGGCTTTAAGACAAGGACTTGATTCCTCCTCAGGAAGAATCTTATATGAGCTGGGGGAAGGATCCAAGCACCGATGGACCCATACTGAGCATGAACTGTACACATTACCAACCTGCAACAGGAGTATACCCAGCTATCTCATCTCTTCTCCCAGGGGCAGTGAATGTCACAAGATGTGATCTGAGCTGTTCCTTCACACCTGCTCCGTAATTTTGTAGAAGGGCAGCACATACACTACAGACACACGCAGACCTACAAATGTCCACCACATCTGGCTAACATAGCTATGCCAGCAGGAGTGCATACTATGGACCCAACCATATCAGTAAAACTGCACTGATGCTGGAAGAATTTATTTTGCTAGTGGACAGTGGTGATTGTTACGGCACTAACCCTTTGCAACATGGCCACATTTATCCTCAGACCGCATTTTGCTAGTGGACAGTGGTGATTGTTACAGCACCAACCCTTCGCGACATGGCCACGTTTATCCTCAGACCGCTCTTCTCAATACACTCTGCCTGCTATTCTTGTCCGAGTAAAGCACTGATATAGCTTCAAAAAGATTTCTCTTCCTTTCTCTGGCCTGTACTCCCACACTTTCAGGAAGCTGTTTGAGCCTCTCAACCTCTCATTTTCTAATCTGCTACTCCTACACGCACGCACACTGAGTCCTCAACAACTCTGCTTCAGACCACAGGTGGCCAAAAATCCACCACAACCACAGGATTGTGGGAGTCAGAAGGGGTACATGAAAACACGCAGCACCACTGCTTGAGATATAAGTGGTGAGTGAGCCCCAGTTCCAAGAAGTGCAGAGCCAGGTGCATTTGTACTCACCACAAAGTGGTTAGAAGTGCAAGCAAAATTCCTCAGGGGTCCCCTGGGGAAAGAAAACTCTTCCAGGAACCAATCCCCCTGCCCTTTCTCAAGGCATTTAAGAACCAGCAATTCTTCACATGGATACCCCACAGGCAAGGGAAGATGCTCAAAGGGAGCTCCCTCCCCAAGCACTCCAACCACCTTTCTGTAAAGCTTCTAAGTGAAGGTCAAACTGGCAGCTAACTTCCAAAGGAAGCCTCATCTCACTAGTGAAACATGCAGGAACAATCTGTGGGAGTAAGAGGTGAGGAAAGAAAAAAGTGACCTGCAAAGAGTGGGAAATTATTATTTACAGGGCTGAAAACATCTTCCCACGCACAGATATACACACCTTTCCTTGTTTGCTGTACTGGTCCAGAGTAAAAATTGCACAATAACATTGCTTGAGCTGGTCTAATTCAACGATGGATCCAACAAAAATGACTCTCAGAAACTTAAGTAAGACCAGCAGGGGCAGCTCCAAAATCCTCTGTCCAGCTGCTCAAATAACCTAAGAGGGACATAGATTCTGTATGAACAGCTGCTGCAGCTTTGCCCATTATCAAACAAAGTGGAAAACATTTACCATTTCGGGCTAGAAAAAGAAGAGAGTAATAATCCCTGGAAGCCCACTGTCAGGTCAGAGCCACTGTCCCTTAGCAGAGCTGTGAGTCCACACTACCAGTGATGCAGTAGTGCTGGCAGGACTTTTTTTCAGAGAAGCACAGAGGGCAATGTGCAGCCATTCAGCAGGACTAGTTTGGAAACTAGATTTCTAAATCAAGAATTTCCATTCTTATGTAAGTTGTTTTTATCAAAAAAAAAAAAAGTTCCAACAGATAACAGTTATCTATTCATAGATGAGTGTTCTAGCTAAAGCTTCTTTCCTTTTCTAAATTAAATCAAACAAAAACATTCAGCATTGGACCTCTTAGCTGCTGATATCCATTCAGTCCATGCTGAAGAGGTCTACAGTACAACTAGGATACTTTGGCACCTAGGTACCTATGTATGGTGCAAAGTATTTGGCGAGGGGTGGTGGAATAAAGAGGATATCACACCTCTGAGATGAGACAAGAGACAAAACCAAGACAGACAAGAACTTTAAATAAATCTGAAACGGACTTAACAAGAAACAGAGATTTGTTCCAATCACAGTACACACAAGGAACTAATAATAAAATAATAGCCTGATGAATGGAAGATAGGTGGACAGCAGTTGATCAAACTAATGAAGTAGCTCCTGCACCAATCTTATACTCGTCAGAAATATTCCAAAGGTTTTACATTTTGCAGGGGGTGGAGGAAATACAAACCCTTCCTCAGTATGGGAGCCCAATTAATTTTCTAACTTGCAGGCAATGCAGAGGCTCAGGAGGAAAAGATGCCTCCATCCGATACACTGAGCCAGAGCAGTGGAAAGCAGTCTTGTATGACAGCCAGCAAGTATCCCTGCCTCCTTTCTCTCCCATCAATAGCGCACACACATCAAAGACAGATGACTCATCCATGCAAGGTCAGACTTAAAATCTGTTGAGCCTCAAGTTGCAAAGTCTTGAGCTGGTGCAGGGGAGGAGACAGGTAATCAGACAGCAAATCATCTCTCGTGGCTGCAGAGAAGCAACAACATCAGTGCTACTCACTGTTTAGGAACAAGAATGGTCAGTGAGTCGCATCTCTCCCCAACCAGGCTGCCTGTCAGACAGACACATCACGCAGGCTCAAGAGATACAGTGTCTGCACAGTTTCAGGAGGTCGCTGGTGTTACTTGAGATTGGATGTGGGATATAGACAAGTAGCTGGGTGGGTAGGTCAAGAACAAAAAAATCTGGAAGGTTTGTCATCTGCCAGTCATTCAGGTGTCACAGGTAAGATGTAAAACACTGGTTAAAGGGAAGCAATGGACTCTACTTATAGCTTCTTACCAGCACCTCTGGCCTTTAAAAAAAAAAAAAAGACAGCTACTTAATACTGAAATTTCCTATTTTTGCTGCTGCCAGTGTGATCATCTGCAGGGCTAATCATAAATTATCGTTATTACAAAACACGTTGTCTATATTCCGAGGGAAAGGTGTTGTTTCAGTCGGCTTCCTCAAGCTGAGTCAGGAAAAGGCAAATGAAGAATGAAGTTCTGAAATGAATCATTCTGCTTTGTATGAGAACACCTCAAANGAGGCAGACAAGCTGAGCTTGCTGTTAGCAAATTCCCAGGAATCTGACCAGACTTCTACGTGTTTGGGGTTTTTTAAACCAACGACATTATTTTTCTTCCATGTTTGAACTTTCAGAAAATGAATTCAAAGTAGTGATGTTAACCTGTGTGACAAAATCTGTCTCTTCACTAGCTTTCATTGTGGCCAGTGCCACTGATTAACAATGAGTTGTCCTTTAGCAGTTATCTCTTGCTGTGTTATCACTATAGGCTTCAGCCAAATCCTCGTGAACTCAGAGCATACATATCAAGTCCAATAAAACACGATTGTCTTATAATCTCTGCTAAATACTTGGGACCTGAAGAGTGACTTCTTTCTTCCTTTAGCTGCAAAAGTTTCTTTAGTTTTTCAAGTAACTTTGGAGGAAGCAGGGAGGAGAATTTCTCAAGTCTTCACCACAACAATAATCTAAGCTGCCATCAGCCCAAACAAACCATTTTACTAAAATCTACCCAAAACACCAGTGTTGGGATAATACCAAACTGACAGCTCAGCATTTCTATACTGTGCAGATATTAATATTAATTTTTGTTACATTTTAAGTTCACTATCCTAGCCACAGTTCAGAACCCCCCCTTATGCATCACCCAACACAGTGGTATCTTTTGAAGAGTCCAAANAAAAAAAAAAAAAAAAAAAAAAGAGAGACGTGAACTACCAAAAATAATACTCCAGTACTGCTAAACCCTGGGCCCTACAGCCAATAATATGGCAATATTAATCACCCCAGCAAGGGGTTACAGCAAGATTATTATTAATTATTTGTATTGCAAAGGCACAAGCACTCTCACAAGCAGTCTCTGTGATCCGATTCCTCTTTGCCAGGGGTTAACGCTTTACAGAGGGGCAATCACATTGTATGATGACTTCAACGTCACAGAGAACGCAGTGAGAGAACAGAGACTGAACTAAAACCTCCTGTATCTCCATACAGTACTTTTAATCCAAGCCTATCCTCCGTGTCCAGGACAATGAGTACATGCGCCAGGCTGGTATACTTATATAACCATGCCACAAGGCCAGCATAAAAGACATAAGAAAAATAAAACAAGACCTATGAGCTGGCCTAGTTTTCTGTAGAAGGGATGCCACAAATACCTTTCACACCAAACCAAATACAGGGCATATATACTGAGTTCCCAGGAAAGCTGAGGTGAACATGGCTCATAAAGAGATAACATTTATGGACTGAACGTATCATTTCCATGTTTGCATATTTAGAGGCCACAATTTTAATAGATAAACGAAACCCTGAATGACCTCTAGATTACGCACATGGGACAGACTTCCTTCCCGGACCCAGAGAGGCTTCATACTTTGCTGCATGGTTAAACATTTCCAAACTGTCTGTCAGCACCAGGGGAACAGAAGAGCACAAATTTCAAACAAAGTGGGGGGGTTGGCATTTGGTGTTCTCAGTCTGTCTCAGAAGATTCAACGTTTAAGTGCCTCCTTCTATTAAAGTGGCAGTTCTGCTACAATCAAACCTAAATTGCACAGCCAAGGTGCGTTCAGAAATGCAAAGCAAGCCATAGCACTGTTGAAAGTCTGCAAATGACAGCAGTGGGGCCTCATGCTGATACCAGAGGGCTCATTCATACCACCAAGCAACAGCTCTACCCTTCAGAGTAGAAAAGCAACCCATGCTGCTTCAGACATTTGATGTCTGCTGGCATACGAAAGAGAGATGGCTGCTCAGCACAAGAACCACATTTTCCTGAACCAGTGACCGCTTTTCCTGTAGCTACCCTATGTAGCCTAAAGGAACAGTCCTTGTAAAGAACATAAGCATGAATCTTTAAACGCTTTTGTTCTGATGTCAGGCAACACAGATCTGGCCAAAGCTTTATTCTGAGTTTCATCAATGCTTTAACTCCAGATCAGCTGGCACCACCACTGAAACAACGTGCCCTGCCCTCCTCATGTTCCCAGCTGCTGGTTCCCACCTCCACACCGTGCTCTGCCTTGCACTGGTACAAACTGTCCATTTTAATCCAGCTCTGTTGTCCTATTGAGTTCACATCCGCCAAAGCATTTGTGCCAGCCCACAGCAGGAGGAAGTGGAAGGGTGGGACAAGATCTTTCAGGGTGCCACCACCTTATCTTGAATTAAGAGTCTGATCAAACTACTTCTTCAGCAAAATAACAATGGTGCACTTTTGTAGTGCCTTTAAAGTACAGTTAAAACCCTGAGGAGAAGTAACCAGCTTCACATCACCCCAAGGTTGGATATAGACAAATACTCCTTCACAGAGGCACTGTCAGAGGCAGGGAAGGAGGGCATGCCAGTAATGTACAGCCACATGGTAGAAGAATTCAGGAACTAGCAGGCTCAGCCTAGGATGAAGACCCAGGACTCAAGTCTCAATTTTCACTTGGCTCACCATGTCTTAAGCAGGAATCTTCCTCACATCTTACATAAAGAGCCCCAACTCTTACAATGCCAAATCCCACTGTACTTCAAAAGAAAACAAATCTCACTGTACTACAAAAGAAAACAAGTTATAACACAGCCTGACAATTTAGCCTGCGACCTCCTGCGTGTACTTTACAAAAAAAAAAAAATAATGACGAGTTTAGGGAGAATACCCTTAGCTTGGGAAAAGGGAAATGACAAAGCATTCAAGAGGCAAAACAGGACTAGTTAACCATGGGAGAAACAAACATCTCAGCACAAGTGACTTGTACCTGGAAAAATGCTTGGTGTTCAGGGTTTCTTAACAAGCCCATAGCCAGAATAATTAACAATGGACGGCAGTGAGACTGGAGAGACAGAAATGGAGGGAAGGAAGTTAACGACCTGGCCACGCGAGCAGCCTGCACACTGGGATCCATGTGCTGCCTTTTCATTTTAGGCAGATGCTATGCAAGCCAGCAGCAATGGGAAATCAGACAGGCTAAGATTATCCTTTCATCTGACACACTGTTAAGAAATCAAAGTTAAAGTACTTTCCATTAACGGTCTAAATCACTCCAAGATTACCGCTGTACTGCCATATAGATTATCAAACCCTCTCCTTTTTTCCACTGGAAGGACAAGATCAGATAGAATACCGCTGCTTTCTAAAACCAGGCATATCATTTAGCTCCTATTTCAAGTGACTTGAAGAACAAACGGACTTCACAATCTCCAAGGGCTGTGTTTTCCCAGTAGCCTTGTCACCACCACATTTAAGGACTGTGTCTTCAAACATGTGAAAGGCGAGGTAAAACTTGAGGTACAGACCTGAAGGAAAACACAGCATGGCGACTCTGCATGAATGAATAGGCTATCCATTTGGAAAATTGAGAAAGGGGCAGGCTGAGCACTGGAAATGGCAAACATGAGAAAATTGAGCTCAGCTTCACCAGCCTGAAATGAGGGCTGCATTCAAGAACGCATCATTAACTGTTCATTTGCCCACAGACAGCATTCCAGCACCCACTCCTACAGCACCATGAACCCATATCAATACCCATAGCCCAAGCAGGAAATTCAGGAGCTCAGCAATTGAGTGCAAACAGCTACCCTGTTTCCCTCAAAATAAGACATTATCAAAAATATGCTTACTTTTTCACATGTATAGCTGCCTGAACACTATTTAAATTAAAGGTAACTAGGCCTTGTTTTTGGAGTAGGGTTTATATTTCAAGCATTCTCAAAAACCCTGACAAACCATGCTAGGGTTTATTTTCAGGGTAGGTCTTATTTTCAGGGAAACAGGGTAGGATATCAGTAAGTGAGAAATTAAAGGTGATCTACAAAACCTGGGCAAATAATACAGTCCTTGGTCCCATGATCACACTACTGCTGTGCTTGCACACTGGGTTAGGAAACTGCATGTCCAGACTCTGCATGTACTACATGGACATACTTTAATTCACTTTTGTATGAAATAATAAAATTAACTCCTCATGTTTAACACCGGGAAAAGATAATTCCTTCAGCTATCAGCATCTTTTGGGAATTTCTGCTTCTGTTTTACTGTGTTGGTAGCGGGTACAACATCTTCAGCCATTCAGGCTCTACAGCCAGCACTTGGGAAGAGCAAAGGAAGAGTCTGTCCAGAGAGGGACCATCCAAGCTGGTGTGGTGGGACAGGACCTCAGGAGACAGTTAAGGGTGAGCAGGTTGTGCAGCACACACATCCACAACTAAGTTCAGCCCAAAGACAAGCAATTAGGTACCATGTGAGAGTAAGCTGCTGTGGCATCTGCCTGCTATAGTACACCACTCCAGATCTGGGGCATGGTAAAGGACACACAAGCATCTGCAGGTATTTTCTGGTTGGTTGGGGTTTTTTGTTTGTTAGTTTTTTCTTTCAGTTAGCTCACCTTTCTAGTTCTAATTGCCCACTAACTGCATTAGCACAGGAATAGCATGGTTTGAGAAACAGCTCAACTTCCACTGAAGGAAAACATTTGGTATACATAGGGTCCCATGAGAAGGTCTTGTCTGCTGGCTTACTCATTTCTTAATCATTATGCATAGAAAAATGAAGTCCAGACACTCAAGTAAACAACACTTCCTCCTCAATTTTCTCAGCTATTAGAAACTTGAAAAGAAGAGTCAGGGACTGAAAGGCAAAGAAATTGAACTATCAAATCAAGATAGTCACTCCAAAGCAGGTTTCAGGCATGCTGATGCAATAAATTGATGGAAGTGCTGGAATTGTCCCTGTATTGTATAACACCTGTTCATCAGCCACACAGTCATGTGGTTATGTGTTTGTGCCATCCAAACAAACGCATCCTCATCTTGCAAGGAACTGCATTCACTTGTCTCTTATCAGCCATCAGAAGAGGTGTGGCTGACACAGCACATAGCATTTGAATTATCTAAGAATCTAATTATTTTTTCCACCCTCTGTCAGCCAAATCTTGGGAAAAACCTAGAGAAATAAAATAGGTCAGGGCACTTTATGCCAATAAATGGCGTCACAGCCCAAGAGGAGAGCCAAGGACAGGAAAATCCCCAAGAATTTTCCCAAACAAAGTTCACTGAGAAGTGCTCCATAACCTGAAGAACATTGGTCTCACGAAATTCAGATGGTCAGGTTATCTCTGCTGATGAAACATCATAACAAGATCAAGAAACAGAGCAGAAGGTTTGATTCACATGAGAAGCTTTCTCAACTGTTATTTTTCCACTTGTCAGAGGCATGTGTAGAGAGTCCAGCACCAAAGCATGAAAGCCCTAAATGAAAATGGAAAAACACAGTAGGTCTGATCAGCACAAAGGTCTGTCTAGGCAGGTACCACATCCCCAGCAACACTCAGCAGGAAATCCTCAGGGTAAGAACCCAAGGAATAAACTCTCCCTTGCACGCTCCCCCAGCAACCCATAGGTTAGAGGCTTTCTGAGCCAAGGATGGCAGGTGTATCTTTGCAATTAATGGTCCCAAATAGATCCATCTAGCATGAACTGTCTTTTGAAACCAATTACCCATTTGGCCCCACATTACAGCTCCTGGCAGTAAGTTCCCTAACTTTCCCGTATGTTGTGTGAAAACATACTTCCCCCTGTTTAAAACTACCAGATGCTTCCATCTGATCATGCCCGTTCCCATACAATGAGAAATAACCCTTTCCAATTCAGCTTCTCCTGCCTCTGCCACTCCTAACCTTCTAAAACATATTTTTATCATTTATTATTTCCACAGGAGTCTACAACGGGCCTAGCGGCTTGCAGTTACTGCCATGGCAAACTCCCCCCCCACACACATCTTCATTCCTTCACTCTCAATCCCACCCTATTTCCCTGGCTCCTGTTTTCCTTCCTCCATTAACCTCCAGTCCCGTATCTTAGAGTAGGCGTATAGAAATACAGATACCAGATCTCTATTTGGTTCAAACAGCTCCCTATCTACATAGGTGTGGAAAGCCACTCCATGCCAAAGCTCGCATCTTGCAGCAGTGCCGAGTATCTTCAAATTTCTGTGTTGCCTGGCTGCAAAGCTGGATGGGCTGAGAGCAGCGTCCTCTGATCGCTCTGGTGGAAATCAAGACAGACGGTTCAACCCTGAAGTGCAGAACTGCTCACCTGTACTCTTTTTATCACCATCAGCATGTCTAGAAAAACCTGTAGGTAATTAATTTGTTGGAGCTTTCAAGACTATGATAAAAAGTTTTCTCAAAAAAAACCCACAGGGACAAATTCTGAACAAAAAACATGTATTTTCCAAGTGTATGTAATTATTTAATTTCCAAAAACATGGATACCAACCAAGCCATTCATTTTTGCGAGCAAGTATTCTGAAGAGTGCACATGAAAAACTTTGCTGAACAGTCAAAACTATTCAGGTAGCTCTGTTTCTCAGGTGCTACATGGAAAGCAATCAAAAAATGGAAGTTCTTCCATCCCCAAAAAGTTATCGTTCTAACCACCTCTTCTAATTAATTCCCTTAATTAATTTTGTAGTTAGTTGGGGTGTTGATTTTGGAGGATTTTTTGGAGGTCGCTGTTGTTTTCTCTTCAGAAGATAAAAAATTAAATACGCATGTGCTCACTACGATGCTTAAGTTTAAATATGCTCTAAAACCAAGCCCTGCTCGAGGCCAGCTGCTCAGCATCCTTTGAATGCAAATCATCGGAGGGGCTATCTTGATGTCTTCGATCCACAACTTTCACAATTTCCTCGCCATTGTGTCAACCACCCGCTGACAACTTGGGTCTACCTATGTTTATCTTTCAAGTGATATTAAGAAAGCGAGAGAACTTCAGTTGTTATCTAGGAAAGGGTTTTTCCCTCTTTTTCAAGAAAAAGGAGGCCAAGGCCCATAGAGCTGAATGAGTATTTTGTATATGACAGAGTGCTCTGTGGACTGACGTTTTGGAAAAGGACAGGGAATCAGAAAACTCCATTCTAGACTGAGAGAAACTAGCTGTCTCTTTCATCGCTATTTATGTTCACCATATAACCAAATGAGCTGAAGTGATGATGACATAACTCTTCACCTCCTGGGGACGTGCAGTAGGACCATGAGGTTCTCACCTCAGTAAGCAGGAATGGTGAGCACGAGTGGTGGGACAGGGCAGCCTAAGCACAGTATCATCTGCCAAGCAAACAGTGAGTGTGGGTCCCACGTAGGCAGCAGGCAAAGGGCCCAAGGAGACCATGTTGGGAGAGCACAGCATTATTTTGCTGCAGCTATAGGTACCGAGAGACTACATGAGGCCACTCTGCTCCCCATCTGTGAAGCAGGACAATCCTAGTTCCCTACTTCACAGGGAACTGGCTGGGACAAACAACATATTAAAACATTGAGCTAATGGAGACTTTTGAGTATCTTGGAAAGCATACAGACACCTCTACTACAGGACGCGAGTTAAAACATGTTTTTTTCAGAGCCTTTTCTTTCCAGGAGCACTAATACTATACGGGGTTTGGTTTCATTTGGAACCAGGAGGCTTCTTCTGCATCTACGATGGCTTCCCTTCTTGTCTGCAAAGCCAAAGCTTCAGGCTAGCCTGGAGAAATACCCCTTACATCAGGTCATTTTCCATTGCTTCAGCTCTCCATGGCTAAAGAAGATGGGTCTCACCACTAAAGCATTAAATGAAAACTCAGTATAGTTAATAACATGCAGAGGACAGAAGGAGGTTCTGACTAGCACTGTATTCAAGATCTGCCATGACATTATGTTTAAATATGTATAATTTTTGTAAGACACTTCTTTTAAAATTTCAATTTTAAGTAGGGTTTTTTTTAAATTAAAAAGAAAAAAAATGTGAAACCAAAATGTATTGAGTCACAGTCATCATTATAACAGCAAAAAATAACTTTAAAGGTAAATCCCAAGTACAAAACTTTGTGCCAAAGCATAAAAGAAAGTCCTACCATTTGAATGAGTGGGTACCACTGTTATACACCTACAACCCAAGTCTGCCAAAGAGCCAAGCCAGTTTTTGGCAACAGATACAAAGAGAATATCTTCTTCTGTCAGTTTACTCAATTAGTTCACTGCAATGACTAGTTTAACCAAAGTTGGAAAATGCTTTGGAGCTGCAGAAACAGGAAGTTTGTTTTCCTCCAGTCAACAAATAAATATGAGGGGTGAGGGAAAAAAATCTGCTAATGTTAGATCAACATGACAAGAAACAATCAGTGCAATTATTAAAAAAAAAAAATCATTTCCTCAATAAAAAGCTAGTTATTTATTAAGTAATATTACCTCCAAATGTACCAGATACTTCCTTTCCATGTACAATTATCAAAACTTTTTTTTTTTAAGAACTACTTTTCATGCTCAGTGTTTTGATGGGGGAGACTGCACTTGTAATTACGTTTCACTGCAAAGCCAAGTGCAGTCTATCATAAACAGCATGTAAAATAATTTTTTAAAAAATCATCCAGCAAATAAAGTAATTTGTTATTCTCCAAAATAAAAACCTAACTAAATCTGTATAAGGCTATCCAATTACTTAAATAGATACTTGTGGACATCGTATAGATTAGCAGAAAGGAGAACTAAATTTAGGCTAAAGGCCATATTTAGCTGCATTCAGTATGTTTTAATGGCTATCCAACACTGCAAATCACCCTCTCGTCAGGAAAAATAACTAAAAAGTACACATGCAAAACAATACGGGAACTGATTTTGTACATTCATTCTTCTCTTTGCTGGTTTTTAAAAAAAAAAAACAAAGTCGTCACAATCAAAGTGTGATGCAAGGTCTGAACAAACAGCAGCATTTCTTAGCGAGTGAGACAGTTCAGTGACTGCTTGCAACATCTGGCCAGGCAGTGAAAGCAGTAACTCTTACGCCCGTTGCTGCGAGCTCCAGTTGGGACACCATTTGTCACATATGTGAAAAAGAGTCAATGCTTCAGGAACATGTTTCACATAGGTGATAATGGGAACTGGGAGACCTTTGGAAAAGGACAGGTCAACCCACATTTGGCCTCTAGAAGCAAACTGTCTCTTCCCCATAAACAGAAAACCTCTCTTTTCCAAACATTGATCTGTAATTCCTCTTCCATGTATTATCTGAAGGTTTTCCCCTCCTCATTTGATATGGGTAATTAAAGTAACAAAACCAATCTCTTGCTAGTTCTAGCAATCCAGACTTCACAAATCTCTCAGTCACAGACACAAATTCCTCCTTAGCTGTCTTCCCACTTACAATTAGCTAGAGCTCTTGAAATCAAGACTGCTGGGTCTGAGACTTAGGAAACAATCCAGAGGAGACTAATAAGCACTTGAGATCAGCCTTCCAGAGTGCAAAATTTTACATTGAAGAGTCTGAATGCCTATACATCAGAGCAAGTCTATCTTGCAGGGATCTTGTATCCGAAAGACAAGAAAACTCTGTTTCAGGAAAGGCTTACTAGACAGCAAAAGCTATCTTTCCCCTGTGTATTTATAGGGGGTTTTCCCCCTATACAGGCTGTTAGGCTTAATATCTTCCCTATATTCATCTACCCTATTTTTTAAATCCATTTGTACTTTTAGCCTCCACAGTGACCAGAAGCAGCGAGTTCCATAATTTAAAACAGATGGAAAAAGTACTTGTTTTAATCTTGCTGGCTGGTAATTTCATCGCCTGTTCTAGTTTTGTACTATCAGAAATAATTGCTCCCCATACTACACCACTGCGTGATTTTATAGCTCTCTATCATACCTCCCTCAGCAGTCTCCTTTCCAACCCAAAGAGTCCAAGGCAACATACTGTCTCTTCCTATGGAAGTTTCCACAGACAACTTCACTGCTCATTTCTGCATCTTTTTCAGGGCCACTACAAACCTTCCTAATAGACAGGAAAACATGCTGTAATCAGAACCAACACACAGCATGGTTTCAAACTGGAATATACAATAATTTATATTTCACTCCCTACTCCTTTCCCACTACAGTTTTATTTGCCTCTTTGACTCCAAATTGAAAACTGAGCTCAGTTTTCTCTTTTATTCACTCATTAAATCATTTCCTAAAATATGATCCCAGCTGCCAGTCCAGTTCTAGAAGCCCTATCAGCAAAGAGGACCAAACAGCTCAAGAAGACCTCACTGTTTCTTTTAAGCAGAAAAGCCATGAAAGCCTCGCTCAAAACTACCAAGAAGGAAAAAAAATACTGCGCTTTCCACCCACTTCTTCAAGCCTGCAAAGCTCAGCCACTGCCTGTCAACATGGTTCAGCTGGCTGCGCTAATTGGCTGTGCATACACTATTAATTCACTCTCTTCTTACTCTGAGGTTTAAAAGAAGTTGTAATTTGTCCCAGTTGGGAGGTAATAAAAGCCAGAGCACGGTCAGTCACGGATGGCTCTTGATGACTCAGCTGGTGTGAGGTAGCTCACTAAGACACTACCTCCAGTGTGTTTGAGTCCGGTGTTTACTGTGCAACATGCGATACACATCTCAGGCCACATGCCATGAAATATTTTACAGCCCATAACCTTCTTCCCCTGGAAGCCGCTCCCACAGTCTTCCCTGACTCCTCTTCCAGAGAACCCATTTGCTCAAGCCATTTGACAGTGACACAGCCACTCAGGCTGCCAACTGAGAAATATCTTTTACACCCATCAGCACTCCTGTTCCTGCAACCTGGTGCCTTTCCTGGTGCCCTGGGACTCAGCAAGAACAAGTGCATCCTCATCGCTCTGTGAAAACAGTTCAGCCTGTCATTTCCTCACCTCCAGAGAGATGGTGGGTCTGCCACTCCACAGTCACAGCGCAGCCCCAGTTGGGCACCTGGCACCTACACGTGCCTGCACCAGGCTGACCGACCCAGCACAGCAGTGCTCTAAACTGGAGGGAGCTGGCCCTCTGGAGCTGAGGTGAAGCTGCTGGGACCACAGCTGCCATGGTAGAAAGGCAGTGGCACAGGTGAAAATGGCCCATCAGTGCTACCCTCATCACTCTGCAGGCCTCAAGTTGCAGCTGGTCTCGCCCAGAGGTACCTGCTGGAAATACCCAAGCTTCTCGTGGATGCGGCAGGGAGGGCTCATCTGCTAAGGAAAGTTTGTTTTTTTTTTCTGGTAGCCTGCAGTGATAACTGGCACCAACATCCTCACCCTAGAGCCTCTGGTTCCTCACACCCCACCACCTCTAACCTCAACTCCTGGACAGGTCCGAGAAGGCTTGGCTTTGCTTGCGTGTTAAAGCACAGGGCAGGCCAGAAGATAAGAACTTGCCATTCAAGAGGGAACATGGTGAAACAACAATCTCCAGTCCTAATCCATCAGGAAAAAAAAAAAAAAAAAGGATTACTTCTGTCATAGGATGGGGAATCCCAACATAGACCTCAGATGAGTTCCTAGAAAGTGGTAAGGAGCTCCCCAATATTGCTGTCATGCTGGGTTTGCTCCATTTGACCTCCAAGCACATCAGCAGAGCTTCACAATGCTCCACCAGTAATGGAAACCGCTTTTACACGAAGTCCTTTTTAGGAAAAAAAAGGAGAAAAAGAAAAGGAAAATGTGGTTTGCAGATACTGAACACCTTGTTGTGGCCCTACTAACTGGATAAATCTGTTTCTGAATTCTAGTACTGCTATCTCTGGCACTTTCATTAAACATTTCATTTATCTGGTAGAACTCCAAGCTCCTAGATTTCCACAGAATCCCATACCATTCGGAAAACATTCCTAGTTTCTGTTAATAGATGTTTATGAGGATCCCACTGAAGACATAACGGAAAAATCACTTCAGCCATACTCTGTAGAAATTCAAACTATATAAAGAATCTTTCTGCTGCACTCTACCAGTTTTAAGGATACTCCTTAGTGGATGCCAGTTAGTTTCCTGCAGATTAAACTCCCAAGACTTTTCAAAACAAATAATTTCCAAGCTTGATCAGACCCTACCTGAACTAGTTAAGAAAAAAATCCAAACCAAACCAAAGAAACAAAACACTACAACAAAAGCAGGCAAAACCCAAACCAACCAAAAATCACTCATTGTTCCTATTTATAACCATATTTAATTTTAAAATTAAACATCCAAACTCTGGATTTAATATTAGCCAGCTGTTAAAAGTTTAACATGTAAAGCCCAGTTGTCACATTCAAAGTGTTTTTGTGGAGTTGTACTAATACTTAACTCTTGCAGTCACACCCAGTGCTACTCCTGGCATTATACATCTCTTTAAAATTATTTACAATGCTATTTGTTGCCGTATGCAAACATTCCACAGAACACCAACATAAATACCACAGTGAGAATGTCTCTTTCTCTCATACCATTTTCTCTCCAGACTGTCTTAACCAGGACATTATTTGCAAACTGTACAAGAACAACACTGAAGCAAAGAAACTGCATGTGGCTTAACAAGGAATAAGCTTTGGAAAATCATTTAGATGAAGAATCATTTATAGCTTTCCTTAATTGCTATACCCAGTTCACTTCAGAGCTCAGCAGCATTACAGAAGTGAAGCAATACCATGTATCAGTGAAAAGCTTAACTCCTTTCAAAACCCTTTATTTACTGCTACTCCAGACATTCCATAAACAAGCTCAACTTCAGCTGGAGCTTTCTGCATTTATTTTCCTGCCAGCAGTGGCACTTTAAAAAAAAAAAAATCTGTATAATCTAGGCTTGAGTTTCATATGTTACTAAAGAAGTAGATAAGAGTAGCTGTCCTCAGCGCTCCAACAAAACATTGCCTGAAGACAACTCAGCAACACCAGAACCAATATGGTCTAACTTTGGCTTGCATTGTAGACCTAAAAAAATAACCCACGAAAGCAGGAATCAATTGCCACAACACTGCTGTTAAAGGCACAGGCGTTTTGGTGGTCTGCCTGGTCTCTTTGCTCAGGCTGAACCTGAGAACACACCTGGGCTCGGTATGGCTTCTTCATGATTGCCTAGGGGAACATCCCACTCATGGGCTGTCCTGGATGGCCCCCTTCCCTCAGGAGGCACAGGGACACACTGCGACCTAAAAATTAATTGTCGTGACAATGCTAGCAGCTGACCACCAGCCACCGCCTTTGCCAGCAGGCCCTCCCTTGTCAGATGAGGAAAGTGTATCTGATCTAACAGAGAGGGATGCCCTCCTACCCCCAGGAAAAAAATAACACCTGGAACAACCAAGTATGCAGCCTGCCCTGCATTCAGCTTCAGGGAGCCCTGGGAAGGAGAGTGGTCAGGGGAAGGCAGCAGGGATTGCTCTGGCAGCCATATCTGACTGCCATCCCTGCCAATGGCTCCTGCCCTGAGCCAGAAGGAGGGCTGAGGCAGAAGAGCTATGCCTGCACCGCTCAGCCGCCTCTCCCAAAGGAAGTTCAATGCAGGTTGTGGGCCTGGAAACACCACCCCGTCTGCACATGGCTGATCCAGCCAGAGGGACATGGTGAAGCAGTAGTATCTTGCTCTCTCCAGCTGCTCAGCAGAGGCAGGTGGCCCCTACAAAAAAAGCCAACAGCCAAACAACCACCACCCCCCCACCTCCAAAGACCGTGTGAACTAAAAAGACAGGAACAAATCAGATCACTCCGACACTGATTTCTGTAATAAATACAATTTGTTTCCACGCTGCACTACAAATACTGAGCTTCGCCACTGCCCTGCAGAGATAAGTTCATAATTATTTTATGCCTCTTTCACAGCGAAAGCAAGGCCAAATCGAACATTTTCAGAAGCACTTGCTTTTGAATTGCTGTCACTCTGGGGATGCCCATCTGAAGGCATTGAACCACAAATACTCCAAAACAAACACATGCAAAAAAAAAAGCCAATTTTTTGACTGTAGGTCAGAACCACACTACTGGACAAAAACATAGGCTGCCTTAGCTCTCCTGTCTCACAGTAAGCAAGTTATTAGGACAGCTTTTGTCAGAAGACTTCAGAAGGCAAGCACTCAAGTAACAAAGAAACTTCTAAAAGGCAGAAACATCACTTCTGTGTAACTGTACAAGACTTCATCTCCTGCTTATCACTTCTATCAGCAGCACACTGCTCAGCCACCTCCCTCCAAAAGGCACTTTGAGATGCAAGGTGCAATATACATGTAAATTATCATTAAAGTATCCTCTCTTTAATTGGGGCATTTCAGATTGGGGCTGCTATTTCAATGGGTTGCCTCCCAGGAAACTGACTTAACTTGTAATGACACAGTGAATAGTAATAACCAGTGCTTAATTGGGGCAGTGTTAGTAAAATTTTGCTTCAGAGGGATTAAATTTAGCTGGTGCCAAGGAGTTAAGTGATTAATCAGGTGTTAAATAGTATGTACTTCTAAACATTGGTCTTCTCCCATTCAGTCCTACACCCACCAAACTTAATGAGAGTTTTGTCACTGATGCGAACAAAAAGATCCTCCCCCTAGTACACAAGTTTGCTAACAAACATTAAGGAACATACCCTGCACTAACAGATACTCAGCCTTGGTGAAGGACAACAGGATTGTGGCTGTGCGGTGCTGAGCAGTCCCTCAGCACAAGAAGCCTTTGGTGGGTGAGAGCTCTTTGCAAAACCAGCATCAATTAAGTATTAGTAGACATAAAGCACTACTTTATTTTTGAAGTAAATCTGGGGAAGCCAGTTAAGATTGAAAGCTCAAACACTACGCTTCGCCCTTCAGCTTACATGATCAGTCTTTTTTTCCTCTTCCTTTTTTTAAATGATTACAAAGCACATCCTCGAATCTGAAGCGAGCACCAGCGAGACAAGTCCTCGAGCTACAGGGTTCTGTGCTGACTCCTGCAGTGCCCATGCAATTGCAAAGGCTGCTACGTACGGCTCACAAGAGAAAGCGCTCACATCCAGCAGCATACAGCTGCATAAAGTCTCCGCTGGAGTCAGTCGTGCAACCCAGCTCACAGGAAGGCTCAGTGCCTTCAGTGCTGCCCACAGAACCACCCTCGGCCCAAGCATCAGCCAGACACTTGCAAGGAAGCCTGGGCCTGGAGAAGCCCTGGTCTGGGAGATCTGAAGGAGCTGATCCCCCTCATCCATATCCTCAGTTTTAGCCCTCCCAATACTCCACACTTGTGCCAGCACAATTGTTTGTATGGTAAATCAGACTAAGCAACCGAAAGTGCCAAATTTATAAAAAGGAAAACAAACAAATTAAGCTGTGCCCTTTGGAACCCTTCTACTTGCCTGCTGAATTTTGAGTCTACATATAACTCCACGGTGATATTCTCAGGGTATTATAATTTCAGGAAAAAAATAGGGAGACCCTCACAATCAGAAAGCTCCAGGTGAGGTTTTAAACAGAACTCATCACCACATTGATCTTAATTAATCACAAAAATCATCACCTGTGTCTAAACTTCTAGTCTTGTCTCCCTTTGAGGTTTTGCTCTCCTGTAAGCCTTTGCCAAGATGTTTACACACTCCCTGTGCCTCAGTTCTCCCATCTGGGGGAGGAGAGGTGAGGCCATAAGAATCATTTGCCAATACTGAAATGAGCGCCAACGTCATGGCAGTACTCACAATAATATAATCAGCTAAATACTATGGCTCAGGTTAACTACCAATGTAGGCATCGCAACAGCTGGGATGAAAAAAAGTGTCTGAACGCAACAACTGTACCAGATGTCCCTTCCCAGCCCACCTTGGAGTCAAAGCCCTCAGGCCCTCTTGAGCTGAAGCCTGCCAGAAGCCCAAAGCCTATGGGTTCACACAGAGAGCATGCCAATGCCCTAAGCTGTAGTGAATGTGGCGTGTCCAATCTTCATGCTCATCTGACTCTCAGGATCTTATTTTCTAAACCCCAGCAATGACTTCTCTCTACAGCTTTAGACTCTACCTACACACTTAACTTCCTTACCACAACAGCACAGTTGGAGTTACCAGGTCTGCTTGGCATCAGCCAGGCAAGCACACACCCAAGTGTTGGCAAGGTCAGGATATTAACATGATATTTCTCTTCTCTTGGAGAAAGAGTTAATGTAAGCACACGTACTTTCCATAAAGCAAACACGTATCAATATACAATCACACATACATACTGATAAGTACTTGACACAAACCGAGATATTACTGCAAGTTTATATTGATTACCAGTAGTTAAATACATACCAAAACTTAAACTCCTCAAAATTTTCCTCAGTCTTATTAGAGCACTTTTCCAATAAGGTGAGATGGGGAGACCACGCATTGAGCAGCTCAGGCATAAACAAAGCACTAGTATTCACTCCATCCACTGAAGTTCTCCACGGCTCATCACCCCAGTTGCTGTGGCATTTACTGCATGCACCCTTGCCCCGTGTTGGAGGAAGAAGGGAAAAAAATAAATACAAAATACAGCCACCAGCACCACCGCTTCCAGTTCACAGGTTCCTAACGAAAGTCTGCAACACCCTCACAGCACAATACTTGGCTACTTTTCAGAACAACACAGCAGCTTAGCAGCAAAGCTGGAGTACAGTGTGGAGCTTGCTCCTCTGCCTCAACCTCACTCACCGTGCCACAAGCTAGACTGGCACGCTAAAGAAATAATCAACCATACTTGTATAGTCACACTACCATTTAAACAATGCCTCTTAAATCCAGCTGCTGTTCACAACCACCTTTAACTCTACCCAGTTGAAACAGGTGTCCAAAAAACAACAGTAGCTAGAAAAACAGAAGAGAAAGTTACCCAGAATGGTTTGACCGGTCAAGAAACGGTATCATTTGAAATTCACATTTCTGTCTGAAAGTATGTACCTTCTATACTTGAAACTATTAAAATAATCACCAGAGAAGTCAATAACAGTAGTTTCTGTCTCCCAAAGATAACTGCAAGATCAGCGTGTAAACAAACCATACATTAAAAAAAACAAAAAGTTCAGACCACAATGTCTAGAAAGTCACCAAAAAAAAGCTGTTTCCCAGTATCTCTCTAAACGTAACCAAAAATTGGCATTTAATAATTTCAAGACTCAAACAGAAGTTTACTTGTATCTCTCCTGCTATACAGCAGATCTCTTACAGTATGACTCTATAACATCCCTTAGAGAGGTTAGGGAAGGACCAGTTTTACTGTTCCTGAAATCAACAGGACTTTTGTTGATGACTTCAGTAAGAGTACAAGTAAGCCTCATATTTTCAAAATGACACATGTCGAAAACACAACTTACATGACGCTACTTTTTCATGACATTCATTTGTGTCCTTCTGTCCAGAGAACACATCGTACCTTTCCACTGGGTTTACCAGAAAAAAACCAGTACTTATATTTCAGTTTATGTACACAGGCATCTGCTTAGTTAATTGTACACATTTCACCTGCATTAGCATTTTGCCATACTGTAACGCGCATACAATACCCTATTATACAATTAGTCCGTCTGTGTTATGAAAAGTCAAACTAGACTCTCTAAGCCACGAGACTTCACGGGACACAGACCGGACACATTTAAGTCAGCAAGACAAAACACACCCAGAAGTTTTCAAATTGTGGTCATACCGTATAGAATACAAGACTCCTACCATAAATGTACACACACACACGTGAGAGACAAGCAAACAAACAAACAGAGTCATGCTTTTAAGCTGAATAAGTAAGTGCTTATTCCAGGCTTTTCCTCTTAGAGAGTGTGGAAGTTACCTTTTTCCTGCCAGGCAAGGAGAGACAACTGCTAAAGCACTCTTACTTGGGCAGAGTTAGTTGTAAGCAGAAGGGAGATTCCTTGCTGGCAATAAGGCAAAGTGACTCCTGAAGAAAATGCGTGATTGCAACAAAACCAAGGGGTGAGGGAAGGAGAGAGGAAAGCACTATTCCTAGCAGGCTGCTAGACAGGAAGGGTCTGGACCAAAAAAAAAAAAAAACAATTTTGTTTCCATTGTCTCAGCTTTATACCGCCTCCACTTAAAACGTGAAACTTCACGGGGCAACCCGTTCTTTAACAGGCCGAGCCACAGAGAAATGCATCCCCGGGGCCCTGGCAGACGGGGACCAGACTGCGCAGCCCTGACTCCCCTACCTGCTGCCGGGCAAGCAATACCAGTAAAGGCAGCAACTGGAAAAAAAAAAAAAAAAAAA